>CM017563.1:60219416-60701711 GCA_007844125.1 Sinonovacula constricta | reverse complement strand
AAAATATAGAGGATTTAGTTTAATGCTTATTGTAAACGACGATAAAGAATTCTTTGAAAACGGTATTTAAAATGGTAAAAGGCCTATCCAAAGGGCGATTAAGATTTCATGCAACCGTGGAAATAATTCATCTTAACGGTTATAAAGAAATATTCCAAAGGTGATTAAGAAACCATGGTAATACAGTAATCTATAAACGGTGATAAAGCAACCGTGGTTCCATAGAAATCTACCAACCGTGATTAAGATTTCATTTAACCGTGAAAAAGAATTCATATAAACGTTTATTAAACGTTTATAAAGAAATCTTTCAAAGGTGATTAAGAAAACCATGGTTATATAGAAATTTACAAACTTAACTTCTCAATTAAGATTAAGATTTCATTTAACCGTGAAACAGAATTCATATACTAGTAAACGGTTATTAAGATATCTACGAACGGTCATCAGGACTCCATGTAACCGTGAAACAAACATTTAAACGGTTTTAAAGAAACTTTCTGAATGTGATTCAAGATGTAACAGTGGGAAAATTAATCTAAACGGTAAAGAAATCATCTAACGATTAGGATCAAGAATTCTTAGGTGAAAAAAAATAGCACGGTGATTAAAAAATCTTAAAATATAATTTGTTTTCTCACTTTATTTCAACTTGAAGGTGAATTAATTTCTCCCTTCTAAAAATGATGATTAATTTAAACTATAGGATGATAAAAATAAAAGTCATGTGAAAATATGTCACGTTTTGTTTGAAACAGTGTCACGATGGCAATGTTCAATTTAAGAATCCGTTACGCAATAGGTTTCCTATATTGGTTGCATAATGACAATAAGGTTATAATTATACTCTTGCTGGTGCCTGTGATGATATTGCTGCTGCTGGTATTATCGTTCTTTGTCGTTTTTCTCTTCTGTTAATTACACTGTTGTCGCAGTTGGTGTTGTTCCTTCTTCTGATTTTACCGTTGTTTTTGTGGTTGTTGTTGCTTTATTTGCTGGTATTTCTATAAAAAGTTGTGTTAGCTGTTATTGTTGCCATTTCGGTTGTTTGCATTGTGGCTTCTACATGAGTTCTACTTGCTTTATGGAATCCTCACTTGCGTGACAGGACGAATCGTGGTGTCTAGCTTTGGATGAGCTTGACGGTGTGGATGGGTCTTGGCTGAAGGTATTGTTGCTGGCATGACTTAGGGCGAAAATTATGAAAGATACAGTGCTGCAGAAAGGCCATGTTCAGGCTGTCCACCGTCCGTTTGGCAGCCATTAACCCATCGTAGTCGTCTGTGTCCATGGAGTCTAGAAATAACGGAACAGAAAGTTAGTATTTAGGTCTATCCAACATAAAGTCTCCCGATCAATGCACCAATACAGGCTTATGATTGCCTTTCCTAGTGTTGTTGAAAATATATATTGTATTTCTTTCATGATCTTACTCCTGATGAAAGTGCTTTTTATTTGCTGTTTCACTCTATTTGATATTTTGTTTACACTGTTCTTCTCTGAAAATAACAACAGCAGCAGCAACAACAACAACAACTCACAACCATTCAGGTCGTGCACGGTTGGAACTACACAACAACAACAACACAAAAAACGGGTTCAGCACCCTAGTCGGTCCTTTTGCCGGCTGACAGTTCCAAGTCGGTAACTTAAAAAAAATCTCAGTATTTTTATGTTCTGTTTACATGTCCATTTTATTAAGAACTCATTTGTTAATACAGCAATAAAAGTGCGTTATTTGCTTTCTTGTGTAGTCATCGCTTTGGAGATAAAACAATGTCAGATGATTCGAGGGTTGAGTGTTCCGTAAAATAGTTAAAGAACACCATTCAGTCGTTTCGCTGAATGAAAAATAAAAAAGTTATATCACCAGAGTCATAAGTAACTTACCTAAGTTAGGATAATTTTCTACCGCCATTGCCAGTGCGCTGTGACTTAGTACTATTATGGAGCAAGCCAAAGCGAATAGAATTGTGATTGTCTTTGCCATTGTCTGCAATGAAATAAAAAGCAACGATATTTTTCTATTATACGCTGGGAAAAAATGTAAAATGTTTAGGCGTTTCCGCATTTAAACATATAAATCTTTTTTTTATTTCACCGAGTGGCCAGCCAAATTGTATTTTTCTTAGTGACATAGTATCGAGTAAAATACTTGTTTCGCTGATCACAATTTAAAATTAAATTGATCATACACTGGTGAATAATTACTTTAAATGTTTATTTCAAGAATTTCATTTTAGCTTTAAAATCTCAAACATACTTTGGACGACAGTAAACGGTCCATCTTATTATATTTTTTCTCATGTAGAGTGTGGTATGAGACGTTTAATTTCGTTTTTGCTTTTAAATTATTTTTCATTGCATGTTTGCTTTAAAGGTGCTATCCGACAGTTTGTCTTTATCAGATACATGTACCAATATTTGTAAATTGTTTTTGTGGGATTTATGCATTATGTCTGCATGAATTTATACTTAATACAAAGTAAAGGCGATTTTAAAACTGCCTTTAATTCTAGAAAGTACATATTACGACAAAAATCACCACAAATGTCCGTTCTTTCTCAATCTATAAATGAGCAAGATAAAAGTAAATTTCGACGTCAGAGCAAAATAACCGATATGACGATATAACGTGATCTCAAAAGAAGGCTGTCACTGTGTTTTCTTTGTTTTAAAATAGCTATCTCTGCAGTGAAGCCCGGATAGGCAACCACTGTTTGCTATGACGGGTAGGGATTTTTTTTCATCATATTACCGCGTTTACACAGATCTAGGGAATCAATAAGTAGCATTTTGCCGGACTTTTTCAAGTTACAGTGACTTGGATACTGAAGAAAAAAGTCTTTGGTTCAAACTGTCGGATACCAGCTTTAAAGTATTAAGACATGTCCAGATGGTTGCGTACTGCAATAATAAATACACACTTCGTGTAAAAGCCTTTGATCCATTGTGAATAAAATGATTTCCGAATCTCAGCATTCCAGGAATGTCTACTTTTCTACTTATCACGATTTGAATCGTACATTTCAGTAGAGATGCAGGACAGAACATTAAATGCACTCTCATGTTGCTGTAAGGGTAACATACGCCAGAACAAGTGTATGGAATTTTCCTTTTTTCCAAGCGTAATAATACCGTACATTGTTTGTTGAACCGTGATGATTTTGCTGCTGGAAGACCGACAGTTTTCATTGACTTTGTATGTCATGTGTATGTCATGAGTATTATACTAAATACAGTTCTATTACCAATAGTCATGCGTCTTTGGTATTATTATGTTTTGTATTATCAAACGAAGAAATGAATGATATTTGTCTGTGTCATCACGTCATAACATAACTTGTTTCAATACAGTAACAGGTCTCTGAAGAAATAATTTGGGTCCTTCTTATTTTATGATAAGCACTTGATCGTGAATCGGAACTCCTCGGTGTTTGTGATAGATGCTTCAAAAACCCAGATGTATCAAATGAACATATGCAATAGTATTTTTTCCGCATACATGTGTAATAAAACATAATGAACGTTAGAATAAATTGATACGAATCAGCTAATGTACTATTCCCTATGTTTTCTTTTCGCGACCGAAGAGTTGAAAACAAATAGTTTACGTGTTTAATAGTTAAATTCAAATTAACAACGTAAGAAAAAGGGAGAGAGCAGGCAACTGACAGTAAAGTAGAAATGCAGGATACAAGTTTATGTTGCTGTGAGTATGACACATTTTAAAGCCAAAATTGTTGGAAAAATTCGCGTTATACGCGAGCATGCGTACTAATACTGTATACATTGGGCTGAACAGCAATGTTTTTGTTTATGACCGACATTTGATGATTTTCATATGATTTTATGTGATATGCATTCTGGAACTAGCAAATGCATGCATAATGCATTTTCCCACGTCAAAACAAGACATACCTACATTCATTAATACTGAAGCGTTTGAGGCAAAAACAGGAATTGGACGCTTTAGTTCCCACTCCTCGTCGGTAAATGCATGCATGGAACAACTGAATAACATGATGCTTTCTGATTTTGGCCATTAGAAATCGGCAATTAACAGCGATTGTGGTCCTATGCCATGTTACGGAATTACCCGGTGACTTCGATTGTGTTGATTGCAAACGCGTGCCAAGTTGACATCATTGGATCCTATCTGCCAATCATCACCAAACAAATGAAGAGAATATAATTATACTGACGTGATATTGAACTTTTGCCCTTGTATTGAAACAATTAATTTGATATTTATATTAGAGAAGAAGTGTTGGTTGCGTGACTAAATGAGGATGGGAAGAAAAGTATTGGGGAACTATCATAATCATGGACAAGTTTCACCCGCGGGATTTGAACACTTATTCATATTTATGAATTTGTGCCAATATGTGCCAAAATGCATTAATAAATCAACAAATTGTTTATAAATAAACATAGGGGATTGTTGTATATTTAAGTAGATCATTGATATGTCCTAGTCAATTAGGGAATGAGGTATGGCAGCGTGATTGTCAATCCTTCTGAACTAGATACAAGACTGTATATATAATTGCTCTCCAGACTACTATATATCAGAATGTTGATTCCTTTTGTGTTACCTTCATATTAACAACATTTCAGTTATCTTTGACCGGTGTTCACTGATATATCTAAACTAGATATAGTGTTGCCTTCATTTTATAAGGCTTGCCACGAACACGAAATAATACCCCGACCGTCACATATCCTGACAGTGGGTCGACCAGTGATAAAACTAATCTTATTTTTTCATGAGCAAACTACTCTCTCATTTGAAATTTTAGGTTGCCGAGACTTTTATCTACTGTATATACTGTACATATGTTGATAGTTTATTTTATTACTAGTTGCTGTGTATGTACATAAGTTCATTGTATCTGTTAAACTCCCGATGCAGGTGCTTACTGTAAGTTGTTTCACTTTGACGGGATATTTTTCATTTACACTGTTTGTTTGATAGAAAAACCTTCAGGAAGTGCGAGGTTGGAGCGCTCCACAAACCAGGTTTAAGAACCCCAGTCGACCCTTTGCCGACTGACCGTTCCAAGGCGGTAACTGATGGTTTTGTCTTTTTGTGTGTTATGTCTCGTCTCTGTGTTTTTGTCACATTTACATTTACCCTGTTTTCCTTTGTCTAACGGTAGATAAAATTTAAATATCTGTGGAAATTTTGACAGGACCTTTTCTTATATTTACCTATTAATATTCGATGCTTTTTGTGTTAGTGATTGGCGTCGCTCAGAATTGCTATAAAATACATTTAATTTAAAAAGTGTTTGAAGGATTTGATGTTAAACAGATAATTAAACTTCTCATATTTATACCTTATTTTCAAACACAAATCTAGTGATTCTTTTTAAATTTTCACATTCAAACTGAAAAATTATTAAAGCGGCCAGGCCCATTGTTGAGGCAAGTGTACATGATGTACAGACCCACACATGTCGAACTAAAACCCCTTTTAAAAAAATATGTAACCCTTGCAACGCCTTCAGTTTTGCCAAGAAGTAATATTAAACTCATTATGCATTTTGATTTAGCAAAGTTTTCCTTTTCACAAACATTCAAAATGTGCCATTTGGACCATTTGTGACTATGTCGCTGTAAACACGAAATAAAAGTTTGGAAACATTCATTTTATATGCATACCTGTTTAAACAGAACATAAAATCAAAAAAGAAAAGTTGAAATTAAGCGTAAATTTAAGCTTTTACTTACGTGATATCTGTTAGTCAGTCTTAAGTTCCGAAACAAGTCAGCAATGCAAACGAAATGAACGATTATTGGTAGAACCCATGCTTATATATCCCACCAGTCCCGTGTGTTATGACACAAGCGACAGGGAGAAATCATTAGAATAGACATGGCTTCTGTCAATATTTCACGAGTATCAGCTTCACAATCACGTCCTTCAAACATATTAAAATGCTGAATTGATAAAAAAATTTTAGTTTTCAAATTATGTCCTTGAAGATGGATCGAGATGATAAGGGTTTAATGATTATTTTCTAGGGTTTCTATTCGGAATAGAGAGTATTTCGGAAAGAATCTAGCTCGACGATAGAAAAAATAACAACCACAATAATGACAACAACGGTGATAACAACACTTTAGTGAATGGTAACAATTTATTACATTGATTATCCTCAAAGATTAGATTAGGGATTGAACATAGAACAATTCAACAGCCAGAGGGGTAAGAGATAAATAATAATATTTCTATGTTCTCTATAAATGGATTTATTTTAAGTTGGCGTAATCTGACGCCTAATATAATTACAGCCCCGAGTTCATATCATGACCTCGCAACCGGGATATATTAGTTAAATATTCCATACCCTTGATTTTAAAAGCGTTGATATTGGTCGAGACCTGGTAATGTTTGAGTCAACATAAAGTATATTGACTCGAGAATGTTTTCACGTAGCACCGAGAACACAATACTTACGGCCGTGTTCTTTTTACGAGCAACTAATGGAGTGGTTACACTAAATACCGACCGGAAGTAGAATGTGTGACATGGACTTTTCTCTATAGTAACAGTCTGTTGCTATGTTTTGGCATTAATTTCCTATTTGAAGATATCTCAATCTTTTGGTGTCAAAAGGAAGCTGAAACTATGTAGAATTAACAGAAAGCAAAAGTCTTTAAACCATGCGCATATCTGGACCGTTTTGAAGTTACGCACAATTACAGGGAAAAACCCTTTGCAGTAATACTTTTGAATATATTCGGTTCTTTTCTAATGAATAACAGGGTAAAAATGCGGACATGCTGTAGGCCGGGTGATAGGGAGTCTTACTTGGTCAAATTATTTCATATGTTTCTTTTCAATTTGTCTGATAAATTTGTGTTTTCCTTCTCCTTTGTGCAGTACTTTCACAAGGACCCTTATCCTCCATCGCAAGTTTGATGCATTTGCCTTTTAATCATACCAGTTCTTTCTGTTTATTTTTGCTTTATTTGCTTGAGATTGAGCTAATTCTTGAGAAGTTTTATCTTTCTTTAAGTTCATCAATGTACTCTTTTGTTGTTTTGTTGTTGTTAGTCTCTAAGTTTAATTCGGCTACGTTTTCAAATCTTGAGTCAATTATATGCATATGTAAATGATGGTATGTATAATTTCCAATTGGGTTTCTTATCTGGATCAAGAGTTCCAAGCATGTCGAGCAATGTCCGATTCCAACGTTCGGTACAGCCATTTCCCATTGGGTGATTAAGGTGATGTTCGTGTCTTTTTGATTCCCATAATGTTGCATAGTTCTTTAATGAGATTTGATTCAAAGTTTGCTCCTTGGTCTGTGTGAAGTTTTGAAGGGATGCCATAGTTAACAATAAAATGGTTGTATTATGCTTCTGCTGTTGTCTTAGCTGTCTGATTTTTTTGTGGGGACTGCAACTGCATATTTGGTAAAGTGATCTATTATTACAAGGATGTTTCCATACCCTCTAGAAGGCTCCAGTGTCAAATAATCCATATATACCAGTTCAAGTGGGTATGTTGTGACTATGTTTACCATTTCTGACTTTGTGTTGGTTGGTGACTTTCTTCTTAGACAATCTTTCACATTTGTTGATCCAGTTTTCCGCATCTTTCGCCATTCCTGGCCAGAAATACCGTTCTCTAGTAAGGAAGTTGTTCTGTCACGTCCTGGATGGCCAATGTCATTGTGTAATCCTTGCAGAACCTCGTTCTGTATACAGCTGGTAAAACTAGTTGGTACAATGTGTTGTTTTTCTTGTTTTTCAGGGTAATAATTATCCAATACTGCTCTCCTCCATCTCTGCAATTAGTGGATCTTCTCGTTGTTTTCTTCTAATTCTCTGTATTCAATCTGAGCCATTGGAGTTCCAGCTGTGTCGGTGGCATCTATGATGTTAATGTTTGTTGAAGGCATTACTTCAATGTAAGGTATGCTGTTTATAGAACTGCAGATTGTCTTCACTGCTTTGTCATCAATATCAACATCTTTTTCTTCTTCTGGATACTTGCTTAGGGCATCAGCATCTCTATTTTTTGTTCGCACTTCTGTACTTGATGTCAAAATCAAATTCTCCTAGAGCAGAGGCCCAACGTTGTCCGGTTGCATCCAATTTTGCTGATGTTAATGTTACTATCTATGTGTGTTCTCTTATTTCATTTTTGAATAAAGAACAACCAGTAGGGTTCGTTGATTCGCTTTATATTGTTTATTGTGTCACATTAAATGGTTAAAACATCGCTTGTGACCAGTATAAGGTACTGTCACTCATTTATTGTGATGTTATGGCAGGCAACTGCTACAGATGACTTCACATTATTACAATTATCTGCCAGTAGTTATTTTCTTCCTCTCATCAGAACAGTTCTAATGTACTCTTAATTTACTTTAAAATACACAAGGAATATATATTCACCAAATCCAATCAAATAGTTGCATCATAAAATGCTAAGCTGGTGCTTAAACAAACATACCAATTACCATACTGGTATGTACTAGAACATACTGGAAGAAAATGAAATACTACTACATCACATAGAAGACCATTTATCCATGCAATGCTATAAATAACAAACCCTGGAAAGACATTCTCACTAGAATCACACAGCAGTTATCTCTCCAGGTGAACTCTACCAAACTGTATGTTAAAATCAATCGAGCATTAAAACAATTAACTTCAACCCTGTTACATCTAGTTGTGCTCTCTTATTTTATTGGTGAAGAAAGAACAACCAGTAGGGTTCGTTGATTCGCTTTATATTGTTTATTGTGTCACATTAAATGGTTAAACATCGCTTGTGACCTGAAATACAAGTTGTAAATACATTAAATAACAAGTGGATATAATAATAATTAATATATGTATTAGGTTATGGAAGTACAGTCTAAAGGCCGACTTGCATAAAAGATTCATATAACAAACATAAGAAATATACACATGAATTTTAAATATGAATAACTTCATTAAATAGTGTTTAATACATTATCAAAACATTGGAAATACATTTACATTTACAACAATTACAAAATACACATTTCTCTTCGCACTCACCAGTATAAGGTACTGTCACTCATTTATTGTGATGTTATGGCAGACAACTGCTACAGATGACTTCTGAAAGAGCCAAATGTAGGTGTGCAATAAAGATTGACGAATTTAACGCAAACTATGAAGAACTAAAATCCTGACGTGTATAAGTTTAATCATTTGAAACGTTTCCAACATGATTGGTGTGCTATATAAGATTTTATAACACAGAATCTACGGTAATAAAATAGGTCATTCCTAACCCGTGTTAGGCATCGACTTTCTTAGTATTTTTGGTACTTTTAGATTTTCGATTTTTCGAACGGATGTTACGCACGTGCGTAAAGTTCGTAATGGCAGAAGCGCGCCTGTCTTTAACCCCTATGCACAATAATGGACTGATCCACCTTTGCAGAAAGTACATCTTTCATTGAAATTTGACGGTTACCGACTGACAATTTGACATTATGCGCAGTCTATGAAGCTGAACCTTTTACAAGTTGCAAATGTTTCCTTAATTCTGGGTCTTTCTGATAGACAATAAATAGCTCGTTTCATATTTGATATGACAAGTAAAGACTTGTGTTTCGGTCATTGTATAGCTTTGCCGGCCTGGTTCATGTGATATTGATCTCGGAATATCTTATTTTCTAGGTCTTAAAAACTATATACTGACCGAAACATAAGTTTTTATTTGTATGATATAGCAATGCATAAGACGTAACAACCATGTCATTTTGACAAAAAACCAATGTAATTTCTATTTTCATTGCATCAACTCGTTTATATTTCACGTTGTATAAGATATACAAGTCTTTAGCAAGAAATGGCGTAAAACATTACAATCATTTTTGTGTGTGTGGAAGAACACTTTATATTCAGGCATTCATAATTTGGCTAACGAGATATTTTAATATTTACATATCTTTCTGCTAGATGCACCCACAAGATGATGAAATATGATATAATTACACAAAGCGTTCCGATATGTTGACGAGTTCAGTTTCGTCTCCAGAAAAGGGAGTTGATCCGAACGTGGGTCACATTGGCCTAGAATTATGACTAAAATCTCGCGCTACTTCAAGGTCTAGTGAGGTTGGGTAATAAATAACCTCGTCATTCGGGAACGTGTTGATAAAGATTTTGTTCTAAACCTTCATTCATATTCACTATTTTTGTTATTTTATTTCATTATAAGTTTATTTTATTCATTTAAAAATTGTCACAAATAGAGCTCTGTGGATAAATATATGACAATGTGTAAGTAAAAGTGATAACACATATATTGTACATAATGATATTGCGTCATTTTAAACGAAGTACAAAAAACCTACAATTGACCAGTTCTGATGTCATAAAAAAATAACACTAATGCAGGGCTCGAACCCAAAGTCCAGTTATTTGTAGGCTTCAGAGTTAACTGCACGGCCATTCATCCTAAAAATTAACACCTGTCGACTTTGTCGTAGAGTATGTTAAAATCATTAAACGTTTACCGATAAATTGTGTTTTCTATTATACTTGAAGTAAACAAGACCTAAAAATCAGACTGTTACTGTGCAGCGTGGCTCTGATTGTAAATACATATGATGACTGGGGTGTTATGCTTCTTTTTTCTCATATATGTATGACATCAATAAATAGCATTTTCAGGCAACAATAATTTATTTTGTTTTATGGGAGAACAATAGAAGGCCCAAAATGTCAGATATCACCTTTTACAACTATTATGAAATAATCATTCGTCCATATATGTATATTTGCTGATTACATAGCTAACAGAACTACGGAACATAAAGTTTAAACACATATGAAATATTCCTCATAATATTAGCTTTTTTTTCAATGGCAACTTGATTACAAAGCTGACCGCTCAAGGTGTTATTCATATGACGTTTTACTCATTTTTACGTTTTCTTTTTTCTTTCTATCTTTTTCTAAATATCCACTCTTATAAAATGATTTTAAAAAGATCAAGTACTTAAAATATCCAATTATCACATCCAAAGAGGAAGACTTGATTTTTAGTTTGAAACAGTTGACAAAAATAAAAAACTGAATAACTTTCAACGTGTTCAAGAGAACCCATGATAGTTGTAATTTCCTTTCCATGTTTGCTGTAAACAGCTTGAACTTTTACTGACATTTTAAAACTACTACTCATAGTTTAAAACACGTTGTTCTTTAAGCCGGAAAACTAAAAAAAAACTTATGAATGTTCACAGTGTTAACCACAAAAATGTAAAATAATAATAAAAAAATAAATAAAAAAACATAAAAATAAATAATAAAAAAATGATAAGAAAAAAGAGAAAAATGTTATTGGACAAAGAAGACGGAAGTGGACATGGAAATCTTTTTGCTTATATCTTTATCAATTTCAAGTGAAGCCACTTGCATTTTATTGCTTACATAAATAAAAAACACAAAAAATGAACAAATGTTAAAATACATCGTTTGAAAATTACCTTGTAATACAATCTAAACAAAAGATAAAAAAAAACAAAAAACAAAAAACACTCTCAACAATATAAGTGCACATTTTCGTTACATTTCTATGTCCTGCACATAAGGTTTTTCAATCGGATGTATGTGACCGTTGACAAAAAGGAGTGGCGATGTACCTATGTGATAGTGTCTCGTTTGATCTAGTTTGAACTACTGTATCTAGTTTAACGATATAAAATAAAAACAGAACATAAAGTAGTTGTCTCTTCACTATTGTTTGATCTTTGCCATGTTTTTTTGAACTAATTAAAGAAAAAATAAGAACATAATATTTTTAAGACTGCATTTAACGATAATTTTAATCAGAATTCATTAGTTGATAACTTTAATTGACATTGCATTCATTGCTCGTAAGTATTGGTCCCTGAATAGATTTGAACTGACAAACTTTGTTTAGAAGTCCAGGACACATGAAGACCCCCGTTACCGAATCACTATTCATATGTATAATCGACTACAATAATGTTACTGCCTGTGCCTTAAAGTGGTATATTAGTCTAACTAAAAAAGTAAAAGATAAGTAACTGTATGTGATTCATGCACCACAAAACTGTGATTCATTTGTATACTTTTATACTTTCTGGATGTGTTACTGGAAACTGGAAGAATAATTGATAAAATGTCCATGTATTGTTGAAATAAAGCTGTATTGAAGGTTTCGCAATTTTGTTTTATTTTAAATTAACATTAATGTATATAATATGTTTAAATTGGTCAATTCAAAATAATTCTTAGAGTAACAGGATAACTTGTGCAAATATTACACGAAATAGCTTTGAAAAGATCCTTCCAACTGCAATCTGTGATACCTTCCTCTGCAACGTTCAACTTTGGTCAAGACAAAAATGCATGATATGATATTGAGATGACATCCGAAGCAACAATCATGACATTGCCAGCATATATTTCACGGAGTGAAAAATCTAAAAATGTGTCACCCTACAATGCGTTTCGCCGTTGAATATTGTCTTCAGTTATCGGAAACTTTTGTATAAAACATAAGGAAAACCTACTTTGAATAACAAATTAAAAGATGTTAAAAAAAGCATGCAAACAATATACATATACAATGAGCAGTACTTAATAATAAACTGTACACTGAACATTTTATTTCCTCCTTAAAATGCAAAAAAATGAAAAAAACAAATAAACAAACGAACAGATTGTTTATTGAAATAAAGTTTACTAACACGAATTAACTTTACAATATTTATTTCGCGTGACAAACAACATATAAGCGAACAATTTGCACAATATAATCCTATTGCATTTTCCATTTTACAATTACTTTCTGAGCCAGCAACACTTTATATCTTAATATAGTATACCATGAAAATTAGAAAAATAATAATATCAAAACGGGTATATGAAATATTGCACATCCAGCCTCTGTTGGTTTATATAGTGACATTATATATTTATATATAAAAGCAGAAACGCGAAGCATACGGCGCATATACTATCATAATCAAATATAACAAATAACAGTTCACAGTTAGTAAAGCTTCACTGCATATAGAGTATAAACTCCAGTATTTAGTCAGTTCAGCTTTACTTCACCTTGCGTATACGAAACTCTAGTATGCGTTTAGTCACTAACTTCAGCTAGTTTTACTTTACTGCACATTGTGCTTACTTAAGATTCCCAAATTGACAGCTTTGTCAATTCTTTCGTAACCTCATGGTAAATATGCGTAAAAGTTGTCAGAAACTATTCCAATTCATACATAATAATGAACACACAAAATCTTCAAGGTTATGACGAATGGTACCATTCTTGGCGTTACGTTTTTGATCCTGCACTCTTCCGCCCACTTACCGACTGATGTTTTTTTTGTGGTTGAATTAATAAAAATTCAAATTTGGTTATATTCCATCTATCTAACAATTGAAAGACAGATTATCAAAAGAATCTGTGATTTTTGGAACTGTTAAAACTGAAGACAAACAGGTATACATGAGCATTCAAGACATCGGTACAATGAAAACGATTCACTATCGTGACACTGCCTTATATATATGGTGGCCCAAAGATCGGAACATGGCTTCTGGGAAGGCACGGGCCTATGTTGATGACACTGAGATAGGAAATGTAACACGTGAGATGCATGCTGAGATGGAAAATAACTGTAATGAGATGTCATCAATGGACGCATAATGACCTCATTGGTCACGTGCCAGGGTTGCCATGTTGCGTGGTGCATGACGGGAGATATGGATGCAGACATGCGCAGTGTTGGAGATGGTTGCCCGGGTTTTCCAGTATGAGAGCCAGGTTTTGGTGAACAGTTGTGGTCGGGAATATTTTTATCTGTAGAATAAAAAGACAAATTATAATTAACATGTTTACATTTTTGTTCTTATGTTCATTATAGAAATAATTCTACCCAGAAATTGAAAGATTGGACACCATTCCAATTGAACAGTAAATATTCTATGCTTGTAATACGGACCCTTGCAATACATATAAAATCAGTGACAAAGTCAAAGGACTCCAACTACAATGTCTCATTTACTTTTTGGATTATCTTTTTATGCGGTATAGTTTGTAAATCACCATTGTTCATTATAGTATATATAGGAATTCTACACTATTTCATTTCATTCTCGGGGTTGTTGAAAACAGCACTTGAGTCAATGATGTTGTTGCGCCAAGGTGAGAGAGTTCCCGTTGCTCAGCTGCCGGAGCCTGTCTTGTTCCGTTCAAGAGCCAATTAAAGAATATTCTGGTTGATTAATTACAATGAACATCAGATGATAAGGAAGGTGACACCTTTGATTATGGACTCAGACAATAGGGGATGGGATATGGCTATGATAAACTTAAAGGTAGAATATATATTTTTATGAACATCAAGTTGTTTACAAAACTGCATGAGTATGCATAAACAAAAACATAATTGAGCAAGGCGACGACTCAAGAGAGTTTATATTAAGGACATAAGTAAAGTAAATGGTATACATCGTAATTTATTAAAAGAAAGATTAATTTCAGGTGTGGCGACATGACTAACGAAAGCGGAGTATTGGCTATAATTAGCTTTTAAATGTGCTAGTTTCGATTTGTCCTGTTCAAACTACTAATAATCTTACAATGAGTATTATGTGAAAGTTTTGACAACATTTTGTACATGACAGTAGAAATCAAAGGAACAACATAATTAACATGTATTTTATTTCTTTGTTGTATCGTTTTGATTGGTTATGTTTATCTACCTTTGTTGAATTAATGTAATGGTTGATACTATTTTATAACGTGGTTGTTTGTATTTTATATTATTATTAAGTATATTACTGTGGTTTTGTTATAAGTAATATAGTGTAATCTTTTTATGCCCTGACAAATAAATAAATAAAAAAAACAACAACAACAAACAACAACAACAAAATAATAAATAAATAAATATTAATATAGCTAATGATTTTTTTATTATATTAGGTTATATTATCTTAAATCCAAATGCTTGTTTGTCTATATAGGTAAAAACAAAGTATTTGTTAAAGACAGAATATCAAAGTTCCGTAGATAATTTAATACATGAAAATAGTACAGGATGCATGTATTGGTTGCTACTACTAAAACTACTGACTTTTAAAGCACAAGTTTATATTCTTCACTGGTTAAACGTCTTTTTTCTATTGTTTACTAGTACCCAAGGGAATCATCGCGGCTATTATTACCGAGGCTCAATGACACGTGAAAAATGTCACGCGACTTTCACTTCAAAAAACATCAACAAAATGGCTGACACTAGTGACAGCATCGGAACATCTCGGATACTTCACGAAAACATCTGTTAGATGTATGTAGGAAGTCGGATCAACTCGGCCATTTCCCTAAATGGGACTACTTTTGTGACAGAAGTCAAAACACAGATGGCAACTCCGATGACAGCTCACTATAGTACGATGCCTGTAAAACTTCAATTTGTGGCGGCTTCAAATTTGAATCATCCAATTTTAATTTTCCCAGCCGCAGCAGACACGCTGCTGTCAAACGATGGCACTGTTTATGTTTTGTGCGAACTACATTTTAGGCATATTCATCTTACGATTTCCGGCGAAAAAAACGATCATGATTTCAGTAAGTATCCTTGCACCAGAGACATCCGAGGGATGATTGTCCCGAGGACGGAATTACCCGAGGAGTTCCGATTGTAGTGACAGTACGATTTAGGCTTTTCTGACAATTCATTAACAATCGTCAGGTGACATTCCCAAAGCGTTTTGCAAAAAAAAAAAAAAAAAAAAAAAAAAAAAAACGCGCGTAATTTTAAAAATAGTATTTAAAGGCTGTGAATCCTTAAATTTGGTGTCCGACAGTTGGACCAAATATTTTTTTTCTCTCCAAATATTTTCTCTAAAACAGCAAAAAGAAAAAAATATTGTTACCTGAAAAGATCATGAGAAATGCTGTTTATTGATATCTTACATCAATTCGAAAATTAAAGCAATACACACCACGCGTCATTACAAATATGTATTATCTGTCTGAGCCATGCTGCACAGTAAGCTATTTTTAAACAAAAAAAAAATAATAACATGATTACTTGCGTTTGAGATCAAGTTATATCATCATCCGACCAATCTCCACACATGGCTTATTTATAGATTTGAAAAAATGAACACGTAGAGTGATGCGTTCTGTCTAACGATTGAGGTTGTGTTAGAATGTCTTTACTTACGATAATGCATGCTTTCATACAAAAAGTATGCTAAACGTCGCCAAAACACGGGTAAGATATTGTTACATTTATGTGATATACGCAAACTGTCGGATACCACCTTTAAATGAAAACACACTGTGTAAAATAGTAATAACAATAGAACAGAATTTTTAATGTTGCCACGTGCTAAACATTTAATAATAAAACTGTTTTTTTTTTTTTATAAATATAATGAACATCTAGATTTGGTCCTTAAAATACAACAATATAATTATATAATTTTATGCGGGTGCACATAATCAATTTACAGTTAATATCGACATATATACATTACCCTCCTCCACCTCATCGATGTCTATGTGAACCTTCGGGGCGAGACCTTTTCTCCACTTGGCACGCCGGTTCTGGAACCATATCTAGAACAGATGTAGAAGTTTTGACACCAGTTGTCATTCAATACAAACATTTATTAAACGAGTTCAGGACGAGCGTCATTTACCTTTTTATCATATGATTTTATTTGCCAATTTACGATTTTATGAAGGTTAGCAACAGTTCGGTGAAATAGTGGTATGAGACGATCTGCATTGATCCATATGGACAAATACTGGCTTTAACAACAAATGAGGGTGTATATATAAATGTTCTCTCGATTTTTATCAGAATGAGTACAGACATTTTTAACTATCGATTAGTAATATGCTTACCTTATTTAATGCGGTATATAGTTAAGCTACATGTTGTTTTATTTTAGTTTTGATGTGTTTATTTATTAAATATTTACTTATGTCATCCCCAGAATTGATAGTTTATGAATTTGATATAATTTCATATTGAAAAAATAAATGACCGGAACATATTGATGTTAAAGACGAAATTTTTTGGAATGTCTGGATAAGAAATATTTCGTAGAAATGCTTATTTATCCATATTCGTGCAATATTTAATTTAACACCAAGTACCCAGTTTTAAGCAGCAATGAAATAGTAACTAAATGTACCAATAAAGACCAGGTGGCAAATGATATATTATATCCTGATCAGATAGCTCCAAGCATACATTAATATATGAAAGCTTGATTAATGCTAAACGTTTTTTTCCCTCACTTTTGAGAGAAATGAAGGATTGAGTAACTGCTATAAATAGGCGAAGGTAAAAGTTTTTATAAGTTTTTAACAAAAGATGCATATATTAGTTCATATTTAAATCAGGCATGCTTCATCCAAGCTTTAGGTGCAGGATAAAAGTATCTTTTTCTTTTTAGATTTCTAGCAAAGATGCTGTGACATAATTTTAAACTGCGACATGTCATCTTATATATGTACAATTGCACGTTTCTGTAGCCATTAATTTAAATAATGATGTTCATTGTTTTCACTTGACATTTTCGGGATTTCAAAATTGTTGGCTATTCCTTCCCAAGGCCGAAAATCGTGAACCTTGAATACCACTGGCCTGTCATATGCATGCAATGACATTCACTATAAAAACAGGCTGGACATACTATTGTAAGCATTGGATGATTTTGTACTGCTACTGGGACTCAACTGTATCATCACACGGAACAAATTTTGTCGCGTAGGAGGCAAGATTAGTCTAAGATAGTTAGGTTGGCCACTTCTTGTGTGGACAATAAAAAGCATAAAGCAATGAAGAAAGCAATAAGCTACCTTTACATGTTATGTACTAACATGACATTAAAATAAAATTTTCACTAATATGCTCACCTGGGGTATAAATATTTGTTACAAAATGAAATTAATATGTATATCAGTAATATCACACAACATATTCACGAGTGCACTGATCACCCGCATCAACGATACTACAAACCACCGACCAGCCAGTAGATAACTATTTATGCTACTGCAATGAGATAATTATCTCTAAGCCTACAGACGTTTTCTATTGGACACAGGCTTTGTAATTTTGAGCGTAGATGGCCATCGGCACCTCAAATCACGAACCAGCCATTTGATGGCATTCTATTCTAGGCTCTTTAAGTATCTTTCAATAACAGGTGTATTTTCAATCGTCATGAATCGAACATTAAAATCACCTTTCGAGATGAGGGGAACCAACTTTTTACATACAACCGACATAAACAGTTCAGATGGGGACCTTGGCATAGCATGTCGACAACAATCAATTAAATATATTCACGGCTGGGTGAATACTTCAAAGTAAATGTAGTAAAGGCATTTTCTGGTCAGAAATAGCCCTGCTAACCTATTAATGGCAAATATATTATGCCATTCACAAAAGTATTATTATTATAGTGCGCAACTTATCAGCGATCAAACTCATCGAAGGGGAGTAAACCTGCAAAACACGAGGTAGATAGGGCGCTAGAGGTTGTCTTACCTTCGATACAAAATTTTGATAAATCTCATCCTTATTATCATCAACTATTTGAATACAACCAAACCACAACACTTCCACCACTAACCCACCACATCTTTCAATACACTCACTGTCACCACCAAAAACGATTTATTTCCAAGCAACCCCAGCATCACCCCTATATAGTCCGGCAGCTAGGTATGGTTACCGCGCAACACACCCCCGCTCTCTCCACACACACACACCACTCCCCGCCTAGACTTTTCTATGGGTATCCAAATATTCGTAAGGATGTCTAGAAACAGAATCTCCAAAGTACTAAAATAACTCATTTCGGTCATATGAAAACTAATGGTTTCCGTAGAAAACATCATGGCATATTGATAGGAGGGTATGTTTAGAAAAATGAATCTAACTTTTCCAAATATGGTAATAGAAGTATACAACTGGTACTCAATTAAATATTATTGAATGGCCATTATGGTCAAGTGTCAAATATGCAATTAGCACTATTGAATATTTATAAATTTTACTGTGAATCTAAATATACACTTTATTTTTAAAAGATGATTAGATTCTTTTTATTTAAAGCATTTTTCACACAAAAAAACAAAACTCAGCCAGCATGTAAATTCATACATATTTATAGGAATCTAAAGAAAGATATCCGTTTTGACAAGTTGATTGGAATTTATTTGATTTAAAAGCCACATTTAAACAAACTGTATTGCTTTAAAAGCAGGTACCCGACTTAGTCTGATACATGTCTGTTTAAACTCTGCATGAATTGGTCAATTTTAATGTTGTATGATATTTTTAATTAATTTTGTCTGAAATTTCGCCATTAAATTATAACGCACGAATATGTTAAAAGCCTGCTCGTAACTATTCATAACACGGAAAAACTGTTTTAGTCTGTCCTTTGGTGAAGGCTATCATTAAGCGAAGATTTGAACATACTAATAATGCAAATTACTTCTCATTAATATTCAAAACATAACATTGTGCACTTAAACACTAAAGCAGGTATACTAAATACGTTTTCAGTCATTATTACATTTTTTATATTTTTTCTTCCCTTTTCATACTTTAAAATAGGATCTCAAGCATTTAACTAAAAATCTTTCTACGTGTAAATGAAAGTTTCTAGTAATTATTCTATTAGTCATTTTATGCTACACATTCATATCCTCATAAACTAAGTAATATTAATTGATTTAAATGGAATAGGGTTAAACTCTTAAAATTATTTTTCTTAAGTGAATTAATTATTGCTCCGATATTCTTAATGAATGAGATCCATAATTTTCTTGACTTTATCTTTAAGTTTCAAATTGTGGGAACTGCCCAAATTTTTATAAGTTTTATCAATTCCTATCATTTTCAAATTCAATTTATACTTACATATGATAGTGTATTATTCACTTTAAGACATTTATTTCCCCCTTTTACGGTGCAGCATATTTAATTAAATAGTTGAAAAATATAAAGTAAAACTTGTGTATATTTGTATGTATATTTTTTCTTATACAACATGACATTTTTTTCTTTGTATATGTCCCTGTGTAAGCAAGGTTTAAATGGTTAAATCTTTAATGTTTTACTATCCATTGTGGTGCATTCTCTTTCACCAACATTATAATACATTGAAATGTCCAACATTTCAAAATATTTGTGGACAACTCCTTTGCATGTTTTAGGAAACCTTTGGGTGATATTTCTTAGCAGATAGGCAAAACCATTCTATTAACGCACAAAACATGTTATTTTATTTTGGAACAATGATGTTACATTTACTCCATTTCATCGTATTATCCTTTGACTAAGGAGACGAAACTTTTACTTTTATTAAGCTCAAACTGCAACAGGAAATCAGACCTTATAGCCTGAACGATTTATTCGACGCTAATACCTTGTTATATGAAGCAGTAAATTTGCACTGGCATGCTTCAGTTTTCGTACTTATTCAAAATCTTTGCGATATACCATTACAACAATTTATGCTGCCTAGTACTGTTTTCTGCTATATGACTGCAGGGATTCATTCTTTCAAAAAACAGTTATTAGCTCAATGTCATTTTAAATGTTAAGATTAATGAACACTATAGAATATATACATGTTGTATAATCTAGATATATATACACATGAAATCCAATCAAGATAATGTGACAATTGTATTTTTCAGATTTATTGACATTTATATCAAAAGCAAAATGGCAGGATAAAAATGGACTACTGTATTTCTTCTACAATATCGGCTGCATACATTTTGTAATTTTGTATCACAGTTTATAGAATAATGAACAGCCGAGTAATAACCAGTCGTGGTCAGACATTTTTGTGTGCTCACTTATAGATCTACTGACTTCCTGTCCAACACTGGACTTAAAAACCACAGCCCTTACGTCCTCGGAATGCTCCACCTTACATGAATAGACAAAAACCTTTGCTTCACTTTTAAAATTTACGTCATTTAAGGGAATCATCAGCGGGCTTTATATTCTGGAAACACATCTGCTAGCCACTGTGATGTGATTGGACAGACTGTCAGTAAATTACATACATTAAGATATAATAAATACATCATGCAACCGTAATGTAGATGTGACACCATCTGGGTGATACAAGATACTGATATCAATTACTAATCTCAGTTGTGGAACACATTATGGAACTCCATGTATATCAGAACTTCGTAAATATATTACAACGCTATCATTTTTTAAACAAATAACATTTTCACTTTAAGTGTAAACTTTAAATTTGCGAAGCGTATGTCAGATAATTTGCTAGTGACTCATCTTTTGACTTGTGTCAATACAAATTTGGTTAGTATATTAACGTTAGCCTTAGAGTAATTAACTGCTCATATTTTACTTTGTAGAACATGCACTTGAGAAGAATAAATCCAGTATATTAAATACAAATTATTTTAACGGACAGGATGCTTTAAAAGTCATAAAATACTTAAATGAAGCAATTGCATTTTCTTAAATCCAAATAAAAGACTAAACGAAGAACAACAGATGTGTTCTCTGGCTGGGTCGATATTATATAATTATGGTAAGTTAATAGAACCATTAACTTAAAATATAAAATATTAGACACCAGAAGAAAAGTATTGTGCTCACGTCTTTTTGGTCATGTAATATTTTTTACTCATCGCTTTGCTATAGTTCACTTGATTACACAATATAAGAATTAGACATCATAACTGAAAAACTATTACAAAAGAACATTTACTTTAGATTTAAATAAAATAATCAAACATTTTATAATAGAAGAAATGATTGTTTTCAATTTCTTAGGAGACATTGTAAAACACACCATAAATTTTATGGTTAAAATACAATGAATTAATTATCCCCAGAAGTTAAAAAACAAACACATAACGTGTTAATTATCATGAGACATAACTGGTATCAGTCAACAATATACTTATCTTATTTTATAAGAATGGGACTAAGAATAAAAATATAGCAATTAAAAATATATTCATTTTACCTCGTTATCAAGATTCATGAATATTTATAATGCTAACTTGCATACCAATTAATTTCAAATCTTGTCTTAGTGATAGCCTTTAATATAAACATGGTCTAAGTTATAAGCAATACAATACAATAGACCTGTTTACAAGCAGGTTTCTTGTCAACTTCACTTGCCAAACTCAATGAAAATTCCGTAAAATTAAATAAAAAACGTAAAATATCGAAAAATAAATCAATTCATACAAAACTTGAATCAACTTTTGTCAGATTAAGAGAGAAAGTTAACTTTTAAAATTCTTCAATTTGTTTCAATATGGATTTAAATTAAAGAGAAGTTTACTTTTAGATTCTCACTAAGATATAATTAATTATTTTAAATCTAAATTCAGTGATAATACTCCACTTCAGGAACGATACAAAATGTATTCTTCAGTGTTACTTTGTTATTATCAGACTTCTAGCAAAATTATGCATTTAAATTGAATGAGCAAAGTTTGGACGAAAATTATTTTTAAAAAAAATAATTAAAAAATCACAAAATGAACCAAATCATATGAAACTAAGACCAACATTTGTGAGACAAGTAGGGGTATGTATATTACTGTTCAGTTGGTTTTATTATGGCTTTTAAATAAAAAGAATCTAATCATCTTTTAAAAAAGAAAGTATCTTTTTAGATTCTTATTGAAATTTATAAATATTCATAAGTGCTAATTTTCATATTTGACCCATGACCATAGTGGCCATTCAATAACATTGAACCGAGTACCACTTTTATACTTCTACCATTTTTGAAAAAAAAACAACATTTTTCTAAACATACCCTCCTAAAATTTCATGACGGTTGCCATGGAAACCAATAGATTTCATATAACCCAAATCAGTTTATTTTTGAGTATATTAGAGATTCTGTTTCCAGACGTCCTAACGAAAATGTTGGTACCCATGAAAAGAAAACTCACATCACATCTATCATAACCACTTCCACCGCTACTTCCGCAACAACTTCCAACACTTCTCAACCACAATCCCTTCCACCACCAACACCACTTTCACCACAACTCTTTTAACAACAACCATTTCCTACACCACAATTAAACCATCCCTACTTCCATCACTATCACAATACAACTAGACGTCTATCACTAAATTCCTCTTTCACTACCACTTCTACAACTTCAGCTGCGTCTACCACCACCACTTCGACCACCACTTCCACCTTCACTACTTTCCACTAAAACCACTTCCGCCACCGCAAGCTCACTCAACCCCACCACTACTTACTCGTCCACTCACTACCTACCAACACTTCCACCACCTACATGCATACCACCACCACTTCCCACTACCACTTTTACAACCACGTGCACCACCACTTTTTCCACCACCACTTCGGCCGCCGCAACTTCTACCATCACTTGCACTACCACTCCTAATAACCAGAAACTTACCACCACAGCATCTTTACCATCACTACCATCATTACCATCACAACCTCACCACCACCACATCTTAACCACTACTACCACCAAAAACCATCAATACCACAGCCACCCATCATCTCCACTACTGCTACCACAACGACCTTCTCTACGAACCTGTATTCTGGACTCGTTAAGTCCAAGTTTTTGAGCCAATCCCTCTCTAACACCGACATCCGGATATGGGGCCTTGCGGAACGCACGCTCCATGGACCGTAGTTGATCCTGCGTGAATGTCGTCCTGTGAAACATCACACATTTATACAATTACATTATCAAACATATATTTACTATATTTAGATTAACAGTCATGCCAGTTTCCTCACAAAATGTTGATATTGCGTTTAACTGTCTCTGCAGATTAACAACAGTGTCTGCGCAGCAGGCAACATCGTCTGCAAACATGAGACAAAACACATCGGGTACAATATGTGTTATAAAGATTCCATCATTACAATGCCTTCTCAAATGTGTCTCTAACTCGTTAATATATAAAGTAAAAATTTTGGAGAACTCAAATCTCCGTGTCTAGTGCCAATATTACAATGTATAGGGCCTGCTAAAGAGATTCCTGGTGCACTGTTTTTATTTAAAGACCTGAATCTGCGAGATGCTCTGTTATAGGTGCCATTTAAAATCATGTTATTACTATTACTTATGTAGCCTGTTTGTAGGAGTTTTATATATTCTTCAAGTTTTGAGTACATAGAAATAAGAACTTTTATTATTTGCCCATTTGCCCCAGCTTTAAGTAGAGAATTAAACATGCGAACGTGCACTAGAGAATCAAACGCTTTTTGAAAGTCGACATACAATACAAACACTCTACCATATGGTCTTGTAATATAATTTTGAATAACAGACTGTAAAGAAAATATGTTATAAATGACTGAGTGACCCGCTCGGAAGTCCGTCTGTGCTTCAGAAATAACATTATACTCGTCGGCCCATGCATCTAATCTATTAGTTATAATACTAGAAAATATTTTGTACAATACATTTAACAAGGAGATCCCTCTATAGTTTGATGGATCGTTCCTTGACACTGATTTATACAGAAGAACAATAATACTTTGACACCAAGAATCATTAAAACACATTTACATGAGATATTTAACTTAATAAATAGTACATAATATAACATATAATTATAAAATTAACAATATATAATGATTATTTATAATCGTTATTAATTAATCATATATAAATCTCTGTTTATATTATACATGATCAGAGAATAATTAACATACATAATTGTTTATATATTATTCCTATATATTTGATATATTATTCCTATATATTTGATATATTATTCCTATGTATGATGTAATCAGTCCTGAATTCAGACGTTTATAAAATTATTATATTTCAAGATATATTCATTTCCACTTCACATATGTTATGCAATATATTAGAGTACATTTTTCAGAAAATGGTTAATTATTATATCTTTCTTAATATATATTAAAAACACAGCAACCTGGGTACGTGTATCAAAGTATGAGCTTGGAGTAAAATATGACATTGTAAATAAACGTTTCATTTCAGAAAAAAAAATACAAGTGTACCTATGGCGAGGTCGCTTCCCTTTGAATGGCGTCGGAATCACATCCTGGTTTATTTCCATGGCATCCCAACAGGCACATTCAGCTTGTGCTGTCGACCAAAAACAATTAAGAATAAAAAGTCATGTTTCATTTCCATTTTTTCGTAGAAGGTAATATTGTTATATAAATTGTAACTACAGTATTCGCAAGTTCCAATTAGAACACCCCACTCCCATCATCTCCATCCCTATATCCTGATCCCCATCCTCCATCCCCACCGCTAAACCCTCATCCCCACCGTTATACCCCCATCCCCACCGCTATGCCCCCATCCCCACCGCTATACCCCCATCCCAACCGTTATACCCCCATCACCACCGTTATACCCCCATCCCCACCGTTATACCCCCATCCCCACCGTTATATTCCCATCCCCACCGCTTTACCCCTATCCCCACCGCTATACCCCCATCCCCACTGCTATACTCCCATCACCACCGTTATACCCCCATCCCCACCTCTATACCCCCATTCCCACCCCTATACCCCAATCCCCACCGCTATACCCCCATCACCGCCGTTATACCCACATCCCCACACCTTCACCCCAATCCCCCCTATACCTAATTCCCACCGCTATACCCCCATCCCCACCCTGGACCCCCCATCTCCACCGCTATACCCCTATCCCTACCCCTAGACCCCCATCCCCACCGCTATACCCCTATCCCCACCCCTTTACCCCCATCCACACCCCTATACCCCCATACCCACCGCTATACCCCTATCCCCACCCCTTTACCCCTATCCCCACCCCTATACCCCCATCCCCACCATTATACCCCAATCCCAACATCTATACCCCCATCCCCACAGCTATACCCCCATCCCCACCCCTAGACCCCCATCCCCACCGCTTTACCCTTATCCTCACCCCTATACCCCCATCCCCACCCCTATAATCCTATACGCCCATCCCCACAGCTATACCCCCATCCCCACCCCTATACCCCCATCCCCACCCCTATACCCCTATACGCCCATCCCCACGGCTATGCCCCTAACCCCACCACTATACCCCCATCCCCACGGCTATGCCCCCATCCTCACCCCTAAACCCCATCCCCACCCCTATACCCTCATCCTCACCTCTATACCCCCATCCCCACCCCTATACCCTACTCGTAATAAACCATAAAATAAAATATCACCACATAAAAATTATGTTGGAACAAATCAAAATAAAGTCAAGCAAATACCCGTTTTCAGCAGCTCGTTAAAGGCAAAGAACCATTTTATCTGCTGAACAGATTCTTTCTGAATATAGATTTTTCACCAAAACAGACAAGCTATTTTATGTTCAGAGAACCTTACAGAAAACCGTCTATATTGTCGTATTGCATCAGATTCAAAACATAAAGACATTTATAACACATGTGGGTGTATACACTCAATCATTTATAAATAATTATTATTTCCCTGTTTCATCACAAACAATTAAAAATGAATAAATTTATATATGCATAACAACCTCAACGGCTTAATGAAAGTACATATAATTTTAAGTAATGTAGATGTCTACTTATTTTTGTTATTTTTAATTAAATTGTGAATCTTAAAATATATCGCGATTCTGGTCCTTTCTAATGATTTCCAGCTATGTTGGTACTCCGTAGGTTAGCTGTAAAACGGGTGTTTGTGTAAAGTATTGAATTGAATAGAATATTTTAGCACATAATATTTGTTTAACCTTGACATCCATGTGTATTTTCACCTTCCCTTCTTGGTATGTATGCATTTTAGTTTAATGTATCCGTTGTTGTTTTTGTATACTTAACTCTTATTGAAATATTAGCTTACAAAGGGACAAAGAAATATGATTATAAATGCAATTATAAAAGAAACGTTCGCATTCTAGTTCGTTGTTTATAAATGTGTCCCCTTTCGTATTACCAGTTACTTTATAATAAAATAATTTTAAAATTTGTGGAAAGAATTGTAAAGATATGTTTAAAGTTAGATACTATTTTGGAGTCATATTTATTGATGTAGTTGAATAAATGTAGTCAATGTGGCTTTATTTTAAACTATTTTTTTTGTATTGGAAAATATATTTCGTCAATAAACAAGTTATTCAATCATTACAAAAATAGAAAAAACGTTAATTGTCTCCATAAACCTTATTTAATATTCATAAAAACTAAATCAGAGTCACACTGAAAATAATAATCAATCACTCTGAAGAAAATGTGCGAAGAAAAGTTAATTCTAGATTGTATAAACATACTGAGATAGGAAAATATTAATGTGAAATGGCTGTCTTTTATATTTTTATAAACGATGCGCATTCAAACATGATGAATTTGCTTTAACGTATAAACGATAGCGGATTTCTCACTAAAAGTTTTGGGTTTCAAAATGTAGGTGCGCCTTTTCGAGATGTCTTTATATACATTATGATTACATGTCGATCACTTGCAAAGATCCATTTATTTGAAATTTGATTGTAGAATATACCAGAACCATCATGAATTCTTGCCAGTTGTTGATTTTAATATTATTTCAATGGCAAGTACAAGGTTTTGTCACAATGTTATATGCAGTTTGTTCATTTTGCTTGTGTAATTGCATATGTTGTGAGTTTTTAATTTGTGAAATCCACGCTTATTGCATTATTCAGAATAACAATAAATATTCTGTTAAGCACGATGAAGATGTTAAATGTATTATTTTAAAAAGAAAACCCAAAGAAAACACACAATCCGTATTTTAAATCAAAACAACACAAACCTAAGTTTTATTTAAAATACAGATTAAAACACCATTTTATTTGAAACATATATCAAAACCATTAATTTGTTAAAACAATGTTCAATATAGAATTGAAAAAAAAAACCCACTTATCTTTACAATTAAATATATTTTTATGAAAGTTTTTTAATCATTACAAAAATAGGATAAACGTTTATTGTCTCCATAAACCTTATTTAATATTCATAAAAACTAAATCAGTCACATTGAAAATAATAATTAATCATTCTGAAGAATCATTAAAATTTCGCATACTTGCCTCTGATTTTTCCGATTTCTACTTCATCCATCTTTCTTAAAAACTTTTTTCGACATCCAAAACTTGGATCACTTTAGCTTAATTCAAACTTGTTTCCCTTGTTCAGAGGTGCCTTAGTTTCAATGATAAATTTATAGATGTTTATTTACCGAATTGTTGAAATAATAATATAAGACACGCTCACTATTTCACGATTAAGATATAACACAAATGCAGTAATAATCGCTTGTTCATTAAAAATGGTATTCAGGCGAACAGACAGACAGACAGAGGAAGACACATTAGTGGCTAGACACCTATTCCGTGATGCACTGATGCAAAGCCCTAACAGATTCTGACTGTTTCTGAAGCTGTTGCTACAGTCATATTTAACAAGATAAAATCACATTGGAATTATATTCATTTTATCTGCTGCATAAGCGTTGGAGCTTAATTAATGAATTAATGTCAATCAGCAGCGATTAACTAACCCGTGGACTAGGCGCGGCTGGGCGGGATGGGTTGTTTATAAAGTTTAGCCCATGCGGGCAAATGACAAAATTCTACATTTAGCCAATTTACATCCTATAATTTGATGTGAATGTCAAACCCTCCCGTCGAGGCCAATTGCAGAGAATTAGTTACACTAATTTCATCGTGCCTTTTCATTCGATGCACTTAGACAGATATATATCTTTCAAATATGGTTAGTTAGATTTAAAGCCATTCATGTTTTTTGTACAAAGGCTGCGAAGGCGAATATAAGGTAAAAGGGTAGGATGAATTAGTTTGTTTTGTAAAGGTCCTTGTTGTTACGATTTCACAACACGTGTATTTGTTAAGTGAGTGTAAATGCGGTTGGATGTTTGTATTGATTTTAGATTTTAGGATATTTTAAATAAAACAAGTTATTGCAGCTATGTTATTAGCAATATTTCAGAATGGCCCTAGGCTTTCTTTTTGCAATTTAAATTTAAAGTGCGTTTAAAGTGAACTTATATACGACATGCCTATTTATAATATTTTTTTCTTCAAATGTGTAGTTGCAAACTATTGCTAATATATAGGAAGGGATTTCTGTTTTGAAATGAAAATCAGTATTTGTCTATCAAGAAACAATTAATATAAACAGTTATCTTACAATTGCAGTTTATCGATTTAAAATATTCTCTATATTTTCACATGAACGGATAAAATCCAAATAATATTTCAAAGTACTGTGAGAAGCAACAAGTAAATGATTTGACTGTCGAGAACAGTTGAAATTCATGCACACCTTACTTAAAGTCTAAACAAAAGACTGCTGGACTACGAATTATTTCATTTGGCAATACAACAATTTCTAGATTTCAACCAAGAAAAAAACAATTTGATACACCAAACAGCAGTACACGATACAAAATAGCGTATTAAATTTCTTTAATTGTACATTTGTAACTTTAATTATTTGATAATCCACAGTAATTTCGTCGTCAAAAGGCGTAAAAATGGGTACAAAAATGAATCTTTGAATTTAGAAAGCTTTGAATCACACGACATTTGCTTGCTTTAATATTGTCAATAATAAATATAAGTAGTATTTTCCTTGCATTGCGACAAATGGTTCCATGAATACATTGGAGGATTGTTTACAACTTTATTGTGGTGATTATCATTTAAAGGTTAAATGATTATTCCGACAGGGCTCACCATCTGTACCTGACCCGGGTAACAACGGCCAATAATTGCCAATTCATTGTCAATTAATCCAACCCCTCCACTCGCCATTGTACAATCGCCAGTCAATTAAACACGCAGTGTCCGCTCGTGAATAGAGCACATGTCGTAGACACGGTTTCCACTGTTCAATTAAGCGGAACTCAGCGGATTTTTCAGCGGAATTGTTTCGAAAATCATCCGAGTCGCTATATATGGTATGCAATATTCGTAAATTATTTATATGGTTTTTCCTGATGTTTTACATTCCATACACAACATTCTACGTATTTTAACTACGCCACAATTATACAGCAATGTTATTATCTTTATCAGCCTGGAATGTCACTAAAAATCTACCAGGCTGCGACATTCCAAAAACTGCAAAAAAGATCTTTGTATATCTCTCTCACTTATGGTCTAGCAAACACAAGGGTAGTTTCACGACTAGTCGACTCGATGTCTACATAATATGGCTTGGCGTGGCAGCATTTCAGGTGTTTTCGGCACGCTAAAAGCCGTGAATGAAGCACAGCATTTGCTTCAAATGACCCCATCTCTGAAAACTTAAATAATGTTAGTTGGGCAATGTGCTTTCTACTTTGCGCATAGAAAGAACATTTTAAAGAGAGAGCCGTGACACTTTCTTTAAAGCCTCACTAAGTTACATGAAACATTTTTTTTCGGTACAAAACAGTTAAAAAAAGAAATACATAGAACAAATGACTGACCAAAAAATTCAAATTAGACCTAACAGGTACGCGGTCGACCGAAACACATTAGTTATAATATCGGTTATGTAGCAAGCTTACATTACGATGGAGCCTGTCGCAATATCTACTATAACTACATAAAACAATCAGAAATTACCGTAGCATAATCGGTGGAATTTTGGACTATCATACAAGAATGTCTTTTATTTCTTTTACCGTTTGTCCTTTTTGTCCTTCTCCGCCGTTGACAGTAGTATAATACTACTTTAGTTATTTCACTTAGTTCAAATGCTTTTTTTAGACGGCTGATAAAGCTTTAAAGGTGGTATCCGACAGCTTGCCTCTGTAAAATACCGTAAAACCCAAATAAATAAAACATGTAACAATAGTTTACCACTGTGCTGTGGAATTAACGGAATTACTATAAAATGTGATCTAGGAAGTTGTTACGGGGTTTTCTTAGTTTAAAAATCTCTGCATCGTAGCTCAGATAGGAAATACCAGTTTGTAATGACATGTGGGGATTTATGTTTCCTTGTTCACACAGCTCTAGTGCATCAATGAATAGCATTCTGCATGACATTTTCAGGTGACAATGATTAATTTGGCTATTAGAGAAAAAATGGTCCAAACTGTTGGATACCACCTTTAAAAACTTGCTCGACTGCTTGATCTTATTGCAAATTGTACCATCATACAATTGACAAAATATTTTACAATATACATTCTTAATAAACAAAATCAATAAGAACATGTCATTATTTTGAGGTTAAGCCCACATAATCAGAAACATTTATTAACGTTTTACTTGCTTATCACGAATTAATTGTGTGTTTTGGCTCATGCCTCTCTAGTTATTTTTGGTAGCCTTACTCTCTGCTCTCGTATATATACTATTGATTTCATAATATGTTATAAATGTATTAAAATGTCATGTAATGCATTGATTACTGTATTGTTTTTCATAAAACATTATTTTGACTACGTGTATGTTCATTAGTCAGTTATAATGATTGTATCGGCCATAAAAAACAACATGTTGAACAAGCCGGTAAAGGCATGGGCAAAAATGAAGATCCAGATCTGGCTGGGAACTTTTTAATAAACAATTGCGCCATTTGTTTCTCATCATTATATCCATTTACGTATACATTAATTTGTTAGCAAATAGCTTAAATAATTTGGCATTGGCTATTAACAAATAACGTGGTTGGTCTTAACCGCCCAGCAAATCCTACTTTTCCCACAGCGATGCAGTAGCAGAATTCAAATAGTGCATGCAATAACACCACATTAGTCAGGAATGCGTTTGGTCTTTACCCGTCTGCACGACAGATAGTCGTGTGCAGTAGCCGAAAACATTCTCGTGCGAATTAGCGAGAATTAACGTGAATTAGTGGGAATTAATCAAAGCCCCGTGAAATGTCACGTGTCAAATGAGGTCTCCAATCAAAGTGACCCGGTGGTTTATCTGGAATGCTGAAAAGGGCTCAGTCTGTATTTGACAAAAGTGCGGGTCATTCAGAGTAGATATTTCATTTTGATATTCATTTTGATATGCGAGGCGTCTGTGGCCGGAAAGCCGACATCTAGTTGCCCAGAGCCTGAACACATGGGCATGAGTCACGTTTAGGGCGCAACCTTCAGTGCATTGCTTTTACCCTGACCAAAGGTGCGCCGATTATTCCTTCACAATTAACAATTGGACGTTTCTATAACATGCCAACAATAGTTTCGCTGAAATGTAAAACAGAAATTTTATTTTTGGCATGTCTTCTTAGTTCACGCTCTTGCATGTAAGGCATACCAGGTCACCAGTCAGATAAAAAGGGACACTGCACTGAGACATCTTTCAGGTTTTCTGTAAACGCTAATTAATTGATCTATCTATATTTGTCCAAACGACGAAAACATTTCGACCGTTCAGTTTTACCTACTTCCGGATAGGCCATAATTAGACATGAAAGGGTCTTAACCCCTAGATATAATATGTGTTCGCATGGTAGACTGAGACCCTAATGCAGTCCCTTTAAAGGTGGTATTCGACAGTTTGGTCATTTTTTCCCTCTCAAATAGCAAGATAAATTCTGACTCTTCGTTGCATACAGGTATTTCCTATCCGAGCCACGCTGCAGAGATAGCTTTTTTTTTAACTACGAAAACCACGTGACCACCTAATATATAATATAAAGTCATCCAGGTTAGCCTCTCTGACGTCGATACCTATTTTTATCAGTGACCACTATCGCGCTTTCTATAGAGTTGAAAAGATTGAACCTTTAGAGCTTTTTTTCGTTAGTACAGTCTAATAATAAAGTTAGTGTTCAAAATCGTCTTTATAACGACTAAAGTATGGGTTTATGCAAAAAAGGTATGACGAAATTCCCCAGTAGTAAGATATTGGTAGGTGTATTTAATATAGGCAAACTGTCGGTAACCGCCTTTAATGTAAACGTCATGACTAAGATGAGACCGAGTAAGTTATTCGGCTCTCAAGCTGTTTATAATTCGCGGCGTCCAAGATGACAAAAAAACATGCTCTTACAGCAAAGAAGTACACAGTAATAGTACTTTTATTCACTCACTCACTCACTCACTCTCGTTCACTCACTCACTCACTCACTCACTCACTCACTCACTCAATCACTTTCACTCACTCACTCACTCACTTTCACTCCCTCACTCAATCAATCAATCAATCGATCAATCACTTAGTAACTTTTGTAGCATTTAGGCATAATTTGAGCATAAACACATACTTTAAGTAATGACGATTTAAAACCCTACCTATATTGTAAGACAGTACAAAATGCGAAAAAACAAAATTTCGCGGATCTGTTAGATAATCGGTAAGATCTGTCACTTTAAACCAGGTTGTTTGTGGGCAAGGGGGCGGAGCTTAAACTCTATTTTTAGACTCGCGGAAAGGTGAATTCTGTGTCAAGCTTTGAAATAAGGTCGTATAATATAATATTAAAGGTGGTGTTAGTCTGAACATATCAGCTTCATGGGGCCTCTGTGTGTCTAAAAGGTCAGTTTTTAGGTGGCACAAAACATTTAAAGATGGTAAAACTGACTTGAAAGATTCCCCCCCCCCCCCACACACACACACACACACGTCCAGGTCAACCGGGACTGCTGCTACCAAAGCAAATGTTGATGCGGTGAAAAATCTAATCAAACAAGATGCCAGACTTACAGTGAAAGAACTTGCTGACAGTGTTGGTATATCATCGGGGTCAATTTGTAAAATTTTGACTCAGGAGTTAAAACTTAAAAATCTTAGTGCTCGATGGGCCCTGCACCTCTTGACTGAAGAAGAAAAAGCCACCCTATAAAACTTGCCAAATATTTCTTATAGAAGTACAAAAATTGTGACAATCGCAGAATTTCCGAACTGATTACAAGTGATGATACTTGGGTGTATTATTTTGAGTTTCAGAGACGGGTAAATAATAAGCAGTGTTCACGAAAACAAACAAGACAGACCACCCATTGCCAAACGAATGAAAAGCGCGGGAAAAGTTTTTAATGCAATATGTTTTAATTCTGATGGATCTACTGTTCAAATTCCAGTTCCAAATGGACGAACATTTACTGGTAGATTTTATAAGAACAATGTGCTGTCAAAGGTGAAAAGATTTTACCCAAAATGTAGACCTTCCATCGGACTTAAAGATCTTTGCCTAATTCATGACAATGCAGCTGCTCACAAGTGTGCGCTGGTTCAGGAGTTCCTAGAAAAGGAAAAAGTGGTACAACTCCCCCACCCCCTTATTCACCAGACCTTAGTCTCTCTAGTCTTTTCTTGTTTCCCTAATTGAAGGAAACTATATCTGGACGTCGACATGTGTCTCGAAGTGTGTTAGGTAAGGCAATTTTCCTGTGCCTACAGGGTGTGCCCAAAGAAGGGTACTTTTCTGCCTTCACAGAGTGGATTTCAAGGCTAGAAAAATGTATTTTTGTTAAGGGTAAATACTTCGAAGAGTTAAAGTAAACGGTGTATGATACGCCCCATAACGCGATTTAAAGAATCGTTATGACAAATTTAAATTAACGCCCCTCTTGGCATTAAGGAATGTACGTCTGCATACATGTGTCTTAATTTTGCTCAATATTGTAAATAAACAGCAAATGCCGATCATATAATTTTAAGTTTTATGTTACCAGCTAAACTAGGTCAAGATTGCTTTTATTAAGCATTTTCTAATAATATTTGTTTGAAAAAAAGACTTACTTAACTACATGCGGTAGTTATAGGTGTAGCTGGGTCTGACTAAGAAAACAAGTATAGGACGAGGTTAAGGTAGGATGGCTGGGGTTTTGATGTTGACGTGTATCGGGATTCAACCCGATACGATTTTACCATTTACTTTTGAATTAAGTTTTATAATATATCTGATTTCACCTATCTTCCTGGAATATTTTAGGGGCGCACCCCACTCCCTGCATTGGTCTGCTACAAGGGAGTTTTCTATTCGACTTTAACGTAAATTTTAAAAGAATCATAAGAAGGACAACTATAAAAACACTTAACCATATTTATGTTAACCAGGATTATTTCCCTTACTAGGTCTCTCACTAAACACTCGCAGGACACACACGTATTATGGGAAAAGCATGTTGGGGGAAGATTTAAACGACGATGTCTAGTATTGATGTTTCAGTTTGTCTTGGATAAGTTTACACAACGAGTGTTCTTTATTTATCCACAATTCACATAGAACACAATTCCGGATCATAATGTTTAAAATGAGATATGTTTTTAGGATTATTTAAGATCAGAGTTTGATAGACTGTTTTCAATTTGATATAGATTCTACCAGTGACAATGTGGTTGAAAGTAATCATATGTTGTTATTTTAAACTTGGAATTATTTTCTTATATTGTACATTTGAAATTCCACTAACACAGTCTAATCTTTTAAGTTTACGATTTCATTAAAAATTGCAATCTCAGAGTTGTCGTTCGTACTTCACCATAACACCTCTGGTATGGGCTCAATGACAACAATCTTGTCAAAACGGACAGATGATATTAAATTCAAACTGAATTTGATTTTACGGACTATAACCATAATATATAGTACATATACATTAAATAATCACAGGGCGGCAAAATGAATACATGTTATTATTATTATTATTGGGATAATCCTGCAGATGTCAACATATAATCTCCAAGCAGAGTTGTCGTTTGTATCTCACTTATTTCTGAGTAAACAAAGAGGTGAATGAATAGAAGCCGACGTGCAAGAGAGTGTAAACGCAGGTGTTTTTCACGGCGCACCCTTAAACCTCAGTATCTTTGCCCATTGATGAAACCGCTCCGGAAGATTGTATAGGTTCGTTGCCAATTTACGAAGCTGCTCCGGAAGATCGTACAGGTTCGTTGCCTATTTACGAAGCTGCTCCAAGTGATTGTATAGGTTCGTTGCCCATTGATGAAACCGCTCCGGAAGATCGTATAGGTTCGTTGCCCATTTATGAAGCTGCTCCGGAAGATCGTACAGGTTCGTTGCCCATTTACGAAGCTGCTCCAAGTGATCGTATAGGTTCGTTGCCAATTTATGAAGCTGCTCCAAGTGATCGTATAGGTTCGTTGCCCATTGAAGAAACCGCTCCGGAAGATCGTATAGGTTCGTTGCCCATTTATGAAGCTGCTCCAAGTGATCGCATAGGTTCGTTGCCCATTTATGAAGCCGCTCCACACGATCGTATAAGTTCGATGCACATTTACGAGGCTGCTCCACATGATCGTATAGGTTCGTTATTCATTAATGAAGCCGCTCCATATGATCGTAGCGGTTAGTTGCCCATTTACGAGGCCGATCAAGAAGATCATATAGGTTTGTTACTCATTTATGAGGCCTCTTTATATGATCGAATAGGTTCGTTAACCATTTATGAGACCGCTTCATATGGTCGTAAAGGTTTGTAACGAATTTAAGAGGTCGCTCCATATGATCGAATAGGTTCGTTGATCATTTATGAGACCGCTTCAGATGATCTAAAAGGTTCATGGCCTAGTTACGAGGCCGCACAACATTATCCCATAGGTTCGTTGACCATTTTCTGAGGCCGCTCCACAAGATCGTACAGGTATGTTGCCCCTTTATAAGGCCGTTCCGGAATTTCGTATAGGTTCGTTGCCCATTTACGATGCAGCTCCACATGATCGTTTAGGTTCGTTGTCCATTTATGGGTCGCTTTACAAGATCATATAGGTTCGTTGCCCATTTATAACGCCGTCCCGGAATATCGTATAGGTTGTTGTCCATTTTTAAAGCCGCTCCAAGTGATCGTATAGGTTCGTTGCCCATTTACAAGGCCGCTGAACATTATCGTATAGAGTCATTGCCTATTTATGATGTCGCTTTACGAGACCATATAGGTTCGTTGCCCATTATTAACGCCTACTTGGATTATCGTATAGGTCCTTGTCCATTTATAAAGCCACTCCACATGATAAAATGCTCGTTGCTCATTTACGATGCCGCTCCAAATGATCGTATAGGTTCGTTACCCTTTTAGGAGGCCGCTGTACAAGAGCATATAGCTTTGCTGTCCATTTACGAGGTCGCATTACAAGAACATATATATTCGTTGCCTATTTACAAGGCGGCCACGGAATATCATATATAGTCATTGCCCCTTTATGAGCCCGTTTCACACATGGTCGTATAGGTTAGTTACTCAATTGCGAGGACGTTCCACAAGGTTGTATAGGTTCTTTGAACATTTATGAGGCGTTCCCCGAGATCGTACAGGTTCTTTAAACAATTATTAGGCCGTTCCACAAGATGGTACAAGTTCTTTGATCATTTTTGAGGTCGCTCTACAAGATCTTATACGTTCTTTGAACATTTATGATGCCGCTCAATACGATCGTATACGTTGGTAGAACATTTATAAGGTCGCTCAACAAGATCATATAGGTGTTTTGAACATTTAATAGGTCGCTCCACAAGCTCGTTGAGGTTCCTTGAAGAAAGCAGGTAAATAAATAAGGTCCTATAAAAGTTTCCACAGATATTTAAATTTACCTGTAGACAAAGGCAAACCGGGTAAATGTAAATTTGACAAAAACAGAGACACCAAACATAACACACAAAAGAAAAATCATCAGTTACCGCCTTGGAACGGTCAGTCGGCAAAGCCCATGGTATTTTAGCATTTCTTGGTGTGTCGCATCTTTATCGCACTAGTAGTATTAGTGCCACACATGCGTCCAGTGCTGCATATAAGATGAGTAATTATGTATTTACGCCTAAAATGTCTTAAAACGCATTAAATTGAATTATTTTTGAAAAAACCCATCCCACAACTTCATACGAGATCGTATGGGTCAAGGGAGCAACCTTTGTTTCAATCTCTTCCTCGTTCAATACATGTACACATGTATATGTATGTAAGCAGTATATCACTTAAACGAGTAAACTTGTATGATCTCCCCTAGTCAATTTATAGTACGCTAATGTTAGTATCTTAATCACTATTTGCAGCTTTATAAAATAACAAAAGTAAAATTCCATGCTGTAAATATTGAAATAATGTAATGAAGACCCGTACTGGTTATGTTGGGTTCTTAAAAAGATGTTAATATATTCCCATTATACATTTTTGTTGTTGTACATCTTTCTTACACGATAAGAATAAATAAGTGACGAAACCATTACGTTGTAACGATCAAAAACACTGGACTGTATTTTACACCGGGACTTTCAGATTCCAATGTATCAATGCGCGTTCATCTTAAGTTCTAAGTCTTGTGATATCACGTGAGATCACGTTCTGTCGACACAAATCAAATACATTGGCCTGCATTCGTTCACTTAAGTTATAACCTTAACGTATCTCTCAGATCATAAAATTAAAAATATCATTTCAAGTTTGAAGTCTTTTCGTTTCACTATATCCTAGAATTTAATATAATCGTCTTCCTTAAATGTCTAAATTTCTCAAGACTTTTTTTTACTTCTTTGAAGTTTTGAGGTCTTTACGCTAGAAGCGCCATTGGTCGAGAGGTGCTTGGTTGTTGTGTTATTACATTTTTTAATTACAAATTAGCCGTAATTACAAATGTACATGTCATACATTGTTGTTTAACTGTTATCAAAAACATATTTCGTACTTATTGTGATGTAAAATATATATTTTGTATCGATGTAAGAATTCATTAAACTATTTATATATAAGGGATTTTTAAATGCTAAAATATGCATATTAAACTATGCGCTAAATACAAAATGAATTGATTTTACATTGACAAATAACAAATACAACAATTCTTGACTAGGTGCAGGTTTTATTGATCGAGAAACTGTGTTGTCAGTAATGAAACCATGATGAATCACGATGTACAGGTAAAACAGACAATGTTGATGAGTATACATGTATATATAGTGATGAATCAATGCAGTTGGTGATGCAAGGACTTGAACCTTCAGTATAAATGTTAACATCTCCTTCAGCAAAACACACACTTTGTCTTTGGCCATTTCCAAAGTTTTTGTGGAAATGTATTTTTATACAGTATGACACTTGTATATATGTGGGCGATACACGTTTTTTTTTTTTTTTATGAGGATTTTCTATAATAGAGTTTTAACCATTTCTGTCTAGGTGCCTAGAGCCGTTAGAAAGACAACTGTATGCGTTGTTTATGTTTGATATTCATTTTTAACATTGCACAAATCGGATATTAGCTAATAACTGCGTTGTATATCTAAATTATTAACATAATTTGTATAATATGACATATCAATATATAATATGTCACAAAATTAGCTTTAATTGGTTTGTAATTATATTGACATAACTATATAAATCAACAAAGACGTGTTGTTTTTATATTATGCACATGGCCAATAAAACAGAAAGTCGTTAGGTCATTTTTTCTGTAAGCATATCTTATGCCATGTCTTAATGTATACACTAAGAGGTTATTCGTACAATGTCATCTTTATGTAAAGTTTCAATTGAATCTCTTGAACGATTGTGTTTATTTAGGCATAAATACAGATGTGGATGAACGTGTAAAGTACAATATCATCGTACAAATATGATTTCCTTTTTTGATAGGGGCTTATTATTGTCTCTAATGAGTGATTTACTGGACTAATTGCACTATTATTGTAATATAATAAACCTTTTATCAGCAAATTCTATCATGGAATTCAAATCATTCCCAGTAAGTGTTAAAAGTACTACTTACGCTTATTGGATCGGAAATATATTGTTCACTATATTCAAACATAGCACAACATTAAGTTGTTCACATTGAATAACGATGTGTTCCTAAAAATGTTCATATACATTCCATTATCCAACAGTTTATGGGCAAATCAGGTTTTAATCATTGCAAGCAAAGCAGTGCGCATCTTTATAAACGTTTAAAATAAGAATATAAACGTAGAACTTTTAATCACAAAATGTAACAAGCACACCATTTTCAAACAATAAATATTAACCACGGTGAACTGAAATAACACTTTAACTATTTTTTATGTCAGTTATCTTATTATACATATAGCCACGCCGTCTGATACGTCAATGGTTTCTTCGCCATCATGCCAATTGGCAATTTTAATCGGTTGACATAAAGCTTAAAATCTCATTCGGAATAACTCGGATAATTTACGAATTTATCCCTTTCATGTTTGTAGGTAGTCGGTTCCAATCTGCCATATTCTCAAATGAAACTATTTGTTCTGGATATCATTAATAACTATATCGACTACTTCCCGAATCTCAAAGAAGAAGTGTTCCGAGTTTTAACAGATGCCAAACAAAGATGACAACGCGAAATCTGTCAACTTTCGTACACCTTCGACTTACTTTAACTTCTGTGAGAACTACATGTTAAGTATTATCTATTCCGGTGAACAACATGTCGCGATTCTGCAAGTAGCATTGCACCAGATACGTCCTAGGGATGATCGTATCACAGGCGGATTTTCCCGAGGTGTTCCGATTGCTTGAAATCTATTTATTAATGGCCAAGTAACTATTTAAACTCACATCTGTCGCGCCCAGTGCAGTAAGGATCAGAACAATCGATATTTATGACTGAAATGCAATTTGCGAACGATTGGATCGTTTGGTCGTGTAATAATTGGTCCCCTAAGGCGCCGCGCGTTAATGGTGATTAAGTACCGTTAAAATATACAAGCAATTACATTACGGGAATGTAGGCAGTGAGAGAAATATATTGTTTGTTATACGAAATATATTCGTACGTTTAGATTCAGTAATAGCCCAGACTCGGCTCACGCCTACGTGTACAAAGCCATGAACAACTGCACAACTTGCATATTAAATTTAAGCTTAAATAGAAAATAGAAAGTTAAGTATATGTATCATATGATGGTATAATCGTTATTGTATTAAAGTTTAAAAACCCGCTTCTTTAGGAAGTGTTTGGTTTGGATTGTAAAGCGACGCTTCTCTCGAACATAGGAACATCAGCATAGTTAATGCTCTAAAACGGCACCCCACATCATATTAGGAACATCACATATTGCAAAAAGTTTAATGCACTAAATGGATAGTTCCTCTGCTGAAAACATCACATATCGCAAAAGGTTTTATGCTCTAAAGGAATAACTCCTCTGCTGAAATCATCGCATATCGCAAAAGGTTTTATGCTCTAAAGGGATAGCTCCACTGCTGAAAAGATCGCATACCGTAGAGGCTATAGCTCAACAGCGATGTGCTAGTATTATATCTTTGTAACTGCATAGACAGTAGTGCTGTTTCAAGCGCAAAACCAACGGCTCTACACATGTACAAATTTTGGGGACTAGCAAAGGTTTACGCCTCTGAAGTGGCCTCAACATATTAAATGAGACTTTGCACGATTTACAAAGGATTTAGTGTCGAAGCAGCGATAAGTAAAACACAACCCTCTACGGATATAGTCCCCAAGGCAAATACTCAATAATAAATAGCACGACATGCCAGTATGCTTCAAATCTTATACAACGTAAGTCTGTGATAGAACGGTTTAACGCGATTTGTATCAAACACGAAAAACCGTAATTTTACAATAAACTAAGTTGATTGAAACGGGTTTAGCGCTGCATCAAAAATAACTAAATACAATTTGTCGTCCACAAGGAGTCTTTATGCCGTGTGGAACGATTTCACAGCAACTGTTGGAGAATTTAAGCTACTAATGAAACGGTCAGTGAATTACTTCAGGCGTGCTGCATTGAGTTTTTTGCCCAGAGGATGCCGTTTATGAGTATTTAGTACATAAACCGTTTACAAAAGTTGTGAGTGTATGCTCGTTAAAGGCAAACATGTTACAAATGTTTGTGTTTACATTTTGACACGTAACTAGAATATGTATTACTCGTATACATTGACAGTTGAAACACTAAAGTGTTGATCAAACTTTAGTTTGTTAATTAAAAAGTTTAACATAAGTAGTGCACACTATGTCATCTTATGCAGAAACAAATATGCTGAAGTCTTCATAATTAAATGCGCAATTTTAGTCAGCTTACCATAGATGGAATATTATGAAGTATGCGTTTGATATCACGTTTGATAACACAGAATTGCGTCTAGGTCCACTGTGACATTTCGGGTTAATTTGTTATCAGATGGCGGAAATGATTAAACGATGGTCAGACATATTTAATTTATAAAAAAAACATTTAATGATGTTTTGAAATTTCAAATTAAATGCAAAATTATGCCATGCCCCATATGTTGTTATAACTATTTTGAAAAGTACATTTCATAACGCAAAGACAGGCTTTATGAGTACTCCAGTAATGAAGCTTAACACCAACAAACAGGACAGTATGAAATGTTCATTCATCATAAAGCACAAAGCTAAGTCTCACATTCAAGTAAGAACAAATGAAGTCCGTAACATAAAGACACAAACAAATGCTTCATATGCTAGTAGAAGATTATAAAGTTTCCGTCACAAAACGATTAGTTAGGCCTGAGAAAATGGTCTTAAATGCAAATAGGAAAATGATAAAGCTTCCATCATACAGCGCATAGTTAGAGCTCTAGTACGGAAGACAAACTGATATAGTTTTCATCTGAAAGCGAATAGTCAGGCCTCATAGGCTAGTTCCATTTTTATATTGCTTTCATTATAGAAAGGCCTTATAATAACGTCTTAATATATTTGAACAGGCATTATGAAGTTTCCACTATGAAGCCCAAAGATGAATATCAAACACTAAAACGAACGTTATGAAGTTTCCAACATAAGGCGCACAGTTAGGTTACTTAAGCTAGTACGAATATGTGTCATAAAACGCATAGTTATGTCCAGTGGCGAGTACGGACATTATGAATTTTCCAACATGAGGCGCACAGTTAGGTTTCTTAAGCTAGTACGAACGTGTATCATAAAACGCATAATTATGTTTCAAGCATAAAGCGCACAGGTAAGTCTCGTATGCTTGGAGCAACATGTCGAAGTTTCAAACACAAATCTCAAAGTTAGGTTTCGATGCATGTACGAACATTATACAGATTCCATCTTTTATCTTAAGACTTATGTGATATTATATTGAGAGGAGCCTCAAGTATGTACATTACACTCATTAAGTTATACGGTTTCCCTCCATATACAGCACATAAGTAGTCCTCGATCAGTCAGTGCAAAGTTTTGCCAAATTGCGACGGCTGAGATATCACGCACTGTACCTGATTTCAGTCTTATATGACGATTATACAGCCAAACTGCATTGCTCCGGATGTATATTCTGTTATGATAATAGATATAAACGAAGATGATAATAAAATGGCAGTTGATAGTATGTCATGTTGCTTGTCCTCAAATGATTTACTTTCTTCAATGCATTGAATGACAACTACCCAAACATTGACACGAAGTAATGAATTGAACCCCTAGTTACGATGAATGATAAGTGAAACAAAGTTGCCGTTTTACCAAATCTTCGAATCGTGGTTTTAAGAAAATGTATTCATTTAAGTCATGCTAAATCTCAATGATGTATAAACAATGTGCAATATGTGTGTGGACATGTAATTATCATAATTGTCGTGATTAAATTTACTGTGACAAATATAAGTAAAGTGTTCAAGGCTTTATCTAATGTTTTTTCTTTATAATAAAATTACAAAAGACAATGCGAAACACAGAGAGGTCTAATCTTGCAACGTGATAATTTTAAGCTGATAATTGAGTATGTTATATTTAGTTATAGCTTACATTACGCCACGGTGTTATTGCTAATTTTTTAGTCGTCATGAAACGTACAGTTCCACATATGTAGTTACATTTGTTATATAAACACCGTCACTTTTTTTTGAAATGGATATGCTTAACTGCAAACTACAAGTTTACAACGCTACCGTAATTACACTTCATTCTGACGCTACCCATATTCGACAAGCCGATTTATATATCAGTGATTTTGTGAATATAAACTCGTAAGACAATCAGACTTAAAAAAAGCTCTATACTATAGTGAGAAAGCTTATAATGTTCAAGAGATTTGTGTATTGTCCTCTTGAATGAAGTGATATTTGAACTGGTTTATATATTTACGTGCATCTTGATCAAAAAGGAAGTTAATGATGTCCATAGCTTGCAATCCCAAAAGGCGGTCCCTCGAATTGTATATTAATTCGGCCCCTACTGATATAATATAGTTCGACATTTTCTACTAATTTACACCTAGGACAACTGCTCACAAACTATTTCACAAACAAAAGCACGTGTCCTTTTTGTGTACAGTAGTTACGTGTACATTGACTGGATAAACCGGTGTAATCAAACAGATTTGATCGACGATTTAGGAACCGTCTACATGGGGTGTTTATACAAAAATCAGAAGCGTGTGGACAATTCTTACAAAAATGGTCTGCTACGTCTTCGTTATTGCCAACAATTATTCTGAGCGAGATGATCTTAAATACATGATAAAATTGTCGAAATGTGTTTATACATGGCTTTATAATGAGTGTGATCCATGGTTTGATCATGTTTTTATGTAAAAGCGACCTGGTCAAAGATGATCAAATTAGTTTCTTTACGATTGCTAAATAACAAATCTAATAATTCTTATCACAAGAATTCACGTGGTTGAGGGAAGATAAACCATTGCACAGGTTTGCAATTATTTTTCTATCTTGTTGAGTCATTTGGAGGTCGGATATCTAGTTTAGCTCCGACGTACACAGGCGATAATATACGTCATGTGTATTCTTCAGTTCCTAACTGTACATCGACAGGCTCGATAATGACACAATGATTTAAATAAATATAACATGCAGATCGTATGATTCAATGCACCATGTTTATACACCTAACGCTGACCAGGCCGATATTGTATATACACATTACATGGCATGAAAGACATTAGCACTGGGACGTATACAAATTTCCTTCGAATTCGGTATCATTTTTTGCATTCTACCTAACGTTACTAGGCAAGTAATTTGTAGTGATAAAATGCAATGCCAACACAGTCATGAAAACAGTTAATAATATTTACATCCCCGATATCATCAACACCTCCTCTGTTAAAAATCTAAGTTGATACAAAAGCAACGTACACAATTCACAGTTTTTGAAAACCTAACAGCGTTCTGTTTTCATACCTTGGGTACCCAATAATAAAGCAATCAGTAAAACAGCCACGCAACGACACAAAAACGTCTCACAGTTCCGACTTATTAAGCGGACTACAGTTCCTAAGAGCACAAAATACAAAAGCATGTATTTACAATACTATTATCAGCCAATGACCTTTTTGGACCATCAATGAAAAGAAAAAACTATATCCATGGACTTTTCGCTTGTTTAAGAACATTAGATTTCGCCAATATTTGAATTAGTGTAGATACACCCATATCACTTGCACTGTCACGAGTGTTCCTTATCTGAATCATTCCTTTTGCTTGAATACATCCAGTTCATCAATTTTTTTTTCAATCATTTGGCACGATGTTCACAATCAGTTTACAAAACATATTAACCTGTTCCTTTGTCCTCAGCTGGTTGTCGTAATTCCAAATAAATTCACGATTTGAAACAGAAAGCTGGTGGCAGGTTATTTCAGGATCACCTCAGTTGACTTCCACTTGTCCGTTAAAGTTATCCACGTCGACTTGTCTCACACTGTATTCGGCGTATACATTTCAGGATCACCTATCAGTTGACTTCCACCTGTCCGTCGAAGATATCCACGTCGACTTGTCTCACCCTGTATTCGGCGAGTACATAGAACATGATGGAGACAACCAGCAGAATGACGAGAATGTACAGTTTGAAGGAGACACAGAGAAACGTGCCGCTCAGGAAGCCAATGGTGAGCCCGAAGCTCTGCAACATCCGGTAGTTAGCAAAGGCCACGTCTGTGTCGTCAGGGCAGGTAATACACAGCAGCGCTGGAGAAGAGATATTAAAAGAAAATATAAATAATATATTATTGATGACAAATAATGAACAAGATATAAAAAGATGACACATAGTAAAAATGGCATTTCAAAGATGACAAATAAAAAAAGATAAACATTAAATGAACTATCATAAAACGAAAGTATAGAGGAAAAACCATTAAACATTGTATGTATTCAAAATTGAAAAGTATTGAAAATGGAATATCAAAGATGGAAACTGGCGAAAATGTAGATGACAAAAAATAAATAAAACATATCTCTGATATATGAGAAATATTGGGAATCATATAAAAGATGACGAATAATTAAATAGAAATAACTTAGATGACAAAAAGTGAAAATGTTTTGTATATTTAATTGACAATAACAAAAATTATATATATATATATGATAAATGACAAATTAAGAAAATGATATATAAAAGATTGCAAAATTATAAATTCTGCCCTGTCTTGCGGTCAATATATGTATATAGTTTCAAGTACCTTGGTATTGAGATATTGACACGTGGTCAGCAAAACAAGTATTTCACTCGTGTCAATTAGAGTTGTAAAAATACAGTTTTCTAACCATTGATGAAATAGAATTGGTCTTACATAGAGAAGAACAAACAACATCTTCTATATATGGCTCACGTTTGACCAGCGGTTGACCATCCCAAATGCTTGGGCATCATATGTTTTTATGTTGTTAATGATATTTAATAGAAGGTAAATAATATGATATATATATCACACTAGTTGAAGCTGTTGTCCATGAGTAATGCTTAACTCAAAGGTTAGCATTAGCATAATAATTGCAAATAACAAGGCATTTTGATGAAATAATCTGATTGCCCACCTTCACATAAAAGTCGCCTGCATTACTCCACCAATCTGTCGAAATTTCTACACGATCTGATTTCTCGTTTACTTGTATTCTATGGGCTTTGTGAGTGATAAACACTGAATATTCACGTTCACCATGTGCTGATAGGCCTCATTACGTAAAAGGCGATATAGGCATATATTATGATATGCTATAGACACACCTGGACAACTTGTTATGGGCTATCTGTTATTGTGACCAGCATGCGACCAGCAAGCCTGGTCTCGTTCAAAAACTGTTCGTCGAATATACCAAGTTAACATTGTGTAAAATTTTAACATTTCTAGAGTTGCTTCATATAAACCAAAACATTATCAGAAATTATTAATATTTTTTTACATGTACATGCATAGCTTTAAGCGTATTATTAATGCTTTAATGCTAGCTCATGTACTAAACTAACACTAATATTTTGTAAACTTTAATCGATTGAAAGAAAGCTTTAGATTAATGAAACACAGAATGAGACTCAAATAGAATGACTCGTGCCTGATGAATATATGGATCAATATGAATATAGCATTTACACTGACTAAAGTTATATTTCTTCTAAGTTTGCTATTGAGACTAGTTATATTGGGTCATGACAGGGTGACGTTAAAAGCGCGATATCTTTACCAGTTCATTATATGAGTAAATACCTTTGTAAACATTTGATAAGGCAAAGACAATATTAATAGAACAGTTTTATTTAAACACTCCAGGTATACTTTGTCTGATATTTGCAGAAGAAATATATTTTAAAAACTACACAACAAGAACTCCAAATTGAACAATCTTGCTATGACAATGGCCTAAAAATCAGTTTATGTAAAAATAACTTCAGATATATTTTCTGAATATGGCAGGATATTTTATTTACCTTAATCGAATAACTTGAATAAGTGATTAAATATGCATTGCGATGCATTTTTAACTGAGACTTTTGTATGCTTACGTCATTAAAAAATTTCAAACTTTAGTTTGTAACAAAATCTTGTGAATAGTAGTGTAAACATATTGATGGTTTAAAATCAGTCCTATCTTTGTGAAACATATAACATGAGTTGCTTTAAAAACTTGATATGTATAATGTCCTGATATTGATGGATTTGGGTAAACGGTACGATTAGTTCAAACTGTAGATTATTCACCATATTAGCGAAGAGTCCCGGTACTGGCAGCACACCTTTGTCCATATCTTAAAGTTGTAAGCACTCATTCGCTTTCAACAACAAAGAAAACACACCCAACACCGAACAAACAAACAAACAAACAAACAAACAACTTACTGTTACACTGTGTTTGCCAGACAGCATCGCAGACTCCCCAAGTTGCGGCGAGAATGAAGAAGACCAGGAGACTCTGATTGGGAATCCAGATGAGGATTCCGATCATCAAGGCCATATGAACAATGGCGCCAACACAAAACACCACCTCCCGCCGAATTAAGTTAGCACACACAGCCACGAATATAGAGCTGATGACATTTGCCAGTCCCAGAATTATCATCGAATAGCCGATGTACTCTTCTCCTAGATTACACTTTACATACGCCTGAAAAAAAGAAAAGAAAAGAAAAGAAAGTTGATTTTTGCAACACTTTCAAAAAAGGTGTATTTAAGTGTATAAATTATACATTCGATAAAATCTATGCATATACGTAAGATTTAGAGGCATTGAAAATTGATATGCAGTCTTATCTAGCTTCACACTGTGAGCACGGTGGAAGGTTAACGGGATGAGGATAGAACTGGGTGTGTGGTGGGTTTATCTAGCAGGACACAGCCCCAGTCTGCAGTGGTATCAGGAAAGGACTGGGTGTATGGTGGGTTTATCCAGCTGGACACAGCCCCAGTCTACAGTGGTATCAGGAAAGAACTGGGTGTGTGGTGGGTTTATCCAGCTGGACACAGCCCCAGTCTACAGTGGTATCAGGAAAGAACTGGGTGTGTGGTGGGTTTATCCAGCTGGACACAGCCCCAGTCTACAGTGGTATCAGGAAAGAACTGGGTGTGTGGTGGGTTTATCCAGCTGGACACAGCCCCAGTCTACAGTGGTATCAGGAAAGAACTGGGTGTGTGGTGGGTTTATCTAGCAGGACACAGCCCCAGTCTACAGTGGTATCAGGAAAGAACTGGGTGTGTGGTGGGTTTATCTAGCAGGACACAGCCCCAGTCTACAGTGGTATCAGGAAAGAACTGGGTGTGTGGTGGGTTTATCTAGCAGGACACAGCCCCAGTCTACAGTGGTATCAGGAAAGAACTGGGTGTGTGGTGGGTGTATCTAGCAGGACACAGCCCCAGTCTACAGTGGTATCAGGAAAGAACTGGGTGTGTGGTGGGTGTATCTAGCAGGACACAGCCCCAGTCTACAGTGGTATCAGGAAAGAACTGGGTGTGTGGTGGGTTTATCTAGCAGGACACAGCCCCAGTCTACAGTGGTATCAGGAAAGAACTGGGTGTGTGGTGGGTGTATCTAGCAGGACACAGCCCCAGTCTACAGTGGTATCAGGAAAGAACTGGGTGTGTGGTGGGTTTATCTAGCAGGACACCGCCCCAGTCTACAGTGGTATCAGGAAAGAACTGGGTGTGTGGTGGGTTTATGCAGCTGGACACAGCCCCAGTCTACAGTGGTATCAGGAAAGGAGTGGGAATTAGATGGCAATGCAGTATGTCTATCTGCATCAAGTGTGACTTATTGTTTTACGACCTTTTCCCCTTGGACACATCTGTGTATAATAAACGAATCAAGATTCCAGCCGTGATCTCACAGCAACGTCTTACATTTGAAGTGGGTGGGGGTACTCTAAATAAGGCCATTTTCAATGTTTTTAAGGGGTAACTAACGCCGTAAGAGTATACTATGTATTCGTGTGTAGATTCTAGAATTAGAATAGACTAACTGATGTACTTCTCTCCTAAATATAAAAAAAAACATACGCCTATAAAATGCGAAAGGAATATTTGCAAAATGGATTGATTTTTTTCAACGACATAAATGCACATAATTTAAAGTGGGGAGTTTAGTTTTTGTAGTAATAAATTAATTGGAGACTGAAAATTCACGAAGCTTACCTGGTTGAAATCGGAGAAGACGAAGGCTTGTTGTAGACCGTTGAATGTCAGAAGGGGAACGAGGAGGCGAAATGTCTTGTGGCTCACCATCATACTGATGTGCTGTATCACAATCTGCAGAGACAGAACAAGTAAATTTTTATATTCATAACATGTTATATATATGAGCATAGTTTCTTTGAATCTTTGGCTTGTATATTAGACGATTTAAAAATATCAGTGATACAGTAAATAAATACAGTAAAACCCCTCAAAAACCAACTCTGTGCAGCAACTACCTCTTAGCAGCAATACTTTTAACTCTCCCCAAAATCTCAGTGTATTTTAACCTCTGAGCTCCACATCTGAGTACAGTTAAAAGGACTTTTAAATATGTCGCTAAAGGCTGAGCATCACCTGGGGCTACTTGAGAAACATCCCACTCACACTTTGTTCTTAGATAAGGAATCGTGGTTGACTGTTTCAGTGTAGGTGTTAATCCAGTCCCTATTTGACAGGAAACCAGTTAGGTGTGAAAACACCTGCTAACTTTGTCGCCAAATAGAGCTTAGAGAAAGAAAAAACACTTTATTGGTAAATGTGACTAATAACGATTTTAAGCCCCCCCCCAACCCCCTACCCCACCCAAAGAAAAGAATAGGCGAGTTTGTTAGAAGTGAAAAATGTCAATGAGTATTTCTTATTTGCATTTACAATGCGAAATTATGGTGACTTAATGTTGAATCATTTATATACATTCATATTTTAGTGCTAACTTTGTATCTACCTAGTTTACTTAATTAGGCTCTGTTTAATTTAAGACTTGTCTGATTCTACTAATAAGCATATTTACTTTGTTTACAATTACACTGTGTCTACTTGTTGCTCTTCTACTTCTATTTCAACAAATGTTAACATGATGATCCGTGAAATACTACACTTTTTATATAATTAAAACATCCATAAAGTTATGTTGCAATAAATAATATTTTATATTAGTCATTTTAACTTGGCGTCAATGATGACCTCTGCAAAGCGACACCTCTCGACAGCAAGTTTTCTGTCCCTCCGCTAAATGTTGCTGTGGAGAGGTCCCACGATATCCCGTTTCTTCTTCATTTTCTTCTTTTTCTTCTTCTTCTTCTTTTTCTTCTTCTTCTCTTCTTCTACTTCTTCTTCTTTGTCTTCTTTGTCTATTTCACCCTCTTCTTTTTATTATACCCAGACACTTGTCACATCCTGTTGTTAAGTGTAATTTATGACCTGTTTATCAAAAAGCAAGTAACAGAAGCATTCATCCCATGACAAACCTCTACAAATTGCTTTTAAGTACAATTAACTATAGATCAAAAAATGGTTATTCATCTATGTACGGATATATAAAGTACAATTACAATAAAAAACGAATCTTTTACCAGCTGAGTTTGGCCATAATGCATCTTAAGTTTCAATATCATTTGCATTTATACATTCTTTTTATTCTTTTTTTATTCCAAATAAGCATATAGATTCAATATTGTCATATTTGACGAAAATGGCATGTTTAATGAGAAGTGGATCATCATATTTTATTAACCATCCTTATCTCAAAAATATGCAAATTATCTTTGTATTTAAGCTAAAAGTCTACTTTCTCTCATGAATATGCTAAAATTTGCGTAATGTTATCAACTGTTATCTACCAAGTAGATAGTGAAAGGATGCTCGATAAAATAACATGGAATAAATTATGGTTTATATTGGGGATATGGTTGCCTTACAGCGAATATTGTAACCAGGGTACGTGTTTAAGTTCAGTTTCAAATAATCATAAAATATTCTTATTTTGAATAGGTGTCCATGTGTACGTCTTGGTGTGCGTGTGTATGTGCGTGCCTTTGTATTTGAGGGCATGTGCGCGCATGTGTGTGTGTGTGTGTGTGTATCTGTGTGTGTGTGTGTGTGTGTATGTGTGTGTGTGTGTGTGTGTGTGTGTGTGTGCGCGCGCTTTTTATCATTTTGTATGTATACCCCTGTTACAGGATTTATAACAGTGGGCCTTTTTTGAGAATGTGCGGGTGTAAATATATATGTATCAGTGGAGCCAATTGTGTGCGTGCGTGCGTGTGTGTGTGTATGCGCGCGCGTGTGCGGGTGTGAGTGTGTGTGTATTTGCGTCCACGTTAACTTGCCTTTGTACGTACAGAGGTGACGTAGGTGAAGTCAACATATAGTAACAATTTGGTAATTATTTTACCACTATAGGCTATCTACTCAAGCGACGATATAAAATGTATAATAATTCGGCAGGAAAATTGCTTGGCTATGGTTGTTTTCTGTTAGAGAAGACTGGTATTGATCCATGCTTACAACTACATATCCTCCTGACCTCAGCCGTTCGTGTCTGAGAAATTAATAATCTCAACTAGCCATGATGTAATATATCTTCGCTGCTGCCAGTCGCAACGTCTGGACGGCAGGAAATGACCGAGGTCTTCCCACAGGAGTGCGTTAGATTAGAGGTTACCCGACTCTACATGAGATTGGTCTGTATTGTACAGGAGAATTGAGGATAAATAACACTTTGATGAGAAAAGAACTGAGCCCTAAGTTTATAAGAAAAATGTATCTTATCATATTTGTATATCGTTTGCCGACGAAGAAAAATATTTTTGCACAAATGGGGGACAAGTGACTTAATACTTAATACGTCTCTATTCTTGTATCGGTAGGTCGCGGGTTCAAACCCCGGCAAGGTCAAACCAAAGACTGAGGGGACTGCATTACGGATGGCTCGTCGGTGTCAGTATAATGAACTGGACGGGTTCAGTCCCTGGGCAACTCATAAGTGCCCCTGTGCTATAATGATAGAAATATCGCTGTACAGTATCGGCAAAATGCCGGCAAATCCAATCCCATCCCTATTCTTGTATGGTGGTACATATAAATATAATTACAATAATATAATTACGATAAGACTTTCAGATAATCCCAATTTCAAATCAAACACTATTCAGAACACAACAGCTAAACCCGCCTTATAATCGAACTAGCTTTATCGTACTTGGACTATTTCATTTATTTTCTTTTATGCCACGCGTAATTCAAAATGGCGTTAACCTAACCTCACAATTAAACTCGTTGTCTAGGACCTGCAAAATATTATTTATAATATTTGTTATATGATTTGGAAAAAAAGTTCTAATTTCTCACGTTTTCTGCAAAGTAATTTTTTAAAGACGTTCGGATGATTAATTAACTTGCATAAGAGAAAGGGGCAAAACACCGAGAAAGCATTTATAACATGCCTAAAGTGGTCTTGTTAAGAGACTAAGGTTATTGATTGGGGATCGGATGGTTCCGAATTCAAACCATAGACCCGTTGTGAGAAGAGATTTTGTGCCTTGACCAAGACTTTTATTACATGAACATTTTGCAAAAACAGAAAATGTTCAGACTAATAATGACTTCCTTACCCAGATTTACTAAATAGCAGTATTCATATAGGAAAATATTAATTAAAATATCGTTTTTCACAATAAGTCAGATTTTTTTTGTTGAATATCGGTCCTTTATTGACCTTTCACTTGACAGCAACGTTTGTTAAGTTGTATCTTTAATGTCAGTTTATTATGTAATTATAAACCACAGTAGCGCATACTAAGTAATAAAATTGTTTTGTTACAACATTAGTTCTATCGGGATTAAAGACATACCATATCGTTCTGTTTTTACTGTTTCTCTCAGTTTGTCTTCATACATTTCAATTTAAATGTAGGTTAAGTCTAGGGACTAATAAAAAAATGCTCTTTGTATACATAATCCAAATACAAAAATGCCTTTATACAAAGCATGTCGCCCACACTTCTTCTTGGAATGAAGAGGTTGATCTCTGCGCTTCAAACAGAGCCGCATAATTATTTAATGACGTTCTTTTTAACTACGACCCTTTATAAGTTGTCGGAAGGCAGCGCAGTCCCTTGGTAGTTACATGCGGCTTGCTGACTTTAAACGTGCCGCCTACTATATTTCAATAGTTTGCCCAACTCCAATGCCCTTTCCGATAGTTCCAGGCGGCTTATTTCCCTAAAGTCTTGACATCTACTTCCTTTAAACAGGGTATTCTTATTGACACTGTAATCTTTTAACTTTGAAGTAAGATACATTGAATAGGAATAACAAGCACCTCTTTCCGACCTTTTACGACTATTACAAAAGATAGTCGCCGTTGTGTCCGTCCGTCCGCCGCGTTCCGTTCGTTCGTTTATACTTGCGTTCGTTCGTTCGTTCGTTCGTCCGTCCATCATAATATTGTCTGGATCATAATACAAAAACTGTAAGAGGTGTCAAAATAAAACTTCATTGGCAGATAGAACCATAACTCTGTTTTACATAGTTTAGGACTTATTTCCCTCTCTTATTTTTCATAGTTTAATTAAACACACATATCTGAAAAACAAACACGCACACAACCACACTTACACACTTAAAAACAACAACAAAACAACAATGAATACAAAAACAAACAACAAAAACAAAACAAACAAACTAGCGTTTATTCAGGGAGCATCCGTCTGTTCTACCGATTCTCTTGTTTGTGAAGCGTTTAAAGTTTATTGTATCTTGTGATATATATGGTATATGAACGTTTTTTTCTGGATATTACTTTATTGGTAACACTGTACTCATAATACAGCGATCTGCTGCGATTGTTACAAGTATAAACACTATGGGGTGTCATATGTTCCACGTTTTACACTATACATACACCGGAGCTAGTGTCAAAGTGGTAGAGGGCCACTTTTTACCATGGTAGTCAATGATTAGATTCATTAATCCAATAATCAATAGACATATTACGGCTGGTGTTATTTGCTTCAACCTCCAAATATCAAGCTACCTGGTCACATGATAAGTATCCATAAATGAAAAAAAACGACTTTAATTTTAGCAAAACATTATTCGAATATAATTATTTCTGTTTGAATAAATTATCAGTTGTACATCGCTGGTAAAGTTGGATTAGGTGGCGTACATTTTATGAAGTTCTTTCATGAATATTGTACCTCATTCTGCTTCAAGTTAGTTAATATAATCCTAAATTTTTCGATTAAAATAATTAAGAAACTGAATTGATTCAAGATATTCAGGGGATTTCTAATGACTTAGTCTAGCATTTTCTTTAAAATTGCTGAGAAGTATATAATATAATTATATATAATACGAGTTGTAATGTCAGTGAACAATTTACTTTTTTCAAATCACGTTTTATAAATGATTTTATAAATGGTGCGTTATAATAAAAAGTAACCAAGAAATAACAACATGTACAATATATACCATGTTTAATTCGAATTTCTCCTAGGTGACCTAAAACGGTGTATCGATCCTGTAATAGTATTTCTACATTTAATAGGCCTTGACATTTTATAAAGTAAGACATTGGCTAGGAAACAAACTTTGACGAAATGAAATCGATGATTTTCTGGGCGAAATTGTGACCAGGTTGGTACTATTGCGCAGTAATAATTATCTTGAAAGCATCACCGGCCGCAATAGCTCAGGTGGCAGAGCGTCGGCTTGCAGATCGGGAGGTCGTGGGTTCAAACCCCGGTCGGGTCAAACCAAAGAATTCAAAGTTGGTAGTAGTGTCTTCCCTCCTAACGCTCGGGACTAAGGGGACAGCATTACGCCTGGCACGTCGGTGTCAGTATAATGGACCGGCCGGGTTCAGTCCCTGGGCACCTCATAAGTGCCGCTGTGCTATGATGATAGAAATGTCGCTGCACAGTACGGGCAAAAAATGCCGGCTAATCCCATCCCTCTTGAAAGCATCGAAAGAAATGGTTAATCAATATTAAGCGAAAATTCAAGACCACCCATTTAAAAATGTCTAAAAGTCAACACGTAACACATGAAATACGCTTTATAAGCCTGTTTTGTTACTTTTCTTTTCGACTTTTCAGGTTAAAAATATCGAAAGAAAACGTCAATAACTTAATTTATCTGCAGTAAAGACAACTGATTTGTCCATATAGAAAAAAGGGTAGCGATGCAACAAAATAACCTAGTGATTCTCGTTTCCCATGGATGGAGACCGTAACATTTTGCAACCCTTGGCAAAATGGTCGATCGGTGTTGGTCCGGATACCATATGAAAAAAACAAAAACAACCAACAACAAAACAATCAGATTTGTTCGGCGTAGATGTAGTTTTGACCTACTTACAAATACTGACGCAAGGCTAGCCCCAATGAATATCAGAACGATTCGCATTGTTGGGAATTCCAAAGAACATCATATACTGTAGTGTTGTCACTTAACGTTCTCGGGGAATATATATTTATTTATACAGTTAAGTCTTAGAAGTTCTAAATCAATTTCGTACTGTATTAGCGTGTATAGAGCATAACACGTCACTTGTTCCTACATTCATTTAACCTTAATCTCTGTTGTATGCAACTAAGCAGATATTTCACTCCCGCACTGTCTAACTGCTTCGTAAATTTTAATGTCTGTCAATTGAGGAACTTCAGAATTATGAGTTGCGGATGGAGTGAGCGCCTGATGTAAAAATGATTAATGTTTTGGTGTCTTTGTTCTTTCAAATTTATTTTCTATAAAAACGTAAACACGATCAAATGTGTAAGATAATGCCTCACCAACGCCGCATATTTTTCAGACATCTTTCTTGTTAAATGTAAAATTGATTAGGTAGCTTGATTCACGAATTTTTGACACGAATGAAAGAATTGACTCTAAATAATACATTTAATAAACATCGCGGTGTGATATCACGATCATAACTGACCGTGTGACGAAAACAAGAGACATTCCATTAACCAGAAATGTCCTGGGAAATCTCAAATTCTGCTGGAGTTATTAGTAAAAAAATAAATAAAAAAACTCAATTATAAATATTTCTCCGGGGACAAAACCTCAACTATTTATCAATTGTGTCAACATGTGAAGACGATCCAGGATTGGGAGAGAGAATTTAGAGCGATTTGGTCACTGTTAATCACTGTTAATCATTTTGCATGTTTATATTTTGCACAAAGAAGCAACATGTGGTTCAGCCGCATCAGAACAGCATATGTTGCCGCCGCTTACTACAGTTTTACATGTGAATATTATTCATTCTAAAGATCGTGTTGCCGTCTATTTTGGAAATTGTGGTAAAACAAACGCGGAACGTTAAATCGGTACTCAAGATATAATACGAAGCATTCATTATACTCTTTGTGCAATAACATCAAACAACTTTTGCGCGAAACAAAGCCATTTGCAGCAATAACAAGTACGATGCTAGACTGTGACCCGGTTGTCATAGACATGTAGATTTATATACAGGCGCTAATCTGCGTCCAGGGCGCAGTATATAAAGCCACGCAAAAGACAATTATTATTTCTATTTTTAGATTGTCTTATTGCCAGTCGAGTAGTTCACATCTAGAAAAATGCCCCGTATCATATACTCTTATGCTATTAGGAATGGGTCATATACATCTTTCCAGCTAGGTTCAACATAAAACAGATGAGTTAACCTTAAACTTGTGCCTTAGAGGATTTAACAATATCAAACAGCGAAAGTATTGTTTTTAGCTGGTGCTTAAAAGAACATAAAAGAACATAGCTGGTCCAGCGACCGTTGAGTCATAGATCTGACGAGTCAAAGAAAGGCATTACACTCAGGCTCAATGTTTTAAAACTCAGATTATCATTTGAATGGTGAGATGGTATATGTGCTCCTTGTTAATTCGTATATTTGATACCCAACCGTAGTATGATATGAAATGTGTCGTAACAATGCATGTAATGGAGCAAGGAAGACTTACCTGTGCATAAATTTGGACATAATATTTTTTTCATTTACGATCGAATATTTTTATCGTTGTGTCCATATTTTTCTCCTTATTTCCAACATCAGTTTAGAGAAGCAACACGCAAATCTTACTACTTTTGTTTTTGAAGCATTCTTTGTGACATTCAGAAAGTCATCTTGTTTACGGGATTGCAAACACTCATTTTGGTAAACAATGATCATGAAGGTGTGTTTTCAAATTAGCTCTTCCCCAAAATATACGGCATTTGCATAAAAGTCTAGTTTTAAGCCAACATAATGCACTCTGTCGAAAAAGTTGCATTGCATGTTGGATGGTCCACAACTTTGCTCTACAAATGAGATGTTTTCTTTTTTGCGTTTTAAGTACTCATCATATCATATGTGTATTCCTTCTCTTCATATGGGCGATAAATTAAATGCTTGGTCCACGTGGTTTCACTGCTCCGCCAATCAGATAATTTGCCCTTGAGAAAACCTTTGAAATTGAGTTTCAAAGTCCCTTGCCCTGGTAATGGTGAAGGATTTTCATGTGAGGGGAATTGTCTAGATGGTCGTAAGAACGGGTGTGATGCATTTCAGCAATGAGGGACCTTAAATAGTACCTAGATGCATGTATGTATTTTATTATGATTACTAGACTTTTATCTTCAAGAGGTGTATGTTGACTTAACATAACTTTGACTAAAATGACATTCCTACAATTTGGATTGCATTAGATGTCATCTGACAAAAGAAACACGAATAAAGTAAACTTCAAATCAATGGTTTGCGGTTATATATCTCGGTATACTGATTATTCCAGTGAGCGAATACAATATATTTTGTGATATAGACATAGCCTTACGTGTTATGTGGATGCTCCATATTTTATAAATAACCATCATGGTAATAGGCAGAAAATGCAAATATTGTTAACATTTGCCTTAAAAACATAGATTTACTCAGCAACTATGCTAAACCTCACGCGATATGCTTCTTTTAACTTAATGTAAATCTCAGAACGATATGTACCGTACAATTATATACCATTTTGTATAATGCAAACGTCACACTGTCCCGATTTATATCAAGGACGAACACGCGATGAAGGAATTTGTTTAAATTCAAAACAGTTAAAACATCGGGGCACTCTTAACCCATAGAATAACCACAGGTTAAGTTTCTTAGGTTCCGCCAACAACTTCGTGAGCGGTAACACGACATAAAGTCGTCTTACGAAGACAAAAAGAAAAAGAAAAAACGATATCCAACTGTATTGGAACGGTAACACGACATTAAGTCTCCTCACGAAGATATAAATAATAATAAAAAAAAGATATTCAACTGTATTAGGATGGTAACACGACATAAAGTCGCCTAACGAAGACAAAAATAAAAAGAAACAAGATATCCAACTGTATTGGAACGGTAACACGACATTAAGTATCCTCACGAAGATATAAATAAAAAGAAACAAGATATCCAACTGTATTAGGATGGTAACACGACATAAAGTCGCCTTACGAAGACATAAATAAAAAGAAACAAGATACCCAACTGTATTGAAACGGTAACACGACATTAAGTCTCCTCACGAAGACAAACGGAAAATAAAACAAGATATCAAACTCTATAAGGATGGTAACACGACATAAAGTCGCCTCACAAGAAAAAAAAAGAAACAAGTATATAAAGATACCCAACTGTATTAGGGAGGTAACAATACATAACGAAGTCAAAAAGAAAAAGAAACAAGATATCCAACTGTATTAGGAAGTTTATACGACATAAAGTCGCCTTACGAAGACAAAAAGGAAAAGAAACAAGATATCCAACTGTGTTAGGAAGTTAACACATTAGGTCGCTACACGAAGTCAAAAAGAAAAAGAAACAAGATACCCAACTGTATTTGGAAGTTTATACGACATAAAGTCGCCTTACGAAGACAAAAAAAAAAGATACAAGATATCCAACTGTATTAGGAAGTTAACACAACATTAGGTCGCTACACGAAGTCAAAAAGAAAAAAGAAACAAGATATCCAACTGTATTTGGAAGTTTATACGACATAAAGTCGCCTTACGAAGACAAAAAGAAAAAGAAACAAGATATCCAACTGTATTTGGAGGTTTATACGACATAAAGTCGCCTTACGAAGACAAAAAGAAAAAGAAACAAGATATTCAACTGTATTAGGAAGTTTATACGACATAAAGTCGCCTTACGAAGACAAAAAGAAAAAGAAACAAGATATCCAACTGTATTAGGAAGTTTATACGACATAAAGTCGCCTTACAAAGAAGACTACAGATCTAACTGTATTAGTAAAGTAACAAGACATAAAGTTAAGTTCTTCTTATGTAGAGTTCTGAGAAGATGTACGGGGCGGAGACGTGCTTGATTACCAACATTTAAATCGTTATTACTAACAACTGCTCCCGAAGAATGGCATACTTGTACGATGATACAACAACACTAGTGAGACAACCAGCCAAAATGACAGCAGCATTGAGTCTTGAGAAGCGTCTCAGAGATAATGATAAATAACTTTTAGTGGATCAAACCTCATACAGAAAAAATATTTAAGTGCACTTTGTCTAATCGTCGAATGTATGTTTTTAGCATTTGGCAATGTAGTTGTCTCGTTCTTTTCCAGGGCACAGGCAAACCAATCAGATTGCGAGGTAAACGTAGTTGATGTGGTCGTTTTTTTTATAACAGAAATACTACTTCACCCATTGAATACAAAGTGGACATTATTGTTGTAAGAATATTGCTCTGTAAGGTAAATAAGAAAAGGTCCTATCAAAATTTCCACAGATATTTAAATTTTATCTACCTGTAGACAAAGGCAAACAAGGTAAATGTTAATGTGACAAAAACACAGAGACGAGACATAACACACAAAAGAAAATCCATCAGTTACGCCTTGGAACGGTCAGTCGGCAAAAGGGCCAACTGGGGTGCTTAAATCTGGTTTGTGGAGCGCTCCAACCTCGCACTTCCTGAAGGTTTTTATATCAAACAAACAGTGTAAATAAAAATATCCAGTCAAAGTTAAACAATTAACAGTAAGCACCTGCATCGGAAACAGATACAATGATCTTATATACATACATAATAACTAGTAATAAAATAAAATATCAACATATGTACAGTATGTACAGTAGATAAAAGCCTCGGCAACCAAAAAATTCCAAATGAGAGAGTAATTTCAAATAAAAATAAAACAGTACAAGCGCTGATATATAATAAGAACAATATAATGACGTCATACAATGCCATGGCGTCATATGCCAAAAGTGTCATCAGTGAAATGTAAAAATAAATACGAAAGAAATCATCGTATTTTAGAAAACACCCAAATCAACAAAATAAAATGTACTATTGTTAGGTGTTAATAAGGTTTAAAAAAGATATCATAAAAGCCGAGGATTTATCCGCAGTTGGCATATTATATACAATAAAGGTGCCAAAAATCCCGATGTTATACCTACTGTTTAGCCTCATTTAGTCTTTTTGTCAGCTGGCCGATTCTTGGAAATAACTGTGTTTAGCCTCTTTTTTTTATTAATATCGCTGTATTTTGACACATTTTATTTTTACTGGCATATGTATACCCCAGCCTGGCGATTTTTAAATTTTATTTATGTTATAAGACGTCTATAACTTTGTCATATTTCCAAATTCGTGAAGAAGAGAACGTCAGGGCATTTAACTATCAATTGATTGAGCATTCTCTCAAAACGATTTCGTGTAGTCATTGTGTAAAAATTGTGAGTCCTTTTTTGCTAACTTTGTAATACAAAAATCACACCTTCCATGTAGTTTTCATACGGTTATATGAAATGGTGCCATCGTGCAACCTTCTGTAAGAATCGTATTTAATTAGGCTGTTGATAAGCTTTTAGCCAAGATCGGGACCAAAGATGCGCGAAATTCATAAATCCTTATTCGTATGGCCTTCTGGTGTCACTTTCGAAAGTGTGGCGCCAGCATAAACCTTCTATATTCAACTCTCACTAAAGCATAATTTATTATACGTACATGTTTATGTATATGTTTTGCTATAGATGGGAATAAATAGTAACAGGCACAATTGTGACTAATTGTTAATACCATATTCTTTTCTAAACACTCTGTGGACATTATTTTTCAATGACGTCACTACTTTCGTCATAACGTATAGAAAATATCAGTGCATGGACATTTTGTTTTCAAATAGATCGTTTTTCTTTTCATTGCTTGCATTTGAGAAACTCGTCAGGAAGTGCTAGGTTAGAGCTCTGTAAAACCGGTTTAAGCACCCCAGTCGGTCCATATTGCCGACTGACCGTTCCAAGGCGGTAACTGTCGGGTTTGCTCTTTTCGTTAAATGACTCATCACAATGTTGTTCTTACTTTTCGCTTGGCTTTCATATTAAATTCCTTTGTTCTGTGCCTTTTCGGAGTTTGGTATATGTTGCAATGCTCATAGGACTTTGTCATATATTCTTATTGCTTAAATCACCAATGGCGGCATGCAGTCTGTAATATTCGGGAAGTATAGTTGCTTGGTTTATGGTTGTTTTCTGTTAGAGAAACTGGTATCGAAACATGATTACAACTACATATCGTCCTGACCTCAGCAGTTCGTGTCGTGTCGTGCTAATAATCTCTACTAGTGTGTGTGTGGTGGTGGGTGGGGGGGGGGGGGACGGTATGACCGAATGCGCTAAACTAAAGGTTACTAAACAATTCTATACTGGCGAATTCTGGGGAAATAAAAAATAAAAATTCGATTAGAAAAGCAGTGCGCAATATGTTCAAATCTTAAGATAAAGGCATATTATTGACTTTCTAGGTCGTTTGATGACGAAGATGACAAAGATAACATCGTTCTGCTCAACAAATGGAAAAAAAACAACAACATTTTTTTATCATTTGATCCCATACGTCCATATCGTTCTTTGGTGACGTATTTCAATATCAGCGTAGCCGGGTGTTCGGTTATTTTTACATCTGACATCAAAGCATACAAACTTGCCTTGCCTTACAAACTGTAAAGTTCAAAACAAGTATATCCTCTTTATGATAAACATTATGCCACTTGTTATGTTTTCGTTATTTTTTCTTATATGTCACTAAATGATATTCTGGGTGCTATGGATTATGTTAGTCCAGTGAAAATAAATATTGTTTAAAATTTGGTTTGTAACAATATTATATTTTTTTAAACCATGCACATTTGGTAAAGCCAAAAGCTTAAATCTGAATGCATAAACAATAAAGGATTATGTACCATGACGTTACCTGATGTGATTAATTTCTTTTAAAACAATGAATTCCGCTTTATAGCTTTTGTTTGAAACCATAGCTAAAATATTTATTATTACTCAGAAGCATTTGGTTTATTTCGACTTGATGAATGCAAAACATTTTTCTATGTCCTTTCACAGGGTCCACACGAGTGCTGATATCAGGTTATAACGGATGGGAATAAACGGAAAGTTTCGACGAGGATAGACAACACACATAGCCTTTATTGAGACACAAAATTTACTTGCAGAGACGGTATAATGCAATAACCCGACAGCAGGGTCAATAAAGAGCTTCTGTTCTGGAAATGAAATATGATTAGTCTAAGCCCAGCCATAGCTCTAGGTAGACAGGGACGATTCTAAAGCCAAAAGCTAGTTGTTCTATGCATCTTCCTCGATTTTAACTCAACATCGACAACGTTCTTATAGTAGTTAACCCCACACGATGTGCCCTAGTTAATCCAGGCTACTTTAACATTCAGACTTGATTTTTACATTATTACTATGGACCTACTCACATTCTTCCTTCTTATTGGTATAGGCCGATTTTTATACTTAAATGGTGATATTTTAAACCTTACGTTAGATGTTATTTCCAGAAGACGAATTGCTGCACTAGAACCTGGCATCTATATCTTTTACCAGATGGCCGTTCTCAGCGTCATCTGCCTTGAGATCTTCACTAGGTTCCCTGCACTTTTGACAAAAAGTCTATCATCGTTAAACAGTGTTCCAATGGCAAATATGCCTGTCTTCATTTAAAACTGTCATGTAGAATTCAACTATGTTTGAACCTGACCGACCAAAATGCCAAGTTCTAGTATAACAAAACGCTTTCTTTGCTGACAACGGGATATTCGTTTCCTTAAAATAACCGTCCCAACTATGCGACGCGTTTTTTTTTCGGACACAATTGGTTTTATGCAAGAACATCGTACCTTAAAACAGACGTCAACACCCAAACGGTACCTGCTGTAAGTGACAGCCGACATTCTACACTTCAAGCTCATACTTTTAAACAGTCGTACTTTCCCCATTAGTATTTACTGGTATTCAATGTCGGCTTTCTGCACTAAGACCACAGCAGTTGAAATGTTTGTACACACTGTTCTAATATTCATGCATAACGCATACATGTTATGATGACGTGACAAAACACAGTAAAGCACAGTTATATGTTATATATTGCACTGTAAAGATTTATCGTCCTTCTACTTATTTAACATACTGTGTACATTGTACATAAGAACATGGCATATACATGAAATTGAAATGAACGTGAAACTACTACATGACGGGCTTACTCTTTAACTTATGCGAGTTTTCATAAATTGCATTGTTTGTAATTTAATATGCATAAATTAATATATGACTATGTCCAAATTTAACAGATAACTTGGGAGGAACCGTATTTGTTCACCTTAGTGACTAACAAAACAGAATGGCGCTATTGGTAGAAACAACAGCAAAACAAAAACCAATTGCATTTTACTTAATATTTGATACATTAAATAAATTGTGCCTGACGGACAGAAATGGAATGAATGACTCAGTTCGGAACAATAAATCTTATCAACAGTGCGGAGTGATATCACGATTATAACTGACTGCGACAAAAACTGGTCGACCTTCCATTAACCTGATCTGTCCTGGGAAATCTCCATAATCTACTTAAGTTATTAGCAAAAACAAACTAAGTTATAAATATACCTCCGGAGACAAAACACCAACGATATATTAATTGCGTAAACAGTAGAAAGAACTTAGGATGGAAAGAGATAATCTAAACCGGTCTGGTTTCTTTGTTGGGTTTATCTTCCCACAGACAGTATTTCAGTCATGTGGAGACGGTATCTTCTTGAAGCAGATATAGTGCTGCCTTCACTGTGTACATGCCATAAATACCGTATATTTGCTTGAACGCTAGCACGGGACCATTGTCACTACTGTACCATTTTTAATGACTTTGGTAAGTCGCGGTTCGGGATCTAGACAGTGCCTCCCGTACATAGAGCCGAGGCTTTACCGACTTCACTACCAGGTCCAGTAAATCGGTCTAGCTTATTATTTTTTAAAACTTTTGCCCAAAGGAGAAAAAAAAATGTTCTTGCTGCATTGTTAAAACCTTTTTGAGCAACAGCTAAAATTATGTTCATGTCAAAAGTTTGATTGGATGTAAGATTTAACATACCTAATGCGGCGTAATCTGGGTCATAGAACAATGAGATCAAGTATAAGACAATTTGTTGCGTTCCTTCTGTATATGACAATGTATAACTATATCGTGACGTTAAATACAACAAATATCATTTTAACTAAGTTCTAAAACAACATACAAATGTAACTAAAACAGCTGGAGATTTAGCAGCAAAGAACGGAGTTCCTGATCAGACAAATCATACATCACAGGTCATTTTGTGCTAAGTATGTCAGGATAAACACACACTCCACATCGCCATCTCGACATGTGACAGCTACGTAATCGTCCACAGCACGTGTCTTATTTATTACTAAGGTTGTGATGAAGTGCTAGTAGTGCTTGAACTTTCCTTTGTCAATGCGAAACTTGTTTCTTGTTTACAAGCCTCATTTTTGTTTGCTGTTGAATAACAACCTTTAAAACATCGTCTTGAACGTCTTTTACATCTCAAAATTAAAAACGAACATATTTGAGGCACATGAAGAATCCATGTTCGAAAGAAAAAAACGTTTCCATTTTTTTCCTCTACAAAATTACCGTCTTCTGAAACAAATGCATCAATGTGTAACTTTTAGATGTAAATTCTTAAGACATATAAAGCTCCACGACATATCCTGGTTGAAATGGCACAAACATAGTAAAACACAATTCATTAAGAACATGGACGAGATATCAAATGCATAAAATGCAGGAGACCGTGCCAAAGTTCTTACAAGCAGAAGCGTTAGCTAAAAGATGTCCTTATTGATTCTAAAAAGTGTGTGATAAAGACTTAAAATCTTGATTAATCTCATTAAGAACACTTTGATTACATTTATCTTGGTCTTTGCATCAAGGCAACCAACAATGGCGGGAATTAACAGTTCATTACTCAGTAAGACAAAATAAAATCCACAGTACTTTACTTTGACGATTTAGCATCCGAAATTAAATATTAAAAAGAACCGTGTTGCTATAATTTAGTAAGGTAATATTTAATGTACTCCTATTTTATATAAAACATTTTCTGACCAATCATTTCAGCTATTGTTTAATATTTAAATCATTTAGTGTTAAGTAATGACCCACCTCTTGCTATTAAGGACGCTGTACAAGCCCCAACATAAGGGCCGCCCTATTATACTGCCTTTAATGTTACAGCGCCAGTAATTCTACCTTTGCCTCAAATGTTGTATTTATACCGTTCAATCGTATCTATCCGTAAAGAATGTCATTAAATCATTTATTTAGAGCATGAAAGAGGCTTCTTTAGCACGAAAGGCTAATGGCAGTACCTCCCCTGGAAGGGGTCCTAATGGGCACTAGTGTTTAGAACCAGGAATTGTGTGAAAGTGGTATTCTTTCTCACTTTGAAGTGAGCACAGTTAACTCTTTTAAATATTCCGATTGCTTCTGCATCATACTAATTTGATATAGTGAACCGTATTTACAGGGGAAGCGAATGGGGTGGGGTGGGGGTGGGGGGAGGGGCGTTTGTGCTGGGTATTGTTTTTTTATGTTCACATTTTAGCAAGGTAAAAGATCAACACTTCCATTCTAACCATTTCTAATGGCACTTGGACATCACTTCTTACCGCAGTGTGGAAGTGAATTTGACACTAAAATGTATATGCATTTTCCTAATTTGCAATTGCTGCAATAAAAAAAGATTAAGCCTATTCTGTCAGGACTATACGGACAAAGGCTGGGTAAATGGTATGGTACTCTGAAAAACTTGTGTACAACACTTACACTTCTAATTGTATAAATATTGCACTAGTGTCCTTAGTGAAAATGCGTTTAGAAACACAAACACTTGTAGCAAATTGAACTCTAGGCTGAACTTAAGATTACACTAGTGTCTGTATACGGTAACCATTTAGCCCAATTTTTGACATGACCTTAAGTGAACATTTTTATATTAACAGTGCATGCAGTTTCTATGTTGTTTGATATGGTTGTCGTCTAGAGGTAAGAGAGTTTCGTAAACAGTGTCATTATTGTGTAATATATGGCGTCATGCACAGTGTAATGTATGGAGTCATGCACAGTGTAATGCATGGTGTCATGCACAGTGTAATGTATGGGGTCATGCCCAGTGTCATATACAGTAACAGGCATCTATCTTGTATTTGGAGATATTGTATCTTAAAATCGATTACCGATGAAATTGTTGCGTAAAATGTTTGGTGAATACGAGACTAAGGCTGTGGTTTTATTTACTGTTCTGTTTAAGCATGAGTCATTCCTCCCTTGTCGTGTGATATATTTAGAATTGCATCATTCAGCCACGTGATATGTCGGAACACCCCTTCATTAAGAGCCTACGAGTGTTTTCTTTGGCACGGAAGGTTGGAAGAAGTGCCGAAGTACATTAACACAGGCTCTCACTGAAAGGGGCCCTAATGGATTCTGGTGTTTAGGAGTCATCTATTCACTAAAGAATGGAATTACATTCGTGCTTGTTTTCGATTCGGACCAGCCTACTTTAGGTCTTCACCACAATCGATGTTCTTATAACATTATCTATGGTTCTGCAGTTCTGCAACTTACAGTGGCGTAAAAAGGCGCATTTCATAATTAAGAAAAAAACGAGAGCATATTGCATTTATTTGCATAAAGCAATTTAAGGTTATGTACACAGTGTTTTGTAACTAAATCAAGAGAAAGGTTGTGTTTTTTTTTGTTTAATTTGTTTTCCGTTGTATCAAGCAACTGATGATGAAGATACCCATTGACCAGTGTTACTGAAAACCCGTCAGTAGTAACACATAAATAGATGACAATACATATATGCCGCTTATGTACATTTACCTAAAACTATTCTTTTATACACAAATATTTTCTATAAAAGCCTAAAATTAACCAGCAACCTTCCGAAGCTATGTTTTTTTTCTGTACCAAGCAAATATTCCTCTTGGACTGGCTAAGTGTTTGTACAGCGTGAGTCATTTGCCGTCTGACCTATTTTTGAGTGCACCATTGAGCCACGTAGGATGTCCGAACACTATTCAGATAAATTCGGCAAGTATTCATTTTGGCACGGAGGAAGCGCAAGCTTACTGTAGCACAAGCTCTCAGAAGAACGGATTCCAACGAACTCCGTAAAAGTCTTGTTCGATTACATTTCGAATTGGTCAAGTTCTGGTCCTAAGTGTCTTAATTTAGCCTACAATACAGGCAACTAATTATGGCATGAACCATATTTTTACACAGCAAAGAGCAGCGTATTTAAACAGCACTTTATCATTTTTTTAGGCGATGGGGGATGTCGTCAACAATGTTTTTAAACTCTTTATAAAGAAAATGTATTGCTAAAAATTGTTCTTTATTATGCTTGCATCTACGTCTGGCAACTAGTAGAAGGTTCGGCTTGCTTTTGATTGCATTCAGGCATGCACAATTTCGGAACATCATTCATTTAGAGCCTATAAGTGTTTTCTTTGGCACTGAAAGCTATTAGAATGGTCAGTACACTATCATGGCCTTTCGATGGCAGCACAATGTTTCATAATCATGAACTTTGTGAATTTAGGACTTTAAGTCATGTTCTTTCTCATTTTTGCCATTGGCACTCAGGGCAACCAACAGATAAGAAAAGCATTTGTATTTCATTATAAAAGAACATTTATGGAAATTTATAAAATATTACATTTCACGTATGTTTGAGTAAAACAAATTATGTTAGTGTGCAACTTATGTCGTAACTATGTAAGGAAAGTAAAAAAAAAACAACAAAATTTCATTACCTTATTTTGTTTGTATCAGACAAACAAGGTTGACGCAAAATGCCGTATTAACCGTTATTTCTAAACCGAAAGTCTGTTGGTCGTCAAATATGGTAAAACTAAAGTAAACAGTATATATCACTTCCTGTCAATCACGTCAACTGATTCTGATTTTTTTCAGTTTAGTTGACCGTAGACAACGAAGCTGCGGCACTAAATGTTGGGTATCTTACGGCATGAAATCGAACCGTAGATAGGGTATCTTGTCGTATCAACCAAGTACTTACTTAGAACTGGATTACTGAGTTCATAATACAACCTTATTTAAAACATCTCCTGCCGTCTGTTTTACGTGGATGTACCATACATACACGTGGAATGTAGAAAAATATCCATTTAAGTTCATCAAAAGTCTGACAGTTGCCTTTCTAAGACGGGTACAAAAGTTTCGACTCGTGATGGAAAAAATTCCTAAAAGACATCTTTAGGATTCGGGAACTGTACGAAATAATAACTTATCGTGTTTGTCATTCAGTTTTAAATGAACTATTTTTCTTTTAGTTTATCCTTAATTAGTGTTTTGTTAAATAAATAACAAACAATTTTGACAGATAAACAATTGCATTTTACTATTTAATGTTTTTCATGCTTTATCCATTAATGGGCCTTTTTGCATGTTTCGTTAGGCCAACTCTGTCTCATGTTCAGAAGTCGTTGATTGTTCATGAAACAATGCCCATACTTAGGTTAGTAACATAGGAATTATCGCCTTCTCTATATACGGACACATAATAGGATAAAAGCAGATACACGCAGTAAATAATAAATAGGAAGTCGTTTAGTGGTGTTAAAAACTAGCGACCGCAAGCATAGTTCAAGAATCGTCTTTCATAGTGGCTGAGAAGTCTGTCCCTACCTCCACCCCCTGCTTTCATTGCTTTGACATCATCAAATGTGTGGAGTGAAACTATTGTTTCTATTTACTCAAGTTAGTATCTAATGCGACAACTTTAAATGGTTTAAAGTCTTCATTTATATTTACCTTTCTACTAAACCTTATAAATGTAGCAGATCTGTTTAAAAAGAGGTACTGGCCTGATAAACGCTTTAGTGATTCTATATCTTCTAGCAATCTAGTAAACAAGAAAAATACAAACTGATCCCAAAATTCTTATTCCATATTTTTGGAGCTCATTGACCAAAACTCATCTCATATCCCGTCTTTTCGGTGCTCACTGACCCAAAACTCACCTCATATCCCGTCTTTTCTGACATCACTTACCCAAAACTCACTACATATCCTGTTTTTTTTTTCAGAGCTCATGACCCAGAGCTCACTACATATACTTTTTTTTCCAGAGCTCACTGACCCAAAGACTCACCTCATATCCCGTCTTTTCGGGGCTCACACGGGCTCCAATCTTATCGAGACACATCATGACGAGTAGAAAGGCTATAACACCTAAGGCAACATAAGCACTCATTAGTTTCCACAGCGAACTCGGGAATTCCTTTATAAGATCTGAAACAAAAGAGCAAACATAATTTATGGTATGGAATAAACAGCAATTCACAAAGTGATTGATTCCAAAGAGAAATCGGAAATTCATTTGTAATATATGTAATTGAAAAATCTATACACAAGACATAACCCTTATGGCATATAATTCGCAATTCAACAAAGCGTTTTATTTTAAATTAAAATATCTTAATTTTTAGAGTAATAAAGTTAATGGTATAAGTAATATTTAAATGTTTCTGACTGTATAAAAATACTTAAACTTTTTGGTAAAGTAGATCTTAAAATATTTCACCAGCTTGTGGTCATTTAAGCCTCGCCAACGCAGCATATCTTTAAAAAAAGATAATTCTTTCTTGTTACTGTCATAAAACTATGACGGATTATGTTATTTATCATTATATTGATAATGGCAACATTTAAGGCAGTTAATTACTAAATAACACCCCCACTGAACTCTGTGTATTTTATTACAATGCAAGACAGGTAAGACTTGCTTGTGTAACGAAACATTGGCTTATATTACGACATATAAGGGGATTTGTCATTTAGTACAAACATTTATTAAGTGAGTTCAAGAAAAGTAATAGAAGGCGAGCTTATGGCGAGCCTACTATCATTTTTTTCCAGGACGAGTTTTTATAAATATTTATATTAAATGAAAATGAGTGTCAGATTATTTTTATTTTATCTGCAGAAGATGGTCAAATACCCAATCCTACACTACGGCTTTTAACATTAACACATAAAAAATTACAGAATTAACTCCACGATTTGCCTGTCCAGTAGGAGGATAGTATGACAAGGTGTGGAAGCATTCACAATGGCGGGCTATTCATAGCGAGGCAGCGCTATATTTGCCTCATGCGAACACCGTCTTTAAACTAGAACTATCGCTAAATGCGATTCATACCCCCACCAATGTCCTTGACAAAGCTGGTACAAGGGTAAGATGGGTTCTGCACATTGACCAGTTGGGGTGAACATTTGAGTCAAGTTTGAAGAAAATCCTTCCATTAGTATAGAATTTATAGAGCGGCCCTGACATATTGTCTAGTATTGATTGTAAGTAAATTAAAAGACTTAAAAAGGGGCATAACTTTGTCAAAATGCAATACAGAGATATGAAACTTGACCTGCATATCTTACTTGTGATACGTCATATATCTTTTAAGTTTCAAGCAAATACCTGTGCCAATTTCAGAAATATTCAAGTACATGTTAAAATTAAAGAACATTTTCTAAGTCAATTTTGACCTTCAAGTGTGACCTTGACCTTAAGCCGGCACAAAGGTAACATGGGTTCTGCACATAACCTTGTTGAGTTGAACATTTGAGTAAAGTTTGAAGAAATTTCTTCCATTAGTATAGGATTTATAGAGCGGACACGACATATTGTCTTATACTTGATTGTATGTAAATTTGAAGACTTAAAAGGGGCATAACCTTGTCAAAATGCAATACAGAGTTATGAAACTTGACCTGCATATCCTTATTGTGACACTTCATATATATTTTAAGTTTCAAGCAAATACTTTTTCTAGTTTCAGAAATATTCATATACATGTTAAAATTTAAGAATATTTTCTAAGTCAATATTTTACCTTCAAGTGTGACCTTGACCTTAAGCCGGCAAAAGAGTAACATGGGTTCTGCACATCCCCTTGTTGAGGTGAACATTTGAGCCAAGATTAAAGAAAATCTTTCAATTAGTGTAGGACTTACAGAGCGGACACGACATAATGTCTAATATTTGATTGTTTGATATTTGACCTTCAATTGTGACCTTGACCTTGAGCTGACACATGGGCAACATGGGTTCTGCACATCCCCTTGTTGAGGTGAACATTTCAGCCAAGTTTGAAGAAAATCCTTCAATTGGTATAGGATTTATAGAGCGGACACGATAATGGAGACGGGCGGACGGACCGACTGACGGACGGACGGACGGACGCGACAAAGCGAATCCATTATAGCCCCCCCCCCCCCCCCCCACACACACACACACATTTTGTGGTGGGGGTATAATAAGAGAAAGGCTTGTGCTAGGAACGTAAAACTAACCAAAACAAAATACCTATTAGTATTACGTTTCCTTCTTACATAAACGGGTCCATTGTTAACACCATCTGCTTGTCAATCATCTTTGTCGCTTCTACCAGCACGGGGGCTGTAACCCGATTTAATTAAACTAGAAGTCAATTATCTGGAGTTCGTATTTCATCTTCAGAGATAATTAATTCTAACTGTTTATGGCTCAGGGGTAAATCAACGACAATTGCAACGCATTCCACCCCCACATTGTCCCTGCAATAGACAGAAACCTCCAAGAGCCAATACAATTTCCAGTCAATCTTTGAACAAAAGCCAACACACGGAAAAATGAATAACTGAGTCTGTATTTAAGAGTCACTGGACTAAAACTAAAAAGTGTCACTAAAAGATGTATTTGATATCAGTACCAAAATGGCGCTATACACAGAAGGGTCATATTAATTATTTCTCATTTCTTACTTAATAAGAATCAATTTTAGCACCACTCAGATAATAAAAGAAGTTTATTTGTTATATGTTGTTCATACAGGATTTAGTGAAACCGTTGTGTCTTTAACTTTCAGCATAAACAACCGGCACATTGAACAGTAAAGTTGTCTAATGAAAAACATATTTTGTAATATTTTGTAACAAATGACGATTCTAAGTTTCAAAGAAAGAGAAGAAAGGAGCAATACAGTTTTAGAAATACTAACTACTTTTGTCTAGTAGCTAGAATATAATGAGAACTTGTTATGTGATTAACTTCAGTCATTCGTTTAAGTTGAAAGAAATTGTTATCGATAAATGCGTGAATAATACGCACGTACTTTGCCGTCGTACACAAAGGTTCGTATTCCATACTGCGATTTTCCGATACCGGATTTTATCTTGCTGATAATTTGGCACTATTGTTCTATTTTAAGTTACACTGTCACATAAGTCAAATTCAGTATTTGTGATAAACTAAAAATCAAAAGCAAACTGCACAGTGTTTTTAATGAGTGTGTGAAAAATATGACAATGACAAGAAGCATACTGAAATATGGACGGAATGATGTTTATACGAAAAACACTTGCTTAAAATGTCCCCATTAATATAATTTTCGCGAATGACGTAGGGAAATAAAAGCACACAAAAAACATTGATGCGAAAATTTGTATCATATACGGATATGTAATGTCATTTCAGTTACATTATTATAAGCATTTCTCGAATTGTGATGCAGCAGTGTAACGTGATCATCAAAGTAAATGGAAGTATTTTCGCTTTCGTACATTTTCTCGTGAAAGAAAAGGGTAATTAATTTTCGTGTTTTTAACAATTAGACCTTCTTATATTTTTGTTTACAATACGTTGCTCAGTCAAAAAAGCAATCAGATGTATAAATGCGTCAGTACTTTTATCCTAAGATTTAACATAATAACACAATAATTGTATGCTTAATTATTTATCTTCCGAATAATTAGTGAAATTAACAACCTGTTTAAAAATATATATTTCATGTAAATTAAATGAATATGTGGAGTTGCAATTGGTTATCGTTGGTTATGGCATTCTTATTAATGTATAGAATATACAGTACTAATATCGTATAGACGAGAATAGTAAGCGAAAAACGCGTTTTTGTGATAGACTTTAAACTAACATTTATTCAGTAATCATGTCACTGCGCTACCTACCGTGCAGCAAATATATTAACGCCTTCATTGTGAACGTATGCCATGCATATTTGAAATAATACTACACCAAATCAAATGATGGTAAGACCGATTTAAAAATAACCCGTTGCTTACTCCTGTTGGACTCTCCTTTCTAGGACAATGACATTTACATTGCTACAAGTTTCTGTTTGTCAATCAATTTACTTTGCACACCGCTACCTGCAACTGTATTAATCAAACAAGGACCTAATTAGCCGGTCTTCGTATTTTATATTCCGCGAGAACTAATTCTAGCTGTTTATGGCTCGAGGGTAGATAAGAGCTGTCGATTGCAACGTTATCCACCCCCACACTGTCGCTGCAGTAGACACAGTCGTCACAGACAATGCAATCCAGGCAAGATTTAACCAAACGCCAAATGAATGGCAAACACACATAGGTATCTATTAGAAAGACACAACAAATGAGGAAAGGGAAAATAATAAAAAAAAATATGAAATGTGTGTTTATTGTCCCGATAAAATGTTTTTGCAACATAAAACGAAGCATACTGTCGAAGCCAAACTAGTTTTGTCTTTCACTATGACTTTCACTGTGTCGTTAATCATTGCTATGATAGTTCACACAAGCAAGTTTTAATAACACGGAGTCAACCGCTTCATGATCTAGATAATCATAAGCATATTCAGTGAAGGGAAAGAAGCTACAAGAGTTTAACTATAATTCTTAATTAATCCATGTTGTCAATGGTTATCAATGAAGTTGCTTACATCTTTATTTATCGTAATTGCCTACCTGCATCTGTCAATTATTAAACAAAAACTCAATTATTTGAAGTATTTCATCTTCACATAGAAGAATTTTGTTTTGTTTATGTCACTTGGGTAAATAGGTCACGTCTCCAGCAGCACACTCTACCCCAGCTGTGAAGCAGAACTAGACAGAAATGTCTAATCCAATGTTTCCTGGTACGATTATGCAAAGCCAAAGAAAGGCAACCACACACAATCATATAATAAATCGATAATATAGAAATGAAATAATTAAACATTGCTAATTTTTACTAACTTACCAAAATATTTGCTATAAAAAATTGAATTTAAGGATATTTCATGATACATGATAAATTAATACCACCAAGACTTGTAAGCGTGTGTGACAAAACATTTACCGTTTTATTATGACATATATAGAGGATCTGTCATTTTGAACAATAAGTTTATTAAATTAATTCATGAAAAGTAGTAGTAAGCTAGCATATACACCATTGTATAAGGAAACACGACAAAGTCTTATAAGCATTGCACCAAAATTTAACAAGGCACAAGACAAAGGGATTCACTTGCAAGCCAATATAAACGAACAAATATGTGATGAGTCATTAAACAAAAAGGCACACCCAACAGTTACCGCCTTTGAACGGTCAGTCAGCAAAAGGGGCCGACTGTGGGGCTTAATCCGGTTTTACATTAACTCAAAGAAAAAAGTTTTGGGACACACTTAAATTCTTATATTGTTAACAGTATTTGTCTCTACTGTCCACACCGCTACCTGCAACTGACCGTTCCAAGGCGGCAACTGTCGGGTTTGCTCTTATTACTCATCACAGAGTTGTTCTCACTTTTACATTTGGCGTGCATGTGGATACCTTGGTCCTGTGTCTTTTCAATTTTTGTTTATGTTGCAATGTTCATAGGACTTTGTCTTATATATTCTTATTATTAAACTAGAATTCAATTAGCCATAGCCTCTATTGTATATTTAGCGAAAACTTATTCTAACTGTTTGTGACTCTGGGGTAAATTAGAGCTGTCGCCTGCAACACTTTTCACTTCACATCGTAGCTGCACTAGACAGATATTTCCGAGAGACAATATAAATTGTAGCTAGATTTAAAGAAAACACCGTTAATCGAAATCACGCACATGTGTCTCACTTGAAAATACAATACACTAGAATAAAAGAATGTGATACAGACACGTTTATGTATTGACAAATGCGCTTAAACTTATTATTTCATAAAGAAATGGGAGCTTTTCACTGATGTACATCTTTGTTCCACTTTCTTTGCTTGCTTTTCTTAAATACTTGCATTATATCACACCAAATGTTTTGACAATATCGATATTTGTGTATCTGTTCTAATAAAAATAATTCTTCTTCGTCTTATCCAAATACAATGTAGGCTTATCATTTAAATTACGTCACTGCATTTTTATGTCATAATTACTTAAAGCTCAGTATATGTCATCACTTGAACAGTTTGTTTTAAATAGATATGTTTTTCCTTTCGCTGCATATATTAGAGAATCCCCTCAGGAAGTGCGAGGTTAGAACTCTGATAAAACAGGTTTAAGCAGCCCATTCGTCCCTTTTTTGCCGATTGACCGATACAAGGCGGAAACTGTTGGGTTTGCCTATTTTATGCAATGTCTCGTCTTAGTTTTCATGTAATTTTTGCATTTACTGACATGTAAGTACCGTTGTCTTTTTCAGATCTTAATATATAATGCAAAACTAAAATATCCTGTCTCTTGTTCGTATAACCAAAGGATAACAAGGAATACCGTGGATGTAAGGCATCCAAGGCACCACATTATCCAAAGAATTGGCGCTTATATTACTGGCAAGCCTGCATGCTTTTGTTCGACCAAAAGTGTACAACACTTCAAATTGGTACAACCGCCATCGTCATCCCCATAATCATCATCAAAGGCAGCAATAGTACAATCGACTGTACTAAATAACGCGTTATTTTGGAACAACACTTCAGCTGTTATCTTTTTTCATTTTCAAATGATATGTGTTGCGTGGGTCCCAAAGTATAACTCTATACAAGATGTATTTACTTGATACAGTTTTACTGTGGACAAAAATCTGATTGATAAAAAGTTACTTTGTAAATAACTCATTTCATTTTGTATATTTTATAGTTGTTTTATACATATTGTAATCGATTAGTTTGTGTTTCACCTCCAATGCGGACATGATCATTGTTTGATATTATATTTTAAACAGTAATCAAAAAGTCTGTATAAAGTCCAGCAGCTATGGTTACCGCGCATCCCCCAACTCCCTTCCAAGACTTTTTTTTTCGTGGGTACCAAATGTTCGTTAGGGTGTCTAGAGACAGAATCTCCAATGTGTACTAAAAAAAATCATTTGGGCTATATGAAAACTATTTGTTTCCATGGCAACCATCATGAAATTTTAATTGAAGGATAGGTTTAGAAAAATGGTACTAACTTTCCAAAAATGGTGATAGAATTATGAAATGGTATTCAGTTAAAGGGTATTGAGTGGCCATTATGGTCATGTGTCAATTTCTGCAAATAAACAATTATGAATACACGTATTTATAAATTTTAGTTAGAATCTAAAAATAGACTTTATTTTTTAAAGGATGATTAGATTCTTTTTATTTAAAAGTAATATTCAAACAAACTCAAACGTTTCTAAAGTTATATATACCCAAACTTGTCTCACACATGTTGGTCTAAGTTTCATATTCTTTAGTTCATTTAACGATTTTTTATGATTTTTAAAATTTATTTTCGTCCAAACTTTGTTCATTCAATTGTATTGCATAATTTGGCTAGAAGTCTACTTTTTGTATCGTTCCGTGAGTAAAGGCTATCACTGAACTTAGATTTGAAATAAGTAATTATGCAAATTAGCCAACATTAGGGAAAAGAACACGATAAGAATATTATTCTTTCGTTCTTATCCCCATATATTGTATAACATGTTTTGTAAATGTTTGTTTTTCCGAATAAAATATGTTTAAACCAAATTAGCCAACATGAATATGCATATATCTTAATGAGAATCTTAAAATAAACTTTACTTTCGAAAAATTGGTTAGATTCTTTTTATTTAAAAGCATTATTTTAAAGAGCTCAACAGTTTTTGAAATTACATACATACCCCTAACAGTCTAATACATGTTGGCTTAAGTTTCATAAGATTTTGTTCATTTAAATATTTATGTAATTTTGTATTATTTTTGTTCAAATTTTGCTCATTCAATCTTAATGCATAATGTGGCTCGAAGTCTGCTCATAACTACTAACCATAACATTGAAGAATTTTTTTTTATATCGTTCCTTAAGTGAAGGCTATCACTAAACTTAGATTGAAATAATTAATTATGCAGGTCTGCCGACATGAATATTCAAATATCTTAATGAGGGTCTAAAATTAGACTTTATTTTCGAAAAGTTGGTTAAACGCTTTTTATCTAAAAGCATTATTCAAATAAACTCAACAGTTTTTAAAAGTCATATTCAAACAAACTGAACATTTTTAAAAGTTAAATAGACATCTCTTTTAGTCTGACACAAGATGTTTCAAGTTTTGTATAAATTGATCTATGTTTTCGATATTTAACGACTTTATATTTAATTTCTAAGGAATTTTCATCATTGAGATTGGCATGTGAAGTTGACAAGAAACTTGCCTGTAAACAGGTCTTTTAAACTGTATTGCTATTAACTTACTGGTAAAATCAGTTTTAGAAAGTGTTATATTTAAGACAGATACCAGTGGAAGTACAGACAGTTTTCAGGCATTTTAAAATTAATTAAACCTATATATCCCAAGTATTTATAGTCACTTGATTATTTTAAGGCATATATAAAAACAAGTAATTTATTACTCTTAAAGCATGCTGTCTGTAATAACAATTTGTATTAAATATACAGATTATATTCTTCTCAAATGCATGTTCTACGAAGTAAAATATTTACAGTTAATTACTCTAAGGTTAACCTAAATATATTAACCAAATTAGGTCAAGTCAAAATGTAAATGTATTGACACAAGTGAAAAGAAAAATACTTACCAAATTATCAGACATATGCTTCACCAAATTAAAGTTTGCACTTAAGGTGAAAATGTTCTCTGATAAGACATAATAACGCTGTCATTGATTTACGAAGTACTGGTATACCTGGTGTTCCATAATTTGTTTAACAACTGAAGTTAGTAAATGAAACCAGTATCTGGTATCACATAGATGGTGTGGCATCTACATTACTCTGCATGATGTATTTATTATATTTTAGTGTACTGAGTAAACTTACAGTCTATCCAATCACATCACAGTGGCCACCAGATATGTTTCCAGAATATTAAGCCATATCACAAGGCATTAGCATTAAATAAATTGTTCAGTCTCTAAAGTATGAGTGTCTGTTGCAGTTTGAGCAAAATCAAAGGAGAAGACGATGAAGGGGGATAAATGTAACAAAATAAAATAACACGTTTTGCGTTAATAGGTATTGTTTTGCCGATCTTTTACGAAATATCGCGGAAAGATTCCCCAAAACATGCAAAGGAGTTATCCAAAAATTGTTTTGAAGTGTTGGATATATCAATGTATTATAATGTTGGTGAAAGATAATCCACTTCATTGGATAGTAGTATTTTTTCAGTCTTAACCATTTAGGACCTTGCTTACACATAGAAGGGACATATACAAAGAAAGATTCTGTCATATTGTATTAGAAAAAATATACATATGACAAGTCTTCCTGCTGTTAGTAGTACTGAAAAGCTTTGAAAAAGTTTACATTATATATTTTATTATGTAATGTTTCAACTATTTAGTTTACTATGCTGCAAAGCGAGAAAGGGATAATAAATGTCTAAAACTAGAATATTACAATATCAAATGTCAATATAAAGTGAAGTTGAAAATGATAGAGGTTGATAAAATTTATATAAAAGTTCCCACAATCTTAAACTTAAAGATAAAGTCAAGAAAATTATGTATCTCATTCATTACGAAATTCGGAAAAGTAAAAAATTCACTTAGCAAAAGCAACTTTAAGCGTTCAACCCTATTCTATTTCATTAAATTAAAATTACTTAGTTTATAAGGATATGAAGGAGTAACATAAAATCACTAATAGAATAATTAATAGAATCTTTCATCTACATGCAGAAAGATTTAAGTTAAATGCTTGAGATCCTATGTAAAAGTATGAATAGTGAAGAAAGAAATCTAACAAATTTAATAATGACCGAAATGTATTTAGTATACATGCTTTAGTGTTTAAGTGCATAGTGTAAGCTCACAATTTTGAATAGTCATAAGACGTAGTTTGCATAATTAGTAAGTTCAATTCTTAGATTAATGATAGCTCTCACCAAAGGACCAGTCTATATTTTTTTTCCATGTTATGAATAGTTATAAGCATGCTTTTAAAATATTCGTGCGTTACAATTTAATGGGGAAAACTTAGACGAAATTAATTAATTTCTTAATTAAAAAATGGACCAATCTTTACTAAAACTTAAACATATGTATCAGACTAAGACGGGTGTCTATTTTGTTTGTTGAAATGTGACTTTTAAATAAAATAAATTCAAAATTACTTGTAAAAATGATATTTATCTTCAGATTCTCATTGCTATGTATAAATAATCATGCTGGCTAATTTGCATACTTAATAATTTCAAATCTTAATTTAGTGATAGGGCCCTCTAAATAAACAACATAAAAATTCTTCTTCAATGTTATGCTTAGTTATCACTGATCAGCAGACTTCTAACCAAAATGTACATTAAGATTGAATGAGCAAACATTGACTGAAAATTATAATAAAGTCATAAATCATAAAATAAAAAAAGTAAACCAAATCATAAGAAACTTATACCAACACGTGTAAGACTAATAGGGGTATGTATATAACATTAGAAACTCCTGGGTTTGCTTAAAAAATGGTTTTAAATAAAATGAAAATGAATATTCATGTTGGCTAATTTGCACAATTGATTATTTCAAATCTAAGTCCAGTGTTAGCCTCCACTTTAGGAACGATGCATAAAGTATTCTTCAATGTTATGGTTAGTTATAAGCAGACTTTTTGCCAAATTATGCAATAAGATTGAATGAGCAAAAGCTTAACAAAAATAAATAAATAAATCATAAAAATCATAAAATGAACCAAATCATATGAAACTTAGACCAACATGTGTATGACAAGTAGGGGCATTTATATAATTTTAGAAACTATTGAGTTTGAATGTTGCATTTAAATAAAAAGAATCTATTTTTTCAAAAATAAAGTCTATTTTTAGATTCTCATTAAATTTTATAAATATTCATAAGTGCTAATTTGCATAATTGTCACATGACCATATTGGCCATTCAATACCCTTTAACTGCACACCATTTTATACTTCTATCACCAATTTTGAAAAAGTAAAAATCATTTATCAAACATATCCTTCTATCAAAAGTTCATGATGGTAGCCATGGAAACCATTAGTTTTCATATAGCCCAAAATGAGTTTATTTATGAGTACATTAGAGATTCTGTTTCTAGACACCCTAACGAACATTTTGGCACCCTTAAAAAAAGGCTAGTTGGGGTGGGTGGGGACTGGGCCTGTGCAGTAACTATACCTAGCTGCCGGACTATAACGAGTGAAGTTTTGAAATTAAATACTCAACCTTATCAGGAAATACATCAATTCTGTTCTATTTAACACGGAGCTTCTACTCATAAACACAGTCATAGAACGTTTCAATATGACTATTCTCATGCTGACTGATTGAAAAAGCGAACATGCAAAAATTGAATTTTTTTTTCACTAGACATTAGTTGAAATGCAGCATATGTCTGCACGCTAGAATTGAATGACAAACATTGCTTGCTTTCAGCTTGTTCTTAGAATTTCCTGGCTTAGAAAAATCGATTTTAGAATGCTTTATCCGTCCCTGCTCTGCAACAAAAAGATAAGCTAATAGTGTAGATCGACATCATCAAGCTTCCACTAAGAGGTGTCTGAACAGGATTTGCACTTGTTATAAAATTTTAAGAAACATGCAAAGTTACTTTTTAAAACTAGTGCTTGGTTAATAACAAATAATTTAGCATGCAATTAAAACGGAATAGGGGCTTGAAATCTCGCGAGAACATTACGAGAGCGGGACCAGTGATTTGGAGTCGACCGATTGACATCGACAACCACCGTCTAACTACCCTTGTTTATAGGATGGAGAACATTTGCTTCGGGCTGCCTAGGAGAGTGAAAATCCGATTTGTTGCAAATTACACCAACGAAGCGTTAAATTGTACAGTGTATTGGAAAAAAGTTAATACAACGCATGTTTGGTGGGTGGGGTGGAGGTATTATGCTTGTAGTTCTTAAGTATGCTTCTTTTAGCAAAATCGAAATAGATTTTTGTCATTTTCTCGATCTTTAAAAGTATCGATAACTTAAAACAAAATGCTGTGAGTGTAAATCATGTTTCTTCATGCAGACTGTATATATAAATATAATACTATGTATGACATAATTAAACATTTGTTATTATTAATATATGAAAAAATTCAATATTAATACATTTTATATTTGATAATGTGTTATATTTACCGTTTATATATTATCTAAATTATTTTTGTTGCATGTTTAATACAAATAGATTTTACGAGGTTGCTAAAAAGAAAGGTTTGCTGAAATTGATTCTGAATTTCTAGATAAAAGAAAACTTGCTTTTAACATGAAATAAGCCAGGAACAGAAACCAATTTGTTAAGACAGAATACAAGTTCGCTAACAAGAAAGTAGTTTCCGGGAAGCTTTTCCAATTTGCTTTGTATTAGAACCTAAACTAATGTTATTTGTTTATGAATTAATCAAACCATTTGCATGAGAGCAGACCGTAATCGATAGTTTTTGTGTATTTCCACTCTACCATAAATATGAATTAGGACAAACTGAACATTATATTATTTGCAAACATTGCCCGTTCTATTGCATACAATAAGCGTTGAGTTTGACAAACAAGCTTAGAAAGCTCCATTTTAGAAGTTGAAAACTGTTAGCATAATAACCAAGATAAAAAAATATCCACCCCCGCCTCAACCTCCAACAGACAACAGTCAAATGCCAACTCGACCCCACTATGTAAGCAGGGTTTTCACTTCCATTTTAATTAAACTACGTCACTTCAAACTGTTACTTTTTCATACAATGTAAGCATGTAATTTACAATTTTGTATGGGTTATATACAAATAAACCAGATCAAGGTCAATGTTCCCTCAAATGCGATGTTCATGAAAGATTTAAAAAATAGTTATGACATTATGGAAACTTGTCGGGCAATTAAAGATTTGTATATATGCTGAAGGTATTATAATAAAGCTTCAAATATGAAATAGGAATAGCCTTTTGTTAACATGTTGAGTGTGTTGATTGTTATGTTGTCATAGATATCCGGTAATAACAGGAATTCGCCACAGTTGCTTGAGGTTCTACATATAGATAGTTGTCTTTAGAAACACACTGCATAAAGCGACATTAACAATGCAGCTTTTAATTACAAATAAAATAAAATAACGAATAACTGAATATTGAAGAAAGCGCAGTTGCAGGCTTAAACAAGAATAGGGTTAGAAAAAAATAATGAGCACCGCTACATAATTCATCGACAAAAATTTTACATATACGCATTTTTAGCTTTTTTAATCTTAACCTCATGTTAAAATATTCCTAAAGATGCAAAAGTGTGCCCACCTTTTTCTGTATATGCATTGCTTTAAAGGATTTAAATGTCCTTCTTTGGAGACCATCCCCTCTCAAGATAATTCAATTCAATATTTATTGCATTAAACATTTACTTGTTTGTTGTACCAATGTAACAATCATTATTTGTGTACGATTTAAGTAAAGTACGGTAAATGTAGACACAGGTAATATACGGGAGGTTAAATGATTTATTAATTATGATAACACAATGCTGGACACTTAATGTGTCACCAGGGAAGAGGCCGTAAAATACTTTGTCACACCTGATGCACATGACCTTATTGCACTGTCATTGGTCATCTAATCCTTACCCCTATCATGAGACCAATGCAGCCTGAGGCTGTGTCCAACCGGCCAGATCCACCCAACCCCGCTGGCTTCCACAACCCATTACCACCCCCTCTCACTGTAATCACATCATGAAGCCTAATAAGACCACATTCCAACTTTGAATGCCCTTAACGAGTATACATGTACAACTAAGCAAAGATTTATTAACGGTTTCGTCATCTGACTTGTATTTCATTGGTCATTAACTGTACCTCTAAAACCATGTTGTTTTTATGGGTTCTTGTCACATATTGATGAAATGTTCTAGTTATTCTTTGGTTTACATATGGAACAACCGCTACCAAATGACACAGACACGGAGACAGCGTATAGGATATACTAAGAAACACCCGGGAACTGTGAAGGACCAACCTAAATAGTATATATAAAACCTTAATGAGTTGATAATTAGGAAACATATTTTGATTTTGCGTGATATGTCGCAGGCAGAATAATGCACTTGTTTCATTTAGATGTACAGAACTCTAATCACGTATGACCCAGACCTGAATAATCAATTACAACGCATCTGAAAAAAATGCTATTTACTTTAGCCATTTAAGAAAAGCCCTAACTGTTGAAATAAAAGCTTACCCTGTGAAGAACTCAGTTGTTTTACAGGACAGGGGAACAACACCCCGCATGACGGAAGTTCGGTTTGTGACGTATTAGGTACGGCTTCATATTTCTTTGCACTATGCAGAATCAGCGACGAAATCAGATTTCCCCAGATGTGGGTCGTTTGAAAACAGGCGAGGAAAATTCCATGGAAACGAAACACCTCGTTTTCTATCCGGTCGTGGTTTACTCTTGACGAGTCAAAGGCCAGTTTTAGCATGTAGGAAGACTCTGCGGTCCACAAAATACCTTGCCCTACACCGGCAAGGATTCCAAAAGGTATCAAAGTATAAAACCTTGGATAAAAATTTGCCGAAAACCACAAAATGAAGCTAAGCATTCCCAGTACTAGAGTCCATTTCGCTGTAATGTTATTAATGATAACAGGTGCCCAAAGGCAAGTTACAAACATCGTACCATGGACACACGCCATTGCAATTATTCCGAGATTGTCATCAGAGTTAATCGAAGACTGGAGATTTTGAACTGCTCGAAATGCGGAGTATATAAGAATAAAGCTTACACACAACAGAGTTAAGTTTTTCTTGAATCTAAAACGCCTAATATGCAAGGGAATGACTGACATATCCATCGAGTTAGGCGTTGAGGGAGTCTGTATTGTCCGATTTTGATCACGCTGTTCCGACATGAACACCGAATCATCCTGCGCATCATCTGTATACTCTTTAACGTTCAAAACCATGCTTTTCTTCCTGACACGTTTAGAAGATGGGCTATCAGTACTCGATGGACTACTGTTCGAAGGCAGTTTTCTGGCGACTGCCTTTTTTAGTTCCTGTAAATGATTTTCAGAGATTGCATGTGACATTCTTGTAGCTCGCTCTTTGTTAGTTCCGTTCCGTCTTGGAAGCGTATTGGCATTTCTTTCAGCCGAGTGATTGTTATGGTTCTGATGCGTTGGTGTTCTTGAACCTTTCACATTATTTGCACCCACAAAACCATCCTTACCTCGGATATCAGGAGCTGTTTCCACTACAGGACTTTGTGCTGGACTTTCTGCAACAAACTCGAGCTCTAGTTCCGCAGAGTCCCCTGATCTAGTGGCTCTGATGTAGCTCTGTTTTCTGTTCTTCATCTGAATAATTCCTTCAATAAAGTCTGCGGGTTCGTCTAAGTCTGACGTGCTTTTCCGAACTGCATAACGATAACTTTCACTCCTTTGTCGTTGTTGCTGGGTAGCATATGTGTAGCTAGGTCTTCGTGGTCGGTACAGCCCAAAGCCCATACCAAGACCTGTCATATCCCAGGGCGATAGATGATTCATATTATGAGCCATTGTAAGGCTTTATATGATTCACAACCGGTATATGATGTTCACTTGTCCACGGTTCTTTGAAGTAAATCCAAGCTTAATTCCATGTGAAAGACTTAACACGATGCATGAATCAGATACGTCGACTACAATCAAAGCATACTGTCGCGGGTCATTCTTTGGAGCTGAACTGTAATAGAAAACAAGAAGAGAAAAGATGAAAACAAACTGGCCACATTTTAGTTGTTAAATAAATGATTGCATGTAAAATACAAAACAAATAGAACGAGAGAGACTTTTCGAGCAACGTGCTAGAATAGTATAAACGTATGACATTAAAACTAAATAAGTATATACCCATTCTGGAATGCAAGTCAATTATAGCTTAGGGCGTCGATGAAATCATTGTTATTGCTACCAGATTTCGCCATTATTTAGAATTGTTTCTTGATCAAGGTGAACAAATATTTTGTTCAATAGGAACACATTTAAGACAGCGGCTGTGATATATGTTTGGTAGGGTATTTCGGTCTGAAATTAATCACGTTACACTGTCATTAGTGTTGGTACTTGAAGATTAGAAGATCTACGTCCAATTACTGACATACAGATGTAAAAACCCTATTTGTCGATCACCGCATTAATATCGTTGACATGATAAGATATCTCTTAGAGACAAATTTAATATGTTTAAATGTTTAGATTCAACACAACTAGGCATGTCTATAAATAGCACTTTAATATTTTATCTGTCAAATGTAAGTTTCTTTTAGCTAAATTAACATATATGCATCAAAATATCAAATGTGTATCAATGACAGTAGATATTGCGACTGTCAACGTGTATGTATGCATATCAACAAATGTTGAGAAGCAGTCTCCAAATGGCATGTCGATTGACTTGAAGCTTAAGACAAGGATTAAAAAAAAACACAACTACGTTAGGAAAATATTAGTTCAAGTCATAGAATATTACTGAAAACTTCAAAATGCTTGTTAATTTAGCACAGACAACCAGTTCTCTTATACTGTTACTCATGTTCCTATCAATAATTGTAAGGACACAGTGAAAAGACATGAAACATCTAATAAACCTATCAACTGTGTTTATCGAAAAAAATGTATATTGTCATGGTCAAGTCAGACTACATTAGTAAACGAACAGTTTTAATGATATCGATTGCATGTCTAAACTATGTCTAGGTACCTCTGGCGAGGTCAGAATTTTCATGTCCGATCTTTTATTTCTTGTCCAAAATATATAGTGTTTTGCACTTATAATATATAGTGTTTTGCACTTATTCGCATCGTCGTATTGTCAGACTTTCTTATTATTACAAAATAAAAAGTTTGTTTTAGACCCAAGAAAAATATTTCTTTCACTCTTGTTAACGAAATCATTATCATAATATTTTCAACCACATTTATAAAAAACAAACTTTCCACGTACTCTCAAACTCTAGCAGTTCGGTGTTAACAGGATTAGTTTAATAGAATAAAGATGACACGACCGAATATGTCAAACAATTGAAAGTAAAAATATAAGTTCATTCTTCTTGCAGGCTCCGGTATGAGTCTACAAAGATAAAGGTGTGTATTTTCAGCGCCATTGTTTGATTCTGTTTAATATTCCAATCTGTTTCTCCATCAACATGACACGGCTTTCTCAGAGAGAGTATGTCGTGACATAACTTCTTTTCGTGAAATATATTCATAGATCTTTTAACTGGCCAGACAAAAGGGTGGGCAGAACGCTGTTGGAGGTTTGCCTTGGCGCCTGAAGATTTCTAGAGGAAGGATAGAAAGCACACTCGGCACAATTGGCTTTTCTATCTCGATAAACATACCGCATTTCCCCTTGACAGAGTTAAACAAAATAAAACACTGCCTAGTGTAAGAGTTTAGGTTCCCTTTCATTAGCTGCACGATGACAACGTACCACCACCACCACCACCACCACCACCACCACTACTACTACTACTACCACCACCACCACCACCACTACTACCACTTCTACTTCTACTACTACTACTACTACTACCACCACCACCACCACCACTACTACCACTTCTACTACTACTAATACTACTACCACCACCACTACCACTTCTACTTCTACTACTACTAATACTACTACTACTACTACTACCACCACCACCACCACCACTACTACTACTTCTACTACTACTACAACCACCACCACCACCACCACTACCACTTCTACTACTACTACTACTACCACTACCACCACCACCACCACCACTACTACCACTTCTACTACTACTACTACCACAACCACCACTAGATGATTACAAGAACAACAAATATTTGATCAGCGCTTTTGACATGAGATGTTTTTTTGTGTTTTTTACAATCGTTTTATTCAGAAAAATGTAAGTTATTACAGTCTCGCCAATCTGTAATATATCCGTCCTGCTAGCAAACATCTTTCATGCAAATTTGTATAGTTACATTAATTCATCAAATCACGATGTCGTATTGACAAGCCACTACTTTAGAGAAATGTCATGTTATATTTTGCTACTATATTACCAAGGATTCTATCATCAGAATGTCAAGCCTACATGTTCCCCTGGGATGATTATGCAGACTAATAAACCGGTGACATGTAAAAACTGTTTGTATCTAAGATATTTTACAGGCAACATTATTGTCTGTGTTTTTTTATCAGGAAGCCGACAACATATTTATAAGTTGCTTTCATTGTTTGCAATCATATTTCTGTTGTAAATTCAGTTAGGTCTCTACAAATCCGCATGTTTTAGAGTATGCTTGTTTTTTGTTTTTATTATATATTTCAACTTTTCAATGACATGTGTCTGACGGACAAAATATGTGTAACAGCATGTACATCGTTAAGTAAGTTTCGTTAACCGTATTCACAATTCTATAAATCGCTCAGATAAAGAATATGAAGCTATAATACAAGATATACATAAATATAAAACTATTATCTACTAATTTAGTTAAACTTAAATCTTACATTATCTGATAGTATGTTCGACTTTAAGCAAGGTGGATTATGACGTCATAAAAGTCAATTGGATGGTTACACAGAGCACTGGATCTCTGAAACTCTCGAAAACACCAAATTTATCTTTAACAGACAAGGACAATATCTTGATAATATTCCAGCATATCAGAATTTTTTCAAACAAATGCCTAATATTACCATTTAAAGCGCCATAGTAATATAAGGCACATTTATTATGAAAACAAATTCTTTACATCAACATTTTGAATTAAAAACAACACAACCCAAACACATGACCATCTTGATTTCGGTCCTACTCTGGATGTACGATCGCCATAAACAACATTTTAACCTAAATAACTGGGCATTAAAGAAAACAAAACCACGGCTATCCTGCAAAACAACCTCTGAGAATATTGACAGCATTTTTCCAGATAATGTCCCCCAAGATGGCAAATAATTATAACATTGAACAAGAATCGTCATAAAGGCTCTCCGGTTTCTTGTAAACTGTCAATACACTAGCATTCCCAATGGACAATTCCTTCAGCGACACCGCCTCTTGATATAAGACAGGTATGTTTTTTCTTTACAACGAGGGAGCTACAGTGGAAATGGTCGGTGGAGAGTCAGTATAAGGCTTGCAAGGTATGAAACGTCAGAAGAGTACGACAAGCCATCAACAAAAACGCCGAGTTTTATATACACAGTTAGGGATATATATATATGAGTAATTACTTAAAATAAATAAAGACAAAATAGTGTGTGTTGTTCAGGCCTTGTAAATGTTAACGTTGTGAGCAGATGACGCCATATTGCCTTTGTTTAATTACTTACACTGAAATCATTTTTAATAATAACCGTTTTATTTTTTACATTCAGTAGAACTTTACTCTTGCGTGTGGTTGGTGTTTTGTAAAATTACATATGCTTTAATCGAGTACATGAGTTCTTTTGAACTCTTCGTATTCGTAAAAATATTTAGAATTTTTCTATTTGTTTACATGAAGAATGCCAAATGGAGGTTTTACCGAGAGATGTTTCCATGTTCGTCTGTCAATAATCTCTCCAACTTTGTAGTCTCTCATTTAAATTCGGACTTAGGACTTTGAAATATGACATCGCTATATAATAATTTGTTGTATTCGGTGTATTTTATGTAAATAGGATCTACATACTACGTGTTACATTTTTATCTGTAGTATCTCATATGAAAATTTTCTAGATGCTGGAGATATTGGGATATACTGGTATTGTTCTAAGACGGTGGTTACTTTATCCTAACTGTTATAATTACTTTTCTTCGACTCTTTGGAAGAAGTGTCACGGCGTTTCAGGAATTGCGTATTAAATACGCCGTTTGTGAGAACAGTAATAAGAAACATTGAACTGTGATTCCTCAGTTCCATTTACACAGCAGCAGGATGCTACAACCATTTACACTTCTTGTCTGGTCATTATTTTCTTAATCCAAAAAGTTTATTTCATTTACAGCCAAATCATACTTCTAAATACCAAGTGAACATACGTTTTCAATTACATCACTGCTTTCCTTTAACGACGTCATAACTTATCTAAGAAAACGTCAGCGCTTGTGCAGTTTTTATTTAAATTTTTCGGTTTTCTTTTCATTTCTTGCATTCGAGAAACCCCTCAGGATGTGCGAAGTTAGAGCTCTGTAAACCCGGCTTATGAATCCGAGACGGTCTTTTTTGCCGACTGACCATTCCAAGGCTGTAATTGTTGCTCTTTTTGATTAATGCCTCATCACAGATATCTTAATTTTGCATTTTGATTGCTTTATGTGAATAAATATTCGGAAATGCTTCGTAAAGAATAGCAGTTAGAACTATCTAATTGTATTTTTAGCTGCCAATCGCGTTCTGAATCTATAATATTGGACAGTTTTTAGACAAGAGCCAAAGATTTTCAGAGCATTTCCTTTCCTTAGAAAAGCCACTCCAATGTATTATATTGCAGTATTGACTTCTCGTCACTGTGCAGTGAATCAAGTACACTGCCTAATTGAGTGTCACGTCCATTTAGCAATGGTGGCATCATTTAGTATGTTCTGCCGTGTCACACACCAGGTTTCTCTGTGATATATCCAATCCAATAAGTTTAACGTGATTAACATTTTAAGGTTTCTGATTGTCCTTAGAACTACTGTCACAAGCATCATATGTTCAGCAATGAATTAAAAGACATGTAAAGCCACTTCTTTCTGGCCTTCTTTGGATAGCTTTTCTGGTTTTGTAAACGAAACTGTGGACTTTTTTTCGCCTCAATATTTTTTTTTTCAAACGGTCATATATATATTCAATAATAAAATTCATGTATATTAATTGTTTGTTATTATATTGTATGTATATAAATTTACATGTATGGATCTACCAGCAAAAACGTATCAATAATAACAGAAATTGTGTGATATGATATACAAAGGCAAAGTTAATTAAACAGCTAAAATCATAATATTAATTAATACGTTGTATCTGAAGAGTAATTACGGCTTCAGTAAATCAAACCACTGAAATTAAAACCCGGAGAAGCGTATTTACAGGACGAAATTGATATGCTGCACTGTGAATTCCCAATCCCACAACATTGCTGATCAGTTATTTAGCTGGACTAATAAATATCGACCGAAACTAATTGTATGTGGCAAAATGTAACAAAACGTCAATTTATGATGATTAGCACAACAGACATGTGTTTGGACCAATGGATGGAAACCAGTAAAATGTTGTTTTATTGTAAGGTAAAATTATATTAAAGGCAATAACTTTTAAGAATTTATTTTAGAAACTGTTTTTTTTTACAATTATCCTTAATACGTTTAAAAGTCAAGACCTGATAAGGAACATGTAGAATAGTTGAAACGCTCTGTGCGGAGGGACAGTTGGACAAAAGGTTTTGATATCTGCATCATTCAGGATGTTGCTTTTATTGACACCAACCTAAATGAAAGGAAAAAAGTCCACTGTAAAACTCTACATAACACGTTGTTGATATACCTTAGTTAGTTTCTTGTTAATTCATTTTGTTTGTTGTACCCTTGTGACTTTTATACCACTGCGGTAGTGTTGTATGGCGTTCTATGATTGTCTCTAAATGCATGTTTTTTTTATATCTGAACGAAGAGTATTTACGTTATATGACTGAGACAGGATGGATCCGGGACCCCGCCTCACTCCATCAACAACCAGATAAAAGAGTAGAGTTGTGAAAACAAATACATATAAGCTTAAAAATACTAGGCTTTTAAAGTAAAATTTGCCTGTTGACTGCTTAGGTCGAAGTTAGGGCCCCCTACTGTGTATATATATCTTGTATTTAGTGCGATAAAGTTAATTGGATTTTGATTCATACCTCCCACCAACATTTTCTGGATCCACCCCTTGACTGTGAACGACCTTTCTTACCTGTGGGTATACGCCTTTTGTAAGGTCTTCATGTATTGTGCCAATATATGTATAAGTGTTAAAGATAATGTATTCTTTACCTATTTTTATGTGTTTATGTAAGTATTTTGTGTTTGTGTTTATATGTTATCCGTATTTAGTTTTAATGGGCTTGTCTTTTTATACAGACAATGGACAAAAGTACAATTGAAAAGTGTGTATATACCTCTATCATTAGTAGTTGTTTGTTTGAAATTTGTTATAAAGTATATAATTGGCATATGCTTTGAGAGTGGCATTGTTTAAATGAACCACTTAAAACCCACAATGCCTTTAACATTTTAAACAAAATAAACCATAAATTACAGTGATAAACCGGAATGTTGGAATCGTGCCAAAACTAACACAACAAAAGATGAGCACTTGGCATTTTTTCAAAGTGCATCAATATTTTTATATAAGAAAGATGAAGTCGTATCGATCTTTATTTTAGAAATGAGCAGACGTAGTGCGTGTTTTATCCTGTCCCGGGAAGCATTCAGGCGCCACAAAAACAAACATCCCTCGATCTTAATAAGCTATCTCTCCATTCCTTTGTCTGGCCAGCTAAACGACCTATGAATATATTATACGATTAAATAGCCGTGTCACGACATTTACGTTTTTAGAGTCTCAGTACTTTGTCAAACGGAAGACCAGCGAATGAGCAGATGAAATATCAAAGAGACAATAGTTTTGAGCATATAAAGCTTTCTGAAGACACTTAATTGATAATGCAATGGGAATATGGCAATCGACATGTGCAATATAGACATCACTTAAAGAACAAGGGAAGGATCATAAGTTGTCTTGCAATTTGGCTATCGGCCTCATGTACGTACTACATATATATACTACATAACTTGAAGGATGCGATGAACGATGATTTCAAATATGTCGGTTTGCCATGTGAGGCAGAAAACAAAAAATATTACTGACAATTGTTCAGAATAGAAGTTTTGTTTTGTTTTGTTGCATCACACAGACACAAGCGTGGTCATATTGGCCGCGTCCAGCTATGTATTGGTAAAGCAAGACCCCAGACTTATATCTGGGTAGAACCACCGGCACACCACAGGTTAGCTGGAAAACCTTTCCACAAGACTCGAACCCACGCGGTCTAGAATACAAGAAGAGATACGAGAATCCAATGATGATTATATGAAAGCAATTTGAAAATCAAACTTTGGAAAAGCGTCTGCTGCAGAGGTTATTAAGAGCTATAAAGTATTAGACATACTTGGACAAGTAAGATTTCTGTTCTTAAGGTATTAAGGTATATATATAAGAGAAAATGTGCTACGCTGGGTTTTGTCGTCGGGACGTCAGCCTATATAATCACCGCGATATTTATATTCCGTCAATGGATGCCAGCCGCTTCATTAATTTATATTGACACACTTTCTCTTAGACAAATTGTCAACACAGCCCAGGGAGGGAAAAACATATCTGGATAAATTAACATTAGTGTCTGGCCAATACGACATCGTGAATCGTCGGAGTAATCTGTCAAAGTGAATTTGCTTGGTAGAAATTTTCTGGCATGACGAGGCTTTCATAAATTGCCTAGACTATAATAACTTATCTTTGACTCGGTTTGCTGCAAACGCAGTAAAATATCCATAATATAGAACATAAAGTAAAACAATATAATTATTAAGGTACGTGTAATTCGTGCTGACATGGTAGAATTATTGGTTTGTCATTGTAACATTTGTGATTATCTGTAAGTTGCGCGCGGACTTCTTGGATAAAAAGAGCAATAAAAATCATTTACTATGAAGTTTAAATTTAAATTAGTAATAATTGCCAACTTTACTATGTCAGTTGTAATTGCCCAAGTCTGAAATTACATTGATTATGTCAACACCATAAAACATGGCAGTATTATTTTAATAGCCCCTTGCGAGTAGGAAATATGCATTACAATAACATAGATTATTAAACATTTAATTTGTAAATATCTCAAAGCGAGAAAGCATATCAGAGTCTCAGCCTTATCGGTCTGAAGAGAGTGTGATTATTCGTGTCCCGTCAAACCTTCTTTGGCCATCAATAAAAAGAGAGCCTGGTGCAATGCAGTGTGCGCTTTTTCTTGTCCCGAGAAACCTTCTGTGGTCATCGATAAGAAGAGAGTCTGGTGTCACCCAGTATGCGCCTTCTCCTGTCCCTAAAACACCTAGGATAATAGATAAGAAGAGAGTCTGGTGTCACCCAGTATGCGCCTTCTCCTGTCCCTAAAACACCTAGGATAATAGATAAGAAGAGAGTCTGGTGTCACCCAGTATGCGCCTTCTCCTGTCCCTAAAACACCTAGGATAATAGATAAGAAGAGAGTCTGGTGTCACCCAGTATGCGCCTTCTCCTGTCCCTAAAACACCTAGGATAATAGATAAGAAGAGAGTCTGGTGTCACCAAGTATGCGCCTTCTCCTGTCCCTAAAACACCTAGGATAATAGATAAGAAGAGAGTCTGGTGTCGCCCAGTGTGCGCTTATTCCAGTCCTGAGAAGCCTTCTGTGGCCATCGATAAGAAGAGAGTCTGGTGTCACCCAGTATGCGCTTTTCCTGTCCCGAAAAAAACATCTGAGGCAAACGATAATAAGAAGAGAGGTTGGTGCCACCCAGTGTGCACTTATTCTTGTCCCGAAAAAAACTTATGTGGCCATCGATAAGAAGAGGGCGTGGTTCCACCCAGTGTGCGCTTACTTTTGTCCCGAGAAACCATCAGGGGCTATCGACTTAAAGAGAGCGCTGTGCCACAAACATAGTGTGCGCTTATTTCTGACTCGAGAAACCTTCTGAGGCCATCGATAAGAATCTGGAACCCCAATCTGAACAAGCATTCTCTCCATCAATCTGGACATGGATCATATCTGTTAAAACATTCTACGATAAAAATCATGTCCCGAAATCTTAAAAACAAATAAAAATCCAAAATTTTATAACAATATAGTCTTGAAAATGTATAATCTTATATGATTTGATTGATCATGACAAAAGAAAGAGAAACTTAATAAGTTGAAAATTTAAATATTTGACCTGAAGTTTGATAGAAAACGTACATGTCTTGTAAAGGCAGTATGAAGCAGTATGATGATTAACTTTAATATCTGTGAAAATTTTGATAGGACCTTTTCTTATTTACCTTATCTTAGATAATATCAACATTCGGCTTATTATTCTCATCAGTATATTAGTAGTGGTGCTGATTAATATCCTGCCAATTTGTCACTCACTTTATAAGTTCATACATGTATTGACACAGTGTCCTTTCATAGTGTCAACATTGCCAAAGAATGAAACAATGACAAAATGCGTATACAATTGTGAATGGCTATTGTACGTTGTTAAACAAAGTAATCTGTTTAATTGGTAGTTTTTGCTGATGACGAAGCTTGCAGAAATTGGCTTGCCAAAAGTCGAAAAGGGATTTGTTTTGTAAAGTGTCTATTTAATATTAAGTTGGTTTAGTTGGGTAGAATTTAAACCCTCGGGAATAAGAGTGTGTATTTTCCTTTCTTTTGGACAAATACAGTAGTATTTCGGTTAGTCTAAACATCCTTGTGCAAACTGTGTTGTACAGATTAAACAAGAAACACACACAATTATTAGCTTCCCGAATTTAAAGTATAAACACTTTTTTACATAAAACCATTTCAGAATTCGACAATTCTTTCGCATTAATTCGTGAATTAACCACTATCTGCACTGAAATACGTTTGCAAAAGTTGCACTAAATTTAATATTAAAAGTGCAGTCGTTAAGACCTATTTTCGAAGAGGGCCGGTCACTAAGGAGTGTTTTTCTCTTTCATTGAGAATTTTCCACGCGCCATTGATAACAATCATGGTCTCAGTAATACGACCTTTTCCTCACTCACTGTGTTGGACAGCTTTACGATATACTTCAGGATAAACGTCAGGTCAGTACTTTCAATTATCCAACCAGTCCGTAGAGAATGAAAGAACGAATGGAGTATATAACAACAAAAAAGAAACAAAAAACCAAGATGTAGCGGTCATCTGGAAAGAAAGTCATTTTCTAAGTAATTACGTACAAAAGATATAATTAGGAGTTAAAATCTGCAGGATTGCTATTATGTCTCTTCACTTCATCAAAAAATGTGAATATTTCAATGACAAAAATCCAGCCCGGAAAAGTCACGATCAACGAATCGTGAGTCATTAAAGCAGCTTGAATGTTTTGACATCGCACAAGATAGAAAGTTATTCTAGCTTCTTGTTGAGAGTACGTCACATTATTATGGTTACTGTAATCAATGTACAAGGCCTGTCCCAGTCATCCACAGAATTAAACTATTTAAATGAATAGTGTACAAATAGTGGTATGCATTTTGTAAACATAACCTACGGACCTTTTTATTATCTTTTAGAATTATTAAATAATTCACTCAGAATATAAATGACAAAACAAATATGCAGTGCTCGTTTGCACTACACGTTTCTAACAAAAATAACACCATTGCATCAAACAATTATTTGTTCCAAGTATATTCACTATATATTATACGTTATTATAACGTATAACTTTGTCATTTCCTACATTAATTTTATGAGGTTTTGTGTTAAGAAATACAGAAATTTGCATATGTAAATTAAAGGTGGGTGAAAAGCGCTGTTTGATGTAATTTTTATCCTGTGGGCGATCAAAGGTGTGCAAACAATAATCAACATTTGCATATGCAGATCAAATATAGTGTTGGAAAGCAGGCAAGTCTTCAGCAGCAATACTACCCCTTCAAAAATGAAGATTATACATTAAGACAAACGTTACAACACAGTCACTTAAATCCTATAGTAGAAAATATTTAACTTAACCTACAATACTTTCTATACGATTGAATTATTAGCTAAAAAATGCGCATAAGTGCTACCGGATACAACTAAAATACACTTAGTTCGAAATTAATTTCGAATTATTTATTTCGTCAACATCACACCCCTGTGATCTGAACAAATCCCGACCGCGTCATTCTTTTCTGAACGCGTGAAGTAACTTTAAACTATGAAGTTGAAATAATACGATTGACCTCTGCCATACATAATTCTTACAGAGCTGCAGAAGGGAGAGCAGTCTCACACAGGATATCGCAAACATCTCGCCCTTTACACATTAAAACACTAGTTCTAATAAAACTAACAAGAAAAGGCGTTGATGCGACGCATCAAGGGCGACTCAAAAACAGGTAAACAGGTTAAAACAATATGGGAGCAAGTAATGAAGACATATTTGGACAGTTTTTAAGTCCTATAAAAAATCCCACATATATTAAAATTTAACCTACCTCTAGACAAAGGCAAACGGGGTAAATATAAATGTGACCAAAAACACAGAGATGAGACATAACACACAAAAAGAAAGTCCATCAGTTACCGCCTTGGAACGGTCAGTCGGCAAAAGGACCGACTGAGGTGCTTTAACCTGGTTTGTGGAGGGCTCCAACCTCGCACTTTCTGAAGGTTTTTTCTATCAAACAAACAGTGGAAATAAAAATATCCCGTCAAAGTGAATCAACTAACAGTAAGCACCAGCATCGGGAGTTAAAACAGATCCAATTAACGTATAAACATACAAAATATCTAGTAATAAAATAAACTATCAACATATGTACAGTATTTACAGTACATAAAAGCCTCGGCAACCTAAAAATTCCAAATGAGAGTGTTTTAAAATAAAACAGCCCAAGCGCTGATATATAATAAGAACAATTTAATGACGTCATACAATGTCATGACGTCATATGCCAAAAGTGTCAAAAGTAAAATGTAAAAAAGATACGAAAGAAATCATCGAATTTTAGAAAACAGCCCAAACCAACAAAATAAAATGTAGTATTGTTAAGAATTAATAACTTTTAACTTTAAAAATAATTAATCTTATTATTCAAGAAGGATATTACTATCTAATAAATATGGGTGTAAGGATGTAATAATAAGTCCGAACATATTCTGCTGTTTTTTTCCAAAATGTTCGTGTAATAAAAGTCTTGACATGGAATTAATCTCATTCAAGTCTAGGATTTTAACCCAGAACCCTCCGATCCCGAGTTCATTAACTTAACCTCTTGACCAAGAACACTTCAACTATGTTATAAATGCTTTCTTTGTGTGTTTCTAACTTTTCTTTAATGATCATCCAAATCGTTTACAAGATCTTTTAAAACTTGTCATAATGGATCTAAGGTTTCAATTCGGAACCATCTGATTCTGATTCAATAGACCGTCCAGAACAAACTTTTTCTGGTTATGGACTGTTTCGTTGCTAATGGATAATCTCAATTTGTTAACATGCAGTCTGAACATCGAAGGATGTTCTGAAGAGCATTCCTATCTACTCTCGTAAGTAAGGGCGTAGAGAATGTCCATGTACATTTACGTTAAAAGTTGTAATATAAAAGGATATATAAACAAAATCTGTCGTGTTTACCATGTTTTCATAAAAGTTACAGAAATAAAAAAATAAATAAATAATAGATAAATAAAAAATAGAACGCCGTTTACCGAATTAGGACCTGTATTTTATCAAGGTTAGAAGGAGCAGTAGGCGTAAATGTGCCCCGGACACTTTTCTTTTTGTTGTTGTTGATATTTTAATGTAGATTCCTTTGTTTTGTGACTGTATTTGCTATAATTAAAATTAATCTCATGCAATTTGGTGCAAAACATAGCTGAGACATTGTAGAATTATAAAAATGCAAAATAACTGCACTCCTATGCTCAATATTGGACTAATCCATTTAGACCTGTTCTGATCACCAAACCACTGAAAATATGCGGCTATACTATGCAAAATTACTGTGTATGTGGCGGAGGATAACTGTCTTTGCGACACATAACTTTTTTTTCGCAGAGGTCCTGTTATTAGATAATACATGGGTCTTTCTCACAATGTATAATTTGGGGCTTCCCAAAATGCGCTTTGCTGTTAAATTGCTTCCAAAGTTGTGACATTTACTAAAGAGTAAAAAACCGATTCATTTAGTGTCGTGTTACCTAGAAAGTCCGCATAATAAACTTTCCCGACTTTCCTCATGTCACTAAGTGCGCATCATTGTTCATTCCTAAATCTGCATTTCATGTATATCTGCATAAAATCACGTTACCTTCGAGTTAAAACGGATTAGAATATTAAAAGGTAAATAAGAAAAGGTCCTATCAAAATTTTCACATATATTTAAATTTTATCTAACAGTAGACAAAGGCATACAAGGTAATTGCAAATGTGAAAAAACACAGAGACGGGACATAACACAAATAAAGAAAAACCATCAGTTACCGCCTTGGAACGGTCAATCGGCAAAAGGGCCAACTGGGGTGCTTAAACCTGGTTTGTGGAGCGCTCCAACCTCGCACTTCCTGAAGGTTTTTCTAGCAAACAAACAGTGTAAATAACAACATCCCGTCAAAGTGAAACAAGTAACAGTAAGCACCTGCATTTGAAACATGCCTGGACGCAACTGATGCATTCGAAATACATATTTGTTTCTGTACACGCACTATTTTTCCCCAGGCATGACGACTGACAGCGAGTAGTCAATGTCACACAGGATAAATCCTTTGTGCTTCCTAAATTAAGCTTTCTCATAACTCTGGTCGGTGTCCCATGCGACAATGCAATCACCGCAAAGAACAGTGATCTGACGGTATAACATTTTTGTTCACTTTAAATGAAACATGAAAATGAAACTCTTGAAACATAGGTATAACGTTAGATAACTTCATTCATATCTTTTTGTAAGGCAACTTAAGTTTTAAAAGAAATGTGTAATTTTAACATAATATCATTCCTCGGAAGTATTAAACCAGAGAGAAGTTTTATTACTGCAAGCAAATTACTGTAGTGATAAGAATAAAGAATAGGGCGATATTAAATGTGGGGGGAAATGATTTTAATGAATAAAATGATAATGTTAAAGGCATTGAAAATTGGAATGTTACCATATCTGTTTTCACACTGTGATTACAGTGGGAGGTTAATGGGTTGGGTGAAGGATGTGGGCGTGGTGTGGTGGATCAAGTCGGGTGGACATAGCCTCAGGCAGCAGTGGTATCGGGAAACGTTGCTGACCAATGGCGGTGCAGTTAGTCCATGAGCATCAAGTGTGACTAATTGTTTTACGACCTCTTCACCTATGATATCTCTGTTTATCATAAATTTACCAAGTGCCCTAGTGCTGTGATCTACAGCATGGTGTTATCTTTAGTGGTGGCAGATTCTTAAGAGGACCATTGTCAATGCATGTAACGATGTCACGATGTTCCGGGTGATGATTATGGTGACGATGATAATGTAAAAATGAAGTCGAGTACATGCATTACAAACAATCTCCAAGCTGATATATATGAAGACAAGTTGTTTTTTCCGTTTCTAATTTACCTGTCTGTTGCGTAGTTTCAACACGTCATGTGGTGCAGTTTCTTTCCAAGTTTATACAAGAAAATTTGAAGAATAAAATGATGCCAAAGAAACCTGGAGCACATGATAATGGACCTATAATAGGGTGAGCTCGCTGAACATGTATTCTAGTGGCACGCATATGTAAATTAAATTTTGGAAGTATACTTAAACAGTTTTTTAACCTAACAGAACGAGTTAGTCGGAAAACTCGAAATATGTAATGGTATGTTATTACTATTGTTGTGGATGCTAAAACATAAAATCAAAGGATTTCACGAAATATGTATTCGAATGTTACGAATGTGGTTGTGATTTTATATGTCGACTATAACCTACGAAACGCAGATATTCCCAAGCAACAATTAATCTAAAACAACATATTTGCCATATTTAAAAATATTATTCAGATGACAAATTCTTTAAATCGCAATGAAGCTAATTCCCGTATATCTATCACACGTGTGATGAATTAGCCGGAGTACGTCCCATATCTGATGGCTCAGTTTCTGCAACATTTCGAGCGAACAAATAGTAGCAATCAGGCACTCAGACTAGTAATTACATTTATAAAATCTTTGAGAACATACAAAGAGTACAAAGTGCGCAACTAAACTAAGAATAAATAGCAAATATGCGTCTCCAGCAAGTTCCTGTTATGACAAATCGACTTCTAGAAAGCTACAAAAACGTTCAAGTATACTCACCCATCAACTGTTATAAGGTCCATTATCAATGCACTTATCTATTTTTCAATTTGCTTGCAATAGAAATCTGGAAAATCAAGTAAGCACGTGTATTCGGCAATAAAAAGAGCTGATAATCAATTTAGGTTTCAGACAAAAGCCTTTTCTTCTTTTGCAAAAGGTCGAACGTTGGTTTCCCTGCTTTTAACTAGGTATAAAACAAGACATATAAAGACACCAGGTACATAAAACAATCACTCTAGACAATTATCGACATATGTCTAGTTGGCGAATTTGCACCATTTTATGTTGCTCGAATCAGCTTTAAAAGGTCGTGGTAGTAAAATATTTAAATGAAGTTTGTTCTAAAAATGCAAGAAGCAAACAAGGTGCAATCAAAGATTTGAGCTTGAGCGAAATCTCACCTGAGAAAGAAAACGCTGTTGTTATTTTTGCAAGTTGGACATGGCTCTCTACAGGAACTATCAAGTCTTTTTTTTAAATCAAAGAGGGATGGGTATAATCAAAAGCTATAAAATAGAAGATAAAAGGCCATAATATTAGATATGCATCATTCTTCTATTATTATTTATTTTGCTTCTTTGTTTTATCTAAACTTATGAACTGTTGAGTTTCTATGGCAGTATTTGTCTCTTGAACATTTGAATTTAAATTTAAACATATTTTACAATACTCATATGACCTTGTCTTGTATTCGTATTAATTATAACAACACCTTAAAACAATATTACGTGTGCGGCGTCCTAAAATTTCTTCCGATGCATGTAAACTATATTGTCATTTAGTTTATACTATCAGGATTGTCACGTTCAGTTTTTTTGACGGACATTGCACTTTGGTTTCTCAAGTCCATCTACACATGAACAGAATGCTATATTATTTACACGTCACCTTCGGCGATTTTTGCCCTTGCTTCAAATATTTATTTTTCATAAATATATAATCAAGAAATGATACTTCTCACCCACATTCTGTGCAGATATTATTATTTTTTATAACTTATAACTTTTGTTTTTTTAGCAACACTGCTTAGATCTAAATATGCATCATCTCTCGGAATGTTTTGTTTTCAATATATCGGTTTTCCTTGATTGTACATGTATATTTGAATTGCCCCTCCCTTTTCCCGCCACCTTATTCACAGAAAGTTCATGATTATAGCTCTCTTAAACGGTATCAACACCACAGAAGGCCCCTTACCGATTGACCGATCTAAGGCGGTTACTTTGTGGTTTGCTGTATTTTTATGCGACGTCTCAACCCAGTTTTTGTCACTTTTTATTTGACAGGTATATAAATACCTTTGTCTCATGTTTTTCAATAAATTGTAATAAATTGCCATACTCATCGAACCATGTCATTTTGCCGTACTTGGGGTTATTCATAAGAACAATCTTAGGAAAAGTGACCTCGTAACTTATGTGTACCTATCTGTACGTCACTACGCAGATAAATGGATTATTATACATTTACTTCTGTTGCCCTACAAAATGACTGGTTTATCTACTTGAAAGTTATTTTATTGTAACCGGATCATTTAAGAGTTCATTTTACAAAGTACACTCACAAAATTGAGTGTAACCATGCATGCAGAAATATCAGAATCGTACATTTGGAAGTATTTTGAATTGTTTTAAAATGTGTCAAATAGAGGTGCAATTCTATTGAACGTTTTTCTATAGAAAAGAGCCGGATAGTTTCAGAATGTGTGATTTCTCCTGCGACGAGAAACCTTCAGGCGACACCTAAAACAACAACTGACTCGATCTGAATAACCTTTGTTTCCACTTCTTTGTCTGAGCAAGTATACGATCTATTCGTTCCCTATGGATACATATGTTAATAGACTCTTCTTGGTTCATGCGTCTGACATAAGATAATACAACATGATCTTTTTCTTTAAATAATCCCCAGTTTTAGATGCATTAATGTCATTGATCAACACTGTTTCATTTTAGTTATTAGTTTTGTCTGTTTTGGTACATCTCATCCGCACATTCATGATCATACTGGCGACGTCAAACTTATTATTGGTTAAATATTTGATATTTTTCGACAAACCGCTGATCAGCTCTCCCCACATAAAGGTTTACGCCCTTACCCGGACTCGAAACCACACGGTGGGGGCCTGGTAATTACGAGATGGCCCGTTTGTTTATTTATGTTAATTAATGGAATCAGAACACAATGCACAAATGCAGTAGTTGCAATTATTATTGATTATTTCTGATGATGAGTTCTGTTGTTTATTTCTGATGATGATTTCTAATGATGATGATGATTTCTAATGATTTCTTATGATGATGATGATGATGATGATGATGATGTATTTATTTTATTAAAAAGTGTTCATGAAATACAACAATTCTGTAATCTATCCGATGTAGCGAACCGAGAAATAAGTTAGGCAAACGTTTTATGAACTTAATCTCGGACTTAATGTTGTGTACATACGCTAGACCCTAAGATAGCGGCTCTCGTTCGTTTTCACCAGAGAACGTCTCAATATTTGGAAATTATCGATTGAGTCTGTTTCTGTGGTTTTAACGCGCCGTAATAGTCTTCGCGTATTCCAGTTTATACAATACGTGCCCGTGCCTAGTATATATCATGCCACAATATACTCTGATGTAAAGAAAATAATGTTATTGCGCGTGTTTGACTATTACATTTAAAGTCGGTGAAAACATTTTCAGCTTAAAAGTAATAAAAAGGTCTCGTTTATGTTTGTAAGCGTAAGCTCATTGTCTGCTTCAAGTGGACGCCGTCTTCAAATTTCTTAAATACTGTGATGGGACGATGAATTGAAAAAAACAACCACTATGATAAATGTAATTCAACCAACAATTAGCACTTGTGATAAATGTAACCCAACCAACAAACTACCATTGTGATAATTGCAACCCAACCAACAAACAACCATTGTGATAATTGCAACCCAACCAACAAACAACCATTGTGATAATTGCAACCCAACCAACAAACAAAGGAACAGTAAAAACATTGCCCAAAAGACTAAAAGTATTAAGGATCGCAAGATGTTTTATGTTGCAGGTTAAACGTGTTTTTGTAAAATATCACAGATCATCAAATACGTATTCAATTGACACGCGTATGTCGTGAGTTTATATGTAGAATTTAATCTCATGTAAACGAATATTCTTATGCTTATTATTTTTCCAAATTAGCACGGGCAACATGTTTAATGAACCTGTTTACTCGTATACACATGTAAAAGTAATATGCTGTCCTAGTTTGATTACAGATTCAATATGATTGATTAGATATCGCATTTAATGTTTTCTGTTGAAGTCGACTATTAAAGAATAACTATCAGGATTAAGCACTGCTTGACATTGTACATTTATCAACGCATTATATATTGTTTCCTTTATTTTTCTTGTAGACCCAGAGTTAAACTAACACATTTAACCTTGACATGTAACCTACTGTCAGCAGCAGTTGTACAAGCTCATGTAATCATTGACCAAGAATAAGAACTGAAAACAAGTGACACAAGAATTGTTCAAAGTAGAAACAACCCCACCCCAATTTACTGATAATTGAAAATCACTATTTAAAGAATCAAAATTTCAACATCATGTAACTTTGGCTCCATATTCTGTATGAAAGGACGGTGGTTGCAATGTTTCCTTTAATGTCATTTGGCAAGATCGGATCTTTGAGAACTTGTCAGGAGACATGAAAACCAACAATCTTATTTTGGACTTAATTAAATTCAGTGAGTTGTATTGTTGTTGTTGTTTTTTTAATTTCACTTTCTCTGGCGTTTTGTATCGAGCAACAGAGATGGACCGTACATTTAAAAATTGTTAGCGAACTGCCTTAATTTTGTTACGGAAAGATGCAGCCCAATCGGGCTTTTCTTATAGAGGAGAGCTGGTCGCTACCGATTTCTAGACTTTTTACAGACTCAAGAAAGCCTAGGGCGATTTCCAAAACAAGAATCATTATCATCATCATCATCATCATCATCATTATCATCATCATCATCATTATCATTGACCATTTATGAGAAATAAGTATTGCTAGATATATTTTCCCTAATCCAATTCAGTGCCTATTTTATTGTTGTCAAAAGTTGTAATTACAATTGACATTATATTCATAAAATTTACAAAATAATGGTTTATATCCTAAGCGATAAAACATTGATTTTATTGTGTTTCCGGTGGTTGATTAATGGGCGTTTTCACCTTCATTAATCCGCAAATTCAAAACCATTGGTTGTACCCCTTTATTACAAATCTTAAACCGCAGTTACAATGTCAGGAATTGAAACAAACATACAGCGCACATTGTAATAAGGTCTTAATGAAATGAAAACTGCATACTGAACTAGTTTCTGCGTGAAATCGCGAACAGATCTAGTATTTAACATCATTAAACCATAAGAATGCGCCGGAATTAAATATTCTGGTTATTGGCAGTTGTCAGTCTTTATGTCCATGGTTCCATCAGATTCGGGCTGTCTGAATATTCTAAATAACAATGCTAATCATAGATTTGTCAATGGTGACTAAGTAAGAAATTATTGACGTATATTAAATTAAATCGGTATATGTCTTGGTATGCACAAAACTGTTCAAACTGTGAAGTATTAAACGAGAAATGTTTCTGTAAGTTCGAACTTTCGTCTGCATATAGTTTTTTTTAAATAGTAAGAGACAAATTATCCCACATAAGAAATATTATATCACTTTGATATGACAAACGATGAAACAGTTAATATAAATAAACAAATGTAAGGGTTGTTCTACGACTGGTTGGACCGGGGTCAGGATAATGTTACTGAGTGTGGTATCAAGCCAGGTGTTCACAGTGAAGGCAGCATTATAACTGATTCAAGTGGACACCGTCTCCAAATAACTGAAATACTTTTGGTGGGACGATAGACCTAATAAACAAATAAGTTAAAATAACAACCACATTGTGCCAAATAGTTAAATGATATCCTTTTGGTTAACGTTGTTTTGTGCAGTTTAATTGTCTTTAAAATGTGATATAATGCAGTATTTGTTGTTGCAGACGGTTCATTAGTCCTTTACTATGAAAGTAATTGTCCATCATATAAGCCAGTCAATTTATTAGTTCGGCCTAGAAACCCACCAGTGAAACCATTGACAACATACCAGGAAAATAACATATATCTCTAAGAATAAGTGACAAGCCAATAATGCAAGGTGAAATGACGGAGTAATTTGTCAATGTGAATTTGCTGGTCAGATTTGTGTTGGCTTGACGACACATTCAAAAAATTCCTACACGGCAAAATCTTCGGTAAGTATGATGATAAAGCAAAACACAGCGCACTTTCGCCATAAGCATTGTATTATTAGGAAAACTGCTTTTTACTATCATACTGTATCAATATTTAAATTGAAAAACATATAGAATAGCATGAATATTATTATAATTACCTTATAACTGAATAACTTACTAAATGGATGAAACAGGAAGAGCAACTATCTTCTGGTACAATTTATTGGACTTATAAGACAATCCAGCGCTCTCAAATCCGTAATGGTACACTTAAGACTGTAAACTTCTTGCACAGACTTAAGTCATTTGTGAAAGATGAATGCATATAAACTGTCACTCAATGCTGTTGAAAAGATGTTTGCACTTCACCAAAATGTAAAAAGAGAAAATATGCAAGTTGAATATCCCCCTAATTCGTTTTTTTCACTTTAGATATTAAAGTTAAACAATTTTTTGTCAATCATAAAATATTAAATATATTTGAATAGTATAAAGTCTGACATTAATCAACATATGACAAATATATGTATCTTGCAATCGTTTTTGCTAATAATAATTGTTTTAGTTATCTGAGCTTGCATGATAAACATCATATCTGTTTACTTTAACTCAGTTTCTAATCATCTTAATGCACTACATTGAACAAATTACTTGCAATATCAATGTTGACATTTCAATCATCAGTCACTTTTACATATGAAGCAATTTTCTTAGGCGCAAAATATACGACTATATCAACATATAGCGACATTAAATTGCGATGTTTTATAAATCCGTCGTTATTTGAAAATGTATTCTCAGCTTCTGATAGATTATTTTTTATAATTCATCACGTCATCCATCATGTCTTCTTCACATTTCTGTTATGTTATAAATGCTCTATTATGATATAAAAATTAACATGACGCTCCACATTTTAGCGGGAAAGGGAGAAAGTAAAAGTGCTTTGGATTGATAAAACGCATGCTAAAATAAAATAATTTAATGAAAACGTACTCAATTTGATATTTTCTGTGTTTAGAAAATAAAACAAATTTGCACTAAAATCGAAAATCTATCCATCCAGGCAGCATAATGGAACAATTAATCAAAATGTTTTTGAGGCTAGAACATTCAATGATACTTGATTCCAACTAATAAAGCTTCTTGGTCGCAATTTAAAAACAACAACAACTACAAAAACAACAAGATACTGCAACTGAATATGTTGTAAATCTCTGAGAAAACCATCAGTGACCCAATACATCTATACAACCCAATCAAACTAATAATCAATCAACTAATAGTATTTCAGACCTAAGTAGCGCAAGATCAATCGACGGGATGTAATAATCACACACAACAGCGTGGTACCTAACATGTATACCTAACTAGACCATTACCCTAAACAAACGTTTTTTTTTCTTTACACAGAAGATTACAATATAGTACCCTTAACCCAACATACAATCCTTCTGTCATACAATATAGTACCCTTAACCCAACAAACAATCCTTCTGTCATACAATATAGTACCCTTAACCCAATATACAATCCATCTGTCATACAATATAGTACCCTTAACCCAATATACAATCCTTCTGTCATACAATATAGTACCCTTAACCCAATATACAATCCATCTGTCATACAATATAGTGCCCTTAAGGCAATATACAATCCTTCTGTCATACAATATAGTACCCTTAACCCAACAAACAATCCTTCTGTCATACAATATAGTACCCTTAACCCAATATACAATCCATCTGTCATACAATATAGTACCCTTAACCCAATATACAATCCTTCTGTCATACAATATAGTACCCTTAACCCAATATACAATCCATCTGTCATACAATATAGTGCCCTTAAGGCAATATACAATCCTTCTGTCATACAATATAGTATTCTTAACCCAAAATACAATCTTTCTGTCATACAATATAGTACCATTAACCCATTATACAATCCTTCTGCCATACAATATAGTACTCTTAATCTAATATACAATCCATCTGTCATACAATATAGTACCCTTAACCCAATATACAATCCATCTGTCATACAATATAGTACCCTTAACCCAATATACAATCCATCTGTCATACCATATAGTACTCTTAATTCAATATACAATCTTTCTGTCATACCATATAGTACTCTTAATCCAATATACAATCTTTCTGTCATACCATATAGTACTCTAAATCCAATATACAATCCATCTGTCATACAATATACTACGCTTAATCCAATATACAATCCTTTTGTCATATTATCTTGTTTTTAATTATGCATGTAGAAAGATTGTAGAAACAGAATATTAATTTAAATTCGAAATTTTATAGATTTGCTTAATGTGTGATTTATCTTAAGTTTACTTAGATTATTAATTTTTCTTAATGTTTCAAATAAATTATATTTTGACGTTAAATTTTGCATCCCATGCAGACTTTGTATGCCTTAGTTTCAGATCAAGCCTTTAAATGCCAGGACGGAATTCAGGAATGAGTTGCTTTGAAAAATGAGATCCGTACCCCTACTTGTCAGTTCTGAGTCATATAATATCATATGTTGCCTTCATGTTTAAGTACATATATTATTAGTTCTATCATACATTTTTACAAAAAATAACTCCAGAATAAAACGCAATCATGTTATATGTCAATATAGTAGCATTTCTTGTTATGCCTGTCCTAGATATCCTAATACGGCAATAGAGTTACTGTTTGTTGCAAAATATATATGTTCGAAGATGAAGTGTGGGGTGAAAACGGGGCGCAGAAAGGTAATTGACACTATATTTTTATATTAGCCATATCATAACAGTGTGTTATATTCCTCATAATTCCTACATGATTATGTGTTATGGGTGTCATCTTAAAACCAGTTAGTTACAGGTAAGGTACGACCTCACATATTTTATAGTAAAAACATTGATATATAGTTGTGTTTATTAAGATATATTTATGATAAAATGCAGTTCATTTTTGTTTTATTTGTATATCATTGCCAAAATATTGATTTATCGAGGTGGGAGCTGAAGTCAATAAACCAATTTACGTAAACCACAAGGTTTAAATATTAAAAAATGGACGTGATTATAATAAATAGAAGATAGCTTCATTGTTAATCTCCGAAATTATTATTTTGTTAAATATAGGAGCAACCTACATGTATATGCATGCTTTGAAAACATTGCAAAGACTTTGGAAATGAGATGTGATAAATTATAATAAAAATATTGACTGTTTGACACCGACACATTTCCGGGAATGCTTTAGCAGCCTACATTTATGTTTATTTGGTTTGTCGTCCCACCAGCAGTATTAGAGTTATCTAGAGACAGTGTTCACATGAAGCAGATAGTTTAGCGGCCAATTTTTTTATCACGAGAATAAACCCCCAAAGCGTTTAAAGGAGACATATGTTGACAGTTTATTGAAAGTGACTTTTTTTTACTTCTGCCTTTCCAGTATCCTGTTGTATGTCTCTTCAGAAGGACGGAAGGAAAAGTGTACCCTATGCCTTACTGTAAAAAAGACATGTCTCTTTTACTAAAACGATAAGAATCATTGCATTTCCTACCCTGGCTACTTGCACACTATGGCTGTAAATGGATCTTGCATCGCTTAATGGTTATGTATAATTTTCATGTCTCGTATATAAAATCAGCTAAGGGATCGATATTTATTATCATGTATAAGCATTAACGAAACATTGTTTGCAGGACCCTTCCAGATACAAATACCTGTCTGCATTTTATCAGCTGGTCAGTGCAATTCACTATTTGCAAATAACACTAAAATCGAACATGGAAATAATGATACTAAAATTGAACTACACGTGCAAATTCTCCTCAAGTGCAAAGGCGTCACAACATTAATAACAAAACAACTTCGTTTGCAAACATCTTGCCAGAAGATCGTATGAGAAGCAAATGGCACGTGTTTCTACATTTTAAATAGTTATATTGCAATACCATAAATTTAAAACGAAATACGATTCTTGCTTTTTACGTCTCCTGGCCATAAGCCAAAGAGATTTAAATAAACCAATCATCTAGCCAAATGTCTACAAAAAAAACTCATAATACGAGTTCTTTCATTGAGAAACCTATGCGCCGGTAACTGTGAAGGACAATAAGAAAATTGTGTCTGTCCGGCCTCTATTGTGATTAACAAGATGACATATGGATTGTTCATGTACATATAATTTTCAGATTTTCACATACTTAAATTTTTCCCATGTAAATGATGTTCATGAAAAAAGAAAATGCTGATAAAATAACTAACATGCCTAGATCAGTGCTCAAATCTTGTCTTGGTTTTATAGTTTGGTTTACAGAATGATAATAAGTAATATGATACTTAGGAATGGGATAATATTGATGATTGCACTGCTGATGCTGTTGATAAAGCTGCTGCTAATAATAATGTTGCTGTTGATCATATGAATGCTGCTGCTAATGATAATGAGGATTCTAGCATAACAAATAATCGGCATACTTTATGACCTTTCCCTGTAAACTTTTCTCGTGTAATGAACCCGGCCTTTATTTTCCGCATCAGATGCGTAAAATTGCGACAGGAATCTGGCCGCTTGGGACTAAATGCTTTATAATATCTGCTGATCCTAAGATAATTTCTCTCCTTTGCATTCATAAGAAATGGTCTACGAAAACGGTCGTAAATGTTTAGAAATTATCGATCGAGACAGTTTCTGGAGTTATACCACGCCAATAGATGCTACAATTCTGCTAATCTTTATAAAACGTGTCCCGAAAAATATCGATAAAACAAGACAAATTGCCTTAAAGGTGGTATTCGACAGTTTAGACACTTTTCCTGTCACGCAACCAAATAAACTTAGCAAACCATGTGACCACTCACTTTTGATACATGATCATACGGTAAGCAGCTCTGAAATCGTTATCTATTTTTAGCTGTAATTCCCGTAGCGTGTATTTAATTATTCGGAAATAATGGATATTTTAAGCGATATATTTTACTATTGTACCGTTTAACAATTAAAGTTATGTAATACACAGCATTTGCAAACGCTATTGTAAAGCACCTTTAAAGAAAGCAATTATCTCTGTAATATTGATGAAGAGTATGTACACTATCACATGATAAATATACAACTCATAAATAGGTAAATTAGAAAAGGTCCAATCAAAATTTCCACAGATATTTAAATTTTATCTACCTGTAGACAAAGGCAAACAAGGTAAATGTAAATGTGACAAAAACACAGAGAAAAGACATAACATACAAAAAGAAAATCCATCAGTTACCGCCTTGGAAAAGTCAGTCGGCAAAAGGCTACATATAATCGTATCTCGTCATACATTGCGCATGTCATTTTCGAATTTAAAAAATAAAAAGTCAAAAGCCCTGTCTATTGTAGAGAATTCCATTATATTCATATTCATGAAGCAATTATGTTAGTGAATGTTTATGCCTAATATAACGAATATCACAGAATATTAATAGTGTTTGTGAGTGTAAATATTGTATATAGCGTATACATGTAAAATGTGTAATATTTTAATGCTATAATTTCTCCAAAATTAAGATAAATATATTTTTTAAAAAATATATAGAGACGTACATGAATTGTTCGGTGGGTATTTGATAATAAGTTTGTACGTTATTCGTATGTATTGAGTTTTACGTGATTAACCTTGTGCACAAAAAAATGAATCCGTCATGGAAGTTGTGACTAAGTTGCACTTGTGAATCTATATGACATATGTGTGACCGTTTCGTTATTGGTAAGGGATTAATATATTCCCACTTATAATATGTGCACGTTTGTTTGTATTTAGAAATGTTTTAGAGGACAATTGTTTGCAAAACGCAAGTTGTCTGCTATAAAGATGATAAACGTGGGTCTTCAACGATTCCAAGTTAGAAAATGCATCCCCATCAGCCTGACAGATAGCTATTATAAAGGTCCATAATTCTAAACTGCAATAAGCCTGCAATAAATTGTATATTAGATATACTCAATAAGAAAAGGGCCAATATCATCTTCGTTTCAGACAACATAGTCTTTTCTTTTGCAGCAAGGCATGATCATTCATTTTCTTTTTCTCCCACTGGCTAAAACCCATTTTTTTAAATAAATAAGTTACTTAACAAAATGTCACTAACTAAAAATTATATGCCACGTTTTCAAGCTATTTGGAGTCTCTGATTTTCGTAATATATAGGATATTAAGCCTTCTGGAGAAAACGGCAGTGCCGAGTTAATTATATTTATCATGTCCATAGTAGAGAGTGTGATGAATAGAACGGAAATGCTAGCGACATCAGCTTTAATAAATCATAAGGGAAACTAGACAAAGCACTAGTTACAAGACCAGAAAACATGAGTTGAAGTTACAAATTATTTCCTTCTTATTTAATTAACTGATCCCATTTCAGGTCATCATTGACAGTCGATTGACAGGTCGACTGGTTGGCCCGTTTAACAAATTGTCAAAAGCTAAAGAAGCTTTCATTCATCTGTGAAAATAATGAAAAGAGTGTTGGTTCATATAATATAAGGTGTCAGGTTTACTGATAAACATTCGGACGTTCAGTTGCTACTTTAACATTAACGGCAAGACTTTCTGGCTTAAGTAGGCTATAATTGCTATATTGAATATATAAGAAAGAGTAGCAGTCGGTTAATTAGAAAACCTTTCCGAAGAAATAAAAGTATAAAATGATTTGTATTGTTAAGACCGAAAAACAAGAACATGATTTCAAATATAAAGAAGCAAGACTAAATTTTCAATCTAAGTGCAGAATCATTGTAATAAAAATATTTATTGCCGTTATCATGAATTATACTTTTTCTCCCCTTCAATACTTTGTACTGTAAAATTGTATTAGACTTTGTCATTTTCACCATCTGTACTGATAGGACGTTGTATGGGTGCAGCAATAATTTTGTGACGAATGCAACATTATTGATTCTCTAACCTTAAAAGGTTATATATCATATCAACAGTTCGAGTACTTTTCAAAGACGATTGGTGTTTTGAACATTACAAACATTAAAGCAACGTAGGGTTTTTGAACCGTACATTTTGAAGTATTTTAAATTGCCTTAAAATTTCTCGGAGCAAGATGCAATCCTATCGATCTGTTCTCGTAGAAAAGAACCGGTCGCTTCCGATTATGTGCTTTCTCCTGCCTCGAGAAGCTTCAGCCAATTCCCAAAACAACAATGTAATCGGTCTGAATAAGCTTTCTCTCCACCCCTTTGTCTGAGCAAGTAAAAGGTCTTAGAATATATTCCATGGAAAATAATGTCACGCCATTTTTCTTACAAGATTGCCCAGATGTAACAGACACAGACACAGACACACAGACACAGACACACAGACACTCAGACACACACACACAGACACAGACACACACACACACAAACACACACACACACACACACACACACACACACACACACACACACACACACACACACATATATATATATATATATATATATATATATATATATATATATATATATATATATATATATATATATATATATATATATATATATATATATATATCTTGTGCATTGTGCGCCTCAGAGTTAGTGAATTTGAGCAAGAAATTTATTGCTTTGAATGAAAAATAAAATCAATGCCCATCGCTGTTATATTTGCAAATTAATGAAAGCCAAGCTATATATTGCCTTTGAGAGAGAACGGAAGTACATAGTAGGTCGATGTATCCCTGTCTCAATATAACCTAAAGCCACACTCGTTTCCTTATCACAATCATGTAGAAGCCTGATATGATGTATTGTAAAGGTTAGTAATACATTACCTGAACAACCAAAGTCTTAGCAATCAGATATTCGCTTAGCAACTAAAGTTAATGTCATCTGAAGGTTTATATTTGCTGAGCAACAAAAACCGTCACCTATCTAAAGGTTATTATATGCTTAACGACCGCAATTGTAGTTATGTATAGCATCAGCCTGGTTATTCGCAAATAAAAATTACAAATATTTTTTTTATATTCTAACAGCAATATCTTGTCAGAAGATAAATATAAAATCTACTGCATGCATCGCTGCTGTTCATTACAGTTTCTCGGATGACATGTTGCTATAGGTATTACAAGTCTCATTCGCTGTCGATCAGAAAACCTGACATCTAAAGACTTATATATGTAAACAGGAAAGTACATTTAAGGGTTAAACGACTTTTTATCTCATTACTTTTTGGTTCCAGTTTTTCTCTAAAATCTGTTTTCATGGTTAATTATCTTAGGACGGAACAGTAATAATCTGAATATCAGGTTAATTGCGTTTTTTTAACGGCGTACGCACATCGCAGCACAGGGGCAGCAAGCCAACACACACTTAAAAATATTGCCAGTTTCAAATGCACATGTCATATGTAAACATTGTATTATCTCTAGTTTCGTCTTTCGTAAATGATGACGACGATGACGATGATAATGTTGTTTTTGCCGACGATGCTGCTGCTGATGCTAATGATGATGACCATCATCATGATCATGGATATGGATATCATGGATCATGATAAGGATGACGAGAAGGAGGAAGAGGGGAGGAGAAAGAGGAGAAGGGTGCATATTATGATGGTCTATTCGAAGGACTGTACAAAAGTAAAGTCATACATTATTTCTTACAAATCCAAAAACACTCTGTTGTCGTGTACCTTTAAACAGTATTTATTTGTTCAGTATCAGAAGCATACAGAGAGGAAACTGGCCGCCTGGGACTAAGTGCTTCATAATATCGACAGATCCTAAGATAATGTTCCCTTCTTCTTTGCATTCACTAGAGAGCGTCTAAATATTTGGAAATTATCGATCGAATCTGTCTCTGTGGTTCCAACACGCCACGAAATGCTACAATTCTTACAGTATATATAATGCTCCCCAAAAATATCGATGCCACAAGCCTTTTTGCTGTAATGAAACACTTGTCTGGCGTATTGTTCAGTGAGGATTATATACACTTTCAAAGAATAAATATAGTACCAAAGAATAAATGTACACATATGTTTGTGGGCATTGAATATCAATGAATGACAAAAGGACCAAATTTAGTCGAAATATTGTTAAAATGGTTTTGAAGGAGTATACACAATATTTTACAGAACTTCTCTGAATATTTTAGTGCTGAATATGCGTTCAATAGCCACAAACTTAGTTTGTGGTGCACATATCGAATATCAATAAAAGATTAATGTTATTTTTCTTTATAGCCGTATTATACATTAGTCAAAACATAAATATATGGATTATGCAAGTAACACGTAGACTAATGCAATTATTGATTTGTATACAATAATACATGACCTAATATTAAATACTTTTTTTTTATTTCTATGTTATTAATTTCTAGCTAAACAAATAACAGATTTTCAATAATATAACTTATGTTAAAGAATTTAATCTTTTACGCCAGTCCGTTTTGGCAATTAACCGAAATAATACGACAGTGGTCTGTCTCTTTTACTGTGGCATCATCTTTCCATTTACCTTCTAGCTAAGGCAAAGGAACAAAGTAGAACAGGTGGTGTTCAAATTGTACGGCAGTACAATTAGTAAACTTTTTATAAATCTAATAGAACGAAATAGAATCATTATAATCAAAATATTACAATTAAATATATATTAAAATGACACATTTCTAGTATTTTGCCACAGTTATGTAATCCCAGTTCCTTTAATTTATTTTGGTCATCTTGATACAATCTTTGCACTGATAAAACATGGCGATATAGTTAATTTTCATAAGCGTTATTCGTCTGACATGTAATATATAATAACATGTACATGCAAGTATGCTTTTAATACATAACTGTCGCAATAAAGTTACAAAAAAACAAGAATTTGTCATGGATACTGTAACGCCTTTATTTTTTATGAAGAATTTGCAAGTATATTACATATATGTGATCTACTTATTTCTGTGACATATCAAGGTCAAGATTGCCCAACTTACAACAGATAACAATAATACATAACATCTCATCTGGAAATATTAAAGATCTTAGCTAGTATGATTTAATCACGACCATAGCTTATGAATAAAAATCAACAAGAACTTCAGCGACAGACTAATGACACCTAAGAGAACGTTAAGTGATACACACCCGTAAAATGTTATTGAAGTCCATTATAAACGTACTTAGTTCCAAACATGCCTATAATAGCAATCTGGAAAAAGAAGGAATCGGTGCGTGAATAGTTAAAAATAAAAAGTTCTTGCAAACAAATTAAATTTCAAACAAATTATCAATCATTCTTTTGCAGCAGGATAAACTCGGGTTGCTGTATTTTCATCTGGATTAAACATGGAGGAAAAGAGTGCATTTGATGCAGACGAGTTAAATAAAATTTGCCACCTTTAACAAATTATCTAAAGAATATATTTACCAAGCATGCTTCATATTGGGAATATATCGGTTATTGAGATATATAAACTAATAAATCTTTTCCAGAAAAGTTTGGTGCAAAATTAATCACACTTATCATGACCAAAGTAGAGTATGCTGGATAGAACGGAAATGCCAGCGACCCGAACTTAAATAAGTCACAAGACATGTCAAGGAAGCAAATACAAAACATGAGAACAGGATTTGTTGTTACCTATTTGCCTTATATACATTTAATTAACCGACATAATAGCGGGGCACTTTTGACAGCTCACAGAAAAAACGCTTGTTGGTTGGATTCTCAGTATGCTGGGAGCATGATAAGCTAACATGCAGTTGTGGAAAAAAGTTATGTTTGCATAAAGTAAGGCGATAAGCTTACGATGTTTTTCTTAAAGTTCCACTACTTGCAATTTTCTGTCAGGCGTTTTATCTATGCCAGAAATTGGCTTATACGACAGAAACAGCATTTTTATCGACCCTGAGTGTTGGAGGTTAAAGGACACAATAATTGTTCTGTATTTCTGCATGCATGTGTAAGTCATGCGCACGGTCCCATTGTCCGGAAATGCCAAAGGTTAAGCTTCTCATAGGTGCATCAATGTCAAACTTGAGCGCAGGTCTGCTTGTGATAGTAATTTACACACAAGAATGAGGTCTGTTATAATATTCTCTTACCAATACGTTATAAATAAATGACCAATTAAAGATAAGTGACCAGCAAACTGAAGAGGAAGAAAAGCTTTTCTGATAGGACTGTTGTAAACACAGAAAATAAATAGAATTGTTTGTCTTATGAAGGCTAAGTTAATGATACACAAAATATATTTAAACTTTGTAAAAACAAGTATTATGCTTTAATCAAAAGAAAAAAATGATCAATAATATCAGAAAAAAAATTACTGTCCATTTAATAATAAGCTGTATATTTTTATCTGTTTCACTTGTTACTTTGAAAGTGAATTGTGTTCATTGGGATCATCTTTACACAAACAAACGACTTAATATAGTTTCTTAAATTAATTTTGTTACGACAAAAAAAAACAAAAAAACTTTGGGTTGCCTTCATTTGAAAATATTTGAAAACTTTCAAATCATACTCAGACCATTTAGACATTTGAGTATTTATCTAAATCCCCAATGCTTTAAACATGCGTAAAAAAGATGTTTGAACCTTATATCTGGAAGTTTTTCAAGTGGCTTTATTTCACTCAGAGAAAGATGCAGCCCTATCGATCTGTTTCACTCAGAGAAAGATGCAGCCCTATCGATCTGTTTCACTCAGAGAAAGATGCAGCCCTATCGATCTGTTTTCGCAGAAGTGAACCAGTAACTACCAAGTGTGTCCTTTCTTCTGCCTTGAGAAACATTGAAGGCGATTTCCAAAATAAGCAACCAACTGAGCTGAAGAAGCACTCTCTTCCCCTACCCCTTTTGTCAAGGCAATTACTAGATACATGTTTATTGGGCTTTTAACATAACATATGTTAAGTACACGTATGATGAAAGGTTATTTGATAAGAAATTGCATATGGTTTATAAAAGTGTCTCTAATGCATGATACACATTGTCATATATGCCACTATCAGAATAAATTGCTTTATTTCTTTGTCGTAAATTTGATATAGTTTTAGTATTAGTGTTTAAATCTGTCAGCTTTGTTTTGAACATCACATCATTTGCCTTCTATAAGAACAAGAAATTTTAACAAATGACACCCAAATTGCACGGCTTGAAGTAATGTTTACATAAACTTTACAAGAAGAAATTGTTAGACATCTTGAAATAGTTGTAGTCATAATGAAAGTTGCCTATATTGTTGATTTTAACACAATCTCTGGTTAGAAAACAAGAATACTTTCAATTCATATTTCTATCAAAATTATTTCTTCGTCTAGCTTGGAGGAAGAATGTGCTCCATTTCGGGCTCTGTGACACCGTTTAGAGAGTTAAAAGCTCAACCTGTGAGGTCTAAAAATCACCTTTACTATGGCTTGGGCGCATAAACATACCGCTTTCAGCACAGACTACTTACTAATTACTAAATCGTAATTTGTTATAAACATCTTAAATGTTAATGATAATATGTCACATGTAGTAACAATAATTTATAAAACACATCTGCATAGTCTCTACATTAAAGCGTGGCGTAGAACAGGGTGATACATCTTGTCACCTACAATCGCGTGTTGTACTTATGGAAGGGAGTCGGCAGTGCTTGTTTCTTGATTGCTATACGGCTGCTTTAAATTAAAAGTCAATTACTCACAACATTATTTGAGAAGGTACATAATTTAATTAAAACTAAACTATACAGACCGCCCTTATAGCTCGATTGACACGCTGGATACACATTTTTGTTGGAAGAGATGCAAAAGAAACGGACTTTTCAAAGCTGTTTTGACGACTTTGCAATGTTTCAGAAATTTTCAAGAAAACATCATATGTGACCAATAGGGCTCAACACTGCCCGACTACACACCTCATATCTTTAATGGATTTGACTGCAAGGCTATTTTTCAACGAAAATATGACGTTAGTACATATATGTCTATAGAAACTTCCATTATGACAAATCTATAAGAACGTTGAATGATGCCAAACCTCCAATTGTTCCAGAGGCCCATTATAAAAGCATTCAATGTCAAACGTAAACTTACCTGCAATCGAAACCTAGAGAAAGAAGAGCCTTATGTGCCTTTTCTTATAAAAATGACTGACAGACCAATTTTCAGATAAGAGTTTTTTGTTATTTTTGCGGCAAGTTTTTTGTGCTTTCAACAAGACATTTACAGCACAAAGTTATATAAAAGTGTCATTTCAGCCAGTAATCGACATATATCTTCAAGCCACTTGGACTGATTCGATTTATCGAAATATATCTATGCCTTTTTGCCTATTCCGGTACGTTGCAGTGCAAAGTTAAATATATATATCATGTCCATAGTATGTAACATGATTGATAGAGCGGAAATGCTAGCGACATGAGCGTGAATAAATCATTAGAAACTAATCGAGGATGTAATTACTAAACAAGGGAACAGGAGTCGCATTTACTCATTTTCCTTTTACACATTTAATTAACTGATCGCATAGCAGGCCATCTTTGACAGTTGAAAGATAGATTGCTCGTTGGTTCGTTTAGCAAATTGCTCGAGGCAAGAAAAGCTAATCTGCATTAGAGTAAATAATGAAAAAAGTGTTGGTTCTCAATTGACAAGGTGATAAACTTACAAGACATTTTAACGGGTTTTTGTACTACATGATGATTTCTGATAGTACGTTAAGTCAGTATTTTTGACCATAAACGAAAGGGTGAACTGGCATTTCTGTCAATTCTCCATGCTGTGATCTAGATGTAAGCTTTTGTTTGCGCGTGTGTCCATCCCATCGTGTAAATTCATGGACCCGTTCCCTTCCTTTTAACGAGAAAAGAGGTTCTAAAATGGTTTGGCATTATTTATAACTCTAATGAGCCCCTGTGACATCGACAAAGATTACTTCGTTTACTTAAGGTATTATTGCCATACATGTTTTCAAAGATCAAAGTTGCATACAGCTTTGATTATTTCTCAGGATCACTTTGTACCTATGCTCATTGCAACACAGCATTAGACTATTACGCATACACCAGGAAGTTAGTTATTTGACGTTTTGACAGCTAGCAGACTCAGGCATCTTTTTGGTCGTTAAGTTATGCATGAATGTAAGGAATCGACAGAGCCCACACATGCCATTTGTACTTCGGATTCATGTTGCCAAATTTATACACAAAGTAAGTTATCCAGGTGTTCAAACAAATGAGGAAGATGCTCAATCTACAACTTGTAAAAGATGTGAATTGTACTTGTCATGAGTCTTTGTGTGACATCATGCTACTCTAACGCATGCATGTCATAATGTGATTTGCACTTGTTCCTTTATGTGACATCATGCTGTTCTAACGCATGCATGTCATAATGTGATTTGCACTTGTTCCTTTGTGTGACATCATGCTACTCTAACGCATGCATGTCATAATGTGATTTGCACTTGTTCCTTTGTGTGACATCATGCTACTCTAACGCATGCATGTCATAATGTGATTTGCACTTGTTCCTTTGTGTGACATCATGCTACTCTAACGCATGCATGTCGTAATGTGATTTGCACTTGTTCCTTTGTGTGACATCATGCTACTCTAACGCATGCATGTCGTAATGTGATTTGCACTTGTTCCTTTGTGTGACATCATGCTACTCTAACGCATGCATGTCGTAATGTGATTTGCACTTGTTCCTTTATGTGACATCATGCTGTTCTAACGCATGCATGTCATAATGTGATTTGCACTTGTTCCTTTATGTGACATCATGCTGCTCTAACGCATGCATGTCATAATGTGATTTGCACATGTTCCTTTATGTGACATCATGCTGTTCTAATGCATGCATGTCATAATGTGATTTGCACTTGTTCCTTTGTGTGACATCATGCTGCTCTAACGCATGCATGTCATAATGTGATTTACACTTGTTCCTTTATGTGACATCATGCTGCTCTAACGCATGCATGTCATAATGTGATTTGCACTTGTTCCTTTATGTGACATCATGCTACTCTAACGCATGCATGTCATAATGTGATTTGCACTTGTTCCTTTATGTGACATCATGCTGTTCTAACGCATGCATGTCATAATGTAATTTGCACTTGTTCCTTTGTGTGACATCATGATTCTCTAACGCATGCATGTAATAATGTGATTTGCACTTGGACCTTTGTGTGACATTACGCAGCTTTATCGCATACGTGTCATAATGTAATGTGATTTGCACTTGTTCCTTTGTGTGACATCATGCTTCTCTAACGCATGCATGTAATAATGTGATTTGCACTTGGACTTTTGTGTGACATTACGCAGCTTTATCGCATACGTGTCATAATGTAATGTGATTTGCACTTGTTCCTTTGTGTGACATCATGCTTCTCTAACGCATGCATGTAATAATGTGATTTGCACTTGGACCTTTGTGTGACATTACGCAGCTTTATCGCATACGTGTCATAATGTAATGTGATTTGCACTTGTTCCTTTGTGTGACACCATGCTTCTCTAACGCATGCATGTAATAATGTGATTTGCACTTGGACTTTTGTGTGACATTACGCAGCTTTATCGCATACGTGTCATAATGTAATGTGATTTGCACTTGTTCCTTTGTGTGACATTACGCAGCTTTATCGCATACGTGTCATAATGTAATGTGATTTGCACTTGTTCCTTTGTGTGACACCATGCTTCTCTAACGCACGCATGTAATAATGTGATTTGCACTTGGACCTTTGTGTGACATTACGCAGCTTTATCGCATACGTGTCATAATGTAATGTGATTTGCACTTGTTTCTTTGTGTGACATCATGCTTCTCTAACGCATGCATGTAATAATGTGATTTGCACTTGGACTTTTGTGTGACATTGCGCAGCTTTATCGCATACGTGTCATAATGTAATGTGATTTGCACTTGTTCCTTTGTGTGACATCATGCTTCTCTAACGCACGCATGTAATAATGTGATTTGCACTTGGACCTTTGTGTGACATTACGCAGCTTTATCGCATACGTGTCATAATGTAATGTGATTTGCACTTGTTCCTTTGTGTGACACCATGCTTCTCTAACGCATGCATGTAATAATGTGATTTGCACTTGGACTTTTGTGTGACATTACGCAGCTTTATCGCATACGTGTCATAATGTAATGTGAATTGCACATGGGCCGGTGTGTGACATAATGCAGCTTTAACGCATGTGTGTCATTATGTGATTTGCACTTTTTCCTTTGTGTGACATCATGCTGCGCTAACGCACATATGTCATAATGTGATCTGCACTTGGACCTTTGTGTGTGACGTTACGCAGCTTTATCGCATACGTGTCATAACGGGCCGGTGTGTGACATAATGCAGCTTTAACGTATACGTGTTATAAAGAGAATTGCATTTGGTAGCTCTATGTGTAGATGTATCGAGTACATGAGTCTTTGTGTCAGTGCATCGAGTATATGATTTTATGTGTCAGCGTAATGAGTATTTGAGTCTATGTGTCTATGTACGAGTACATTGGTTTATTTGTCGCTGTATCGAGTACATGTGTCTATGTGTAGATGTATCGATTACATGAGTCTTTGTTTCCGTGCATCGAGTGTATGATTATATGTGTCAGAGTATCAAGTACATGATTCTATATGTGACTGTCTCGAGTAACTGAGTCTTTAAGTCGATGTATCGAGTACATGTGTTTGTCAGTCACTTTCTGGAGGACTTGATTTTATATGTCAATGCATCGAGTACATGAGTCTTTGTGCCACTGTATCGAGTACATGATTCTATGTGCCACTGTATCGAGTACATGATTCTATGCGCCACTGTATCGGGTACATGATTCTATGCACCACTGTATCGGGTACATGATTCTATGCACCACTGTATCGGGTACATTATTCTATGCACCACTGTATCGGGTACATGATTCTATGTGCCACTGTATCGGGTACATGATTCTATGTGCCACTGTATCGAGTACATGATTCTATGCGCCACTGTATCGGGTACATGATTCTATGCACCACTGTATCGGGTACATGATTCTATGTGCCACTGTATCGGGTACATGATTCTATGTGCCACTGTATCGGGTACATGATTCTATGCGCCACTGTATCGAGTACATGATTCTATGCGCCACTGTATCAGGTACATGATTCTCTGCGCCACTGTATCGGGTACATGATTATATGTGCCACTGTATCGGGTACATGATTCTATGCGCCACTGTATCGGGTACATGATTCTATGTGCCACTGTATCGGGTACATGATTCTATGTGCCACTGTATCGGGTACATGAGTCTATGCGCCACTGTATCGGGTACATTATTCTATGTGCCACTGTATCGGGTACATGATTCTATGCGCCACTGTATCGGGTACATTATTCTATGCGCCACTGTATCGGGTACATGATTCTATGTGCCACTGTATCGGGTACATGATTCTATGTGCCACTGTATCGAGTACATGATTCTATGCGCCACTGTATCGAGTACATTATTCTATGTGCCACTGTATCGAGTACATGATTCTATGCGCCACTGCATTGGGTACATGATTCTATGCGCCACTGTATCGAGTACATTATTCTATGTGCCACTGTATCGGGTACACTATTCTATGCGCCACTGTATCGGGTACATGGTTCTATGCGCCACTGTATCGAGTACATGATTCTATGCGCCAATGTATCAGGTACATGATTCTCTGCGCCACTGCATAGGGTACATGATTCTATGCGCCACTGTATCGAGTACATGATTCTATGCGCCACTGTATCGGGTACATGATTCTATGCACCACTGTATCGGGTACATGATTCTATGTGCCACTGTATCGGGTACATGATTCTATGCGCCACTGTGTCGGGTACATGATTCTATGTGCCACTGTATCGGGTACATGATTCTATGCGCCACTGTATCGAGTACATGATTCTATGCGCCACTGTATCAGGTACATGATTCTCTGCGCCACTGTATCGGGTACATGATTATATGTGCCACTGTATCGGGTACATGATTCTATGCGCCACTGTATCGGGTACATGATTCTATGTGCCACTGTATCGGGTACATGATTCTATGTGCCACTGTATCGGGTACATGAGTCTATGCGCCACTGTATCGGGTACATTATTCTATGTGCCACTGTATCGGGTACATGATTCTATGCGCCACTGTATCGGGTACATTATTCTATGCGCCACTGTATCGGGTACATGATTCTATGTGCCACTGTATCGGGTACATGATTCTATGTGCCACTGTATCGAGTACATGATTCTATGCGCCACTGTATCGAGTACATTATTCTATGTGCCACTGTATCGAGTACATGATTCTATGCGCCACTGCATTGGGTACATGATTCTATGCGCCACTGTATCGAGTACATTATTCTATGTGCCACTGTATCGGGTACACTATTCTATGCGCCACTGTATCGGGTACATGGTTCTATGCGCCACTGTATCGAGTACATGATTCTATGCGCCAATGTATCAGGTACATGATTCTCTGCGCCACTGCATAGGGTACATGATTCTATGCGCCACTGTATCGGGTACATGATTCTATGCGCCACTGTATCAGGTACATGATTCTCTGCGCCACTGTATAGGGTACATGATTCTATGCGCCACTGTATCGGGTACATGATTCTATGTGCCACTGTATCGGGTACATGATTCTATGTGCCACTGTATCAGGTACATGAGTCTATGCGCCACTGTATCGGGTACATTATTCTATGTGCCACTGTATCGGGTACATGATTCTATGCGCCACTGTATCGGGTACATTATTCTATACGCCACTGTATCGGGTACATGATTCTATGTGCCACTGTATCGGGTACATGATTCTATGTGCCACTGTATCGAGTACATGATTCTATGCGCCACTGTATCGAGTACATTATTCTATGTGCCACTGTATCGAGTGCATGATTCTATGCGCCACTGCATTGGGTACATGATTCTATGCGCCACTGTATCGAGTACATTATTCTATGTGCCACTGTATCGAGTACATGATTCTATGCGCCACTGTATCGAGTACATGATTCTATGCGCCACTGTATCGGGTACATGATTCTATGCGCCACTGTATCGAGTATATGATTCTATGCGCCACTGTATCGGGTACATGATTCTATGTGCCACTGTATCGGGTACATGCTTCTATGCATCACTATACCACGTACAGTCTACATTTCACTGTATCCAAAGTGTCTCTATGGGCTTGTGCGCCAGTGTACTGCGGTATGCATGTATGTGCGTCAGTTCTTAGTACATATACATAGTAACATTTATGCAACACTCTTCCACTAAATTCAAGTTTTTTAACTTTCATTTATACTTAAGTGAATTGCAACCACAGTCTAGCTAGTGCTAAATTGAGAAAGGACTTATATTTTTAAAGTCGTTATGGATGAAAGTTAATGATGAGCTTAAAATTGAATTGCAAGCAAAAACGTCTGGTTTTCATTGGTACAAACTGAAATGTTAAAGTTTAATCGCATTTAATGTAAATGCTCTTTTCTGAAACGATAACGGTAAACTGTGGATTTTTAAACACGTTTTTCTGCAAAAGGATGTGTTAGCTTGGAAGATGCTTAAAGTTTCGAGGGCAACATAATATAAACAGAGAGAAGATTCCGACTACCAAGTTCTAAAGATTATGCTACATCTCTTTAGTTAATGTGTTCTGATATTTTGAATGATCGGGAAAATAGGCTTATTTTACTTATCTAAAATTAATGTTTATGCCATTTTTTTCTTGTACATATGATTTAAAAACTACATAAAGTTGTTCAAGCGTGACTTAAGTCTGAACCGCTAGCTAGCTGCATAGTGTCTTAAAACAAGAAACAACACCCTCTTTGTAGAGGAAGCATCTTATTGTAATTGAATGTTTGTAATAACGAGGGAGGACTTTATATAAAGTGTAACTATAGTAGAACGAATTTTAATTATTTAACTAGCATCATATTAAGAACCAAAATTAATTATTACAACAATGTCGTAAATATTTCAAATGTAAAGTATTGAGCGAATATCAAAGACAGTTTTCAACATAGCCATACTAAAAATGGCACTTGTACTGGAAAAAAGAACAAAAACACACAACCAATTTAGAATTAAATACCATAGAAAATTATTTTTAATCATACTTAATGTTAAGCACCAGAAACAATGACGAGTAACATATAATTATACAGGCTGAGTCATACAACCTTTAATGCTGTTGTGACGCTTTAATATATATAAATCCTACATGTACGTCAAATATTTTACTATTTACTAGCTTTAACAAGAAAATAATATATGTGTGAATGCTGGTAAAATAGGTAACAACAAAGGACAACCCAAAATAAACAATACTTACCAAGTAAAGAATAAATTTACAGTCAAACAAACTTTAAGATTAAACTAAAGTAAAATTGTATGACAAAAGAATAAAAACAGTACTGATAATAAATACAGAACCATATATAATATTTCCGATTTTGCGTATTAATCAAACAGAATAAAACTTAAAACTATTAAGGACTCAATATTCAAACTAAAAAAGCACTAACAAATACTAAAATAGAATTTATTTCTTATTTAGTTTGCCAGCGGTCTTAATTACGTTTCCAAATACTAATCACCCATTTCGAAATCAATGTTAAATACAAATTACAAAATAAAAAATGAATATAGAATCGATATCAATTACAGCCAATATACTCGTACTTGTATACTTCATTTTGTTTAATGTCCTGACGGGGGACGAGGCGACCATGACACGCGGTATTGTTTTCTAATCTATCGGAACGACACAATTACTGTTATTATAGCTTCGTCCAGCTGTGGAAGAGTGCGATTCTAGTCACATGTCAAAGAAAATACATTGACAGTCGGCGGATCGGCTTTTATCTCTCACATTTTTAGGCGTTTTTTTCACTTCCAGGACACATAGAGTAAGAAAATGAAATGTTGCAGTGGATTAAATATACATTTTGACTGTGGTTATAATTGTTTTCTATAAAATCTACAAAATCCATAATAATAATATTTACCTTGTGGTCTCAGGTCGCCATTTGCCTGTCACAAGGTAAATAACATTACTATGGATTCTGTAGATTTCATTGAAAAACAGTTAAAGCCACAGTTGAAATGTGTTTGTATGTTAAATCCAACTTGATAAATCAAGAAAAGTACTTATTCACGTGTGAAATGCAATACACAACACTGCTATCTGGGTACCAGATTAACCATAAACTAATTAATAGTATTTTACTAACCACTGTATAACACAAAAGCAAACCCGTCTCGATACACAAATACCATACAATATTACAAGGATTTATAACATAAAAAACATGTACAAACCGTCATGTAAAATCCACAAAACCGTTTAAAACGTGTCCATTTATTCACCACCGTAAACTGCAAAGGCACATGGTCATTCGCGAGGCATTCGCTTCCAAAGGACAAAAGGAATACACTACTGTCCTTACATATCCGATGCCTATCCCTATTACTATCCCTTACTTTTCTCCTTTTCCCTCTTTCCCCTACGCTCACTCACTCCGTTCGCGGAGTTGTTTTTCTCCCTCGTATCACCCTGCCCCACCTCTCACTCACTGCAAAAATGTCAAACGTATCGCCTGCATGATTTTGGAACTATTAGAAAGACAGAGTGAGTAAAACAGTTAAGTAAACTTGAGACCGCACTGACTTCTACTGAAGTATCTTACGGGCGACTCAGTCAGCGGCAGAAAAAAAATCAATACCGTGCTCTGAGCCATCTTCGCTGCTACATTTCTACATCTCATTGCTTTCCTAGAAATATCCGCTATTCAATTTGTGATTTTCATCTTATGTTTATTATTCTTTTTGTTTTAAATCGATGCTGATAATCGCGTAAAGGCACTGACATGATTGTTATTTATGCATTTTCGGATGGTCTGAGTTTGATCTGTTATTGTATAAGTTTTTCTCAGGTTTTGCTGCAGTCGTTGATTGTATTTATATAAGAAATTTTAATGTTCCTTGGAAGTGACACATATTTATTTATTGAAAAGTGTATTGCTATCACTTCTTATGAATTACGTGTTTGTAGCATAAGTTTATGGAATAACATAAAAATGCAAAGAAAGAAAGCACCTTAATAGTTAGCTTAAGCATATTTTAAACAAAGTAACATTTGACATGATATGACATGATATGCGATGTTTTAGATCCAATTTTAACACCATGAGTTTATGGTGCAACAAACTTATTTAGAGAGAAGTCTACTTTTGCAGTATTGGTAATCATTTACATAATAAAGGGAGACAATAAATCAGTTTTTAAGTTGATAGTATGTTTTGTATGTAAATTTTGTAATTTTTATACACTTGTTTGTTTGTATGTGTGTATAAACACTTTCTTTGATATATAACACGATGTCCATAATGCACGACGGAACATGTATTATGCAAATATTACTCGGCTGCAGTAATGTGCAAAATCAATACAAACAGAACATATATCCTCGGGTCAAAATAAGGTAAGACTGGTTAGACAACCTGTCTGTGAAAATAGTAACAAATGTTTTCAACAGCAAGTTCATTATAAGAGTGTACTTCTACGAGGTATGCAGTTGCAGTTTCGAAAATTGATACAGATATTATGTCTTGATCTTAGACAAACTTGGTTATTATAAATTATTTCTGAGTGTAGCAAGTATTAAGCTTTTGAAATGCATGCATTTTAAGAGTCTGTGTTTATATTTTGCACTAGGAATCACAATATTTACACTACAATTTGTGTTATCCATGTAGACCTCAGCGAAAAAGAATAACACCAGACGAGACAAAGGAAATAATAAGAAAAAAAAGTGTATATAAAATAATATATCAAATATATATTTATGCACATAAACTACATTAAACTAACGAAGGATAACTGAAGAAGAAAAGAAGTATTGAATCGAACAACTCTTACACCAAAGCCAGTTTATTCCATGCTCTTTTCCACTGAGGTTCACGCCATGATTATAACTAAGGATGCATATCGACCTATGTTTATAAACAATTGTTGAAAACTTCAATACTTTGTCTCATTTGTGACGGATTGATATCACCCTCTACATATCTGCCACATGACATATTTATGTGCGTTAATACAGAACACAATACGTAAATCCTCTACGGTCTAAAAGATAAGGATACCAGAATTCGTAGTTATATACTTTTGTTTAAAAAAATGTCCTTCTGACATTTAAAAGGATAAACAACGACATATTTTAAGTCGATTTCTGTTTTTACCGAATTCGTTCGAGTGGATGTTTTAATGTTGTCATTTATTTCTGTATAGTTTTGTTATCATCACCATTGAGGGCCATGGTTCCAGTTGATGCACTTTCGGGTGACACTTTCTGAAAGACAACCATTGCTCCTAGATGATTTCTTACAAAAATGCAACTACTCAAGCAGCCGGATGCTCGTATCAGCTTCGTATCAGAACCAAAAATGTATCTGTTGTAATTTGAAAAGTATTCTAAAAGGTTACAAGTGACGTCACATACAATGTTGTATGTGGCCACGTCGGAATCACAGCTTGAAAGTGATCTGTAGTGTTTTCTGCGTCCATGTTAGTATCACAGATTGAAAGTGATCCTGTAGTGTTTTATGCGTCCATGTTAGTATCACAGACTAAAAGTGATCCTATAGTGTTTTCTGCGTCCATGTTAGTATCACAGATTGAAAGTGATCCTATAGTGTTTTCTGCTTCCATGTTAGTATCACAGCTTGAAAGTGATCCTATAGTGTTTTATGCGTCCATGTTAGTATCACAGCTTGAAAGTGATCCTATAGTGTTTTATGCGCCCATGTTAGTATCACAGCTTGAAAGTGATCCTATAGTGTTTTATGCGTCCATGTTAGTATCACAGCTTGAAAGTGATCCTATAGTGTTTTATGCGTCCATGTTAGTATCACAGCTTGAAAGTGATCCTATAGTGTTTTCTGCGTCCATGTTAGTATCACAGCTTGAAAGTGATCCTATAGTGTTTTATGCGTCCATGTTAGTATCACAGCTTGAAAGTGATCCTGTAGTGTTTTATGCGTCCATGTTAGTATCACAGCTTGAAAGTGATCCTATAGTGTTTTATGCGTCCATGTTAGTATCACAGCTTGAAAGTGATCCTGTAGTGTTTTATGCGTCCATGTTAGTATCACAGCTTGAAAGTGATCCTATAGTGTTTTCTGCGTCCATGTTAGTATCACAGACTAAAAGTGATCCTGTTGAGTTTTATGCGCCAATGTTAGTATCACAGCTTGAAAGTGATCCTATAGTGTTTTATGCGTTCATGTTAGTATCACAGCTTGAAAGTGATCCTATAGTGTTTTATGCGCCCATGTTAGTATCACAGACTAAAAGTGATCCTATAGTGTTTTATGCGTCCATGTTAGTATCACAGCTTGAAAGTGATCCTATAGTGTTTTATGCGCCCATGTTGGTATCACAGCTTGAAAGTGATCCTATAGTGTTTTATGCGTCCATGTTAGTATCACAGACTAAAAGTGATCCTATAGTGTTTTATGCGTCCATGTAAGTATCACAGACTAAAAGTGATCCTATAGTGTTTTATGCGTCCATGTTAGTATCACAGCTTGAAAGTGATCCTGTAGTGTTTTATGCGCCCATGTTAGTATCACAGCTTGAAAGTGATCCTATAGTGTTTTATGCGTCCATGTTAGTATCACAGACTAAAAGTGATCCTATAGTGTTTTATGCGTCCATGTTGGTATCACAGCTTGAAAGTGATCCTATAGTGTTTTATGCGTCCATGTTGGCATCACAGCTTGAAAGTGATCCTATAGTGTTTTATGCGTCCATGTTGGTATCACAGCTTGAAAGTGATCCTATAGTGTTTTATGCGTCCATGTTGGTATCACAGCTTGAAAGTGATCTTGTAGTGTTTTATGCGTCCATGTTAATATCACAGCTTGAAAGTGATCCTATAGTGTTTTATGCGTCCATGTTAGTATCACAGCTTGAAAGTGATCCTGTAGTGTTTTATGCGTCCATGTTAGTATCACAGACTTAAAGTGATCCTATAGTGTTTTATGCGTCCATGTTAGTATCACAGCTTGAAAGTGATCCTATAGTGTTTTATGCGTCCATGTTGGCATCACAGCTTGAAAGTGATCCTATAGTGTTTTATGCGTCCATGTTGGTATCACAGCTTGAAAGTGATCCTATAGTGTTTTATGCGTCCATGTTGGTATCACAGCTTGAAAGTGATCTTGTAGTGTTTTATGCGTCCATGTTAATATCACAGCTTGAAAGTGATCCTATAGTGTTTTATGCGTCCATGTTAGTATCACAGCTTGAAAGTGATCCTGTAGTGTTTTATGCGTCCATGTTGGTATCACAGCTTGAAAGTGATCCTATAGTGTTTTATGCGTCCATGTTAGTATCACAGACTAAAAGTGATCCTATAGTGTTTTATGCGTCCATGTTGGTATCACAGCTTGAAAGTGATCCTATAGTGTTTTATGCGCCCATGTTGGTATCACAGCTTGAAAGTGATCCTGTAGTGTTTTATGCGCCCATGTTAGTATCACAGACTAAAAGTGATCCTATAGTGTTTTATGCGCCCATGTTGGTATCACAGCTTGAAAGTGATCCTGTAGTGTTTTATGCGCCCATGTTAGTATCACAGACTAAAAGTGATCCTATAGTGTTTTATGCGTCCATGTTAGTATCACAGCTTGAAAGTGATCCTATAGTGTTTTATGCGTCCATGTTGGTATCACAGCTTGAAAGTGATCCTATAGTGTTTTATGCGTCCATGTTAGTATCACAGACTAAAAGTGATCCTATAGTGTTTTATGCGTCCATGTTGGTATCACAGCTTGAAAGTGATCCTAAAGTGTTTTATGCGTCCATGTTGGTATCACAGCTTGAAAGTGATCCTATAGTGTTTTATGCGTCCATGTTGGTATCACAGCTTGAAAGTGATCCTATAGTGTTTTATGCGTCCATGTTGGTATCACAGCTTGAAAGTGATCCTATAGTGTTTTCTGCGCCCATATTGGCATCGCCCGGTCAAAGTGATCTGTTATGTTGTATGCGACTACGTTAACATCACAGTGTCAATGGAATCTGTAATACTTGCTTCTTGCGCCAATGTTGACATCACCGTGTCTAAGAGATATGTAATGTTTCCTGCACCCATGTTAATCGCACAGCTTGAGCACATTCTTTCTTGTGTGTGTCCTTTATAAAATCATATTATCCCACCTAGATATCAGGTGCTTATTTTAGGCCCTTCGAGTGATAGAAACGAAGCGTTGAAATCAGCTTCGATTATATAGTTACTTTTCTATGTCCGTCACATTTACCCACAAGATGACCGATTAACTGCACAGAAAATCTTCAAAAATAAATATGCGCAGATTTGTATCATGGCTTTTACAAGCTTCTTTTCTAAGAAAACAAAAATGCTCAAGAAATAGCGGCTTTAATGCCTCACCGCATATCTTTAAAAGAAAATCTTGTTTAAAAATTACAGTATCTTGATATTTCACATCTTTCGGAAACGGCGCAATAAACAAGTTTACTATATTTAATGCAATTCAGTTCAGAATGGTCAAGTCCACTTAGTGTGACAAAAATAAATGTTCACATCAGTACATCCCGCCTCTGCATTCCATGTGAAGCTGCCTTCTTATGATGCCACTTTGGTTGTTGTTAACATTAATTTAGTCTATATAAATGTAAACTTGCACTGCTTTTTGCCTGTTCCAGCGATTTACTTAGACCTTCTGACAAATTCATTCATTCCGTCCCCTTTGTAAGTACAGCACTTTGAACAGGGAATTTCAAAACTAAATATAAATTACAGTTTGGACAATATGATATTTTAAAAACATAATTTATGCACAATAGAGGCGTGTCTTACAATTTGTATTCCCGTTTATTTGCATAACTTTTTGAATACACCGTATTTGATGATGCTACCAAGTCTACTATTTGTAGGATTGAAATTATCCACAAGTGTCTGGTAGTGCTTGTGCACACGTACTAGCTCATGAAACACATTGTATGTGTATTCTGTACAAACCGGTTCATCACTATAGTCACTGTGAATATTTACTGTATGAACAATAAGCATACATAAATAAATTAACATTTAAAATGATTTTATTATTTCCCTGCAATAACATTTGCTCAACACGTGTGACATATTTCTTTGTTTACGACATGTGTAAATAATTTGAATCTCTACAGCCAGATTCCTGACAACTAAATGAATAAAAGAGATAAAACTGGTCATCCCCATTATCACCAATGTTATGGTTGATACTAAACATTATGTAAGGGTTAGTAACAACGCTTTTAGTCGGGTATTTTATTGAAAATTCATACCGTAGTTGTGCTTGCTATTGCAAGAATCTTGTTTTCAAAATATAATCACTATACTATACTTTTAGTCATGCAGAAACCTTAAATAAAAACGATAAAGAAAACATTTGAAGAGAATCTAAATATTTCAAGACAAACATGGCTTTTTGAACTCAGACATACGTATTTTTGTTACACACATAAGTCAATGTCCTATGAGTATTACAACATGTATCACCTTCCCTTGAATACCATGTATTAGCAAACCCGTGCCCTATCTTCAGATCTGCTTTAATTCATTTTGGGTCATAACTGTTATCAATACTTTTAAACAGCATTAATCATACATCTTTTTAAATGTTGTCCAATTGATGGTATTTTGAAGTTCATGTTTATACGGGTTACATCATTTTTAAATGATAATGTGTTTATGGTCATGGTTATTCAAGTTATAACACGAATTTTAGATTAGAACAGATTTACCACTTTTTCCTATTTCTCATGAGGCTTGAGGTCTTGTAACTAGTGTCGGAAAAGTGAGCTGGCCCAGGCAGGCAAGCATGTCTCTAGTTATCATATCTGAGTTCTTGATGTTAGCAAGAAAACCAAGAGGTCTCAAAAGTATTCTCGTGTGATACCACTAATGACTTAATACCCTGGAGAAAGACGTAGTGCTCTGTTTCCTTGCATTGTGAATCCATATTACCTTGTCAAAGGTTAGCATTCTTGGTTAAGGTTACAGTCTGTTACATTATTAGTGAATTATCAATCATTGTATAAGCCCATGCATGGCTGAAATGGAACTCGGTGTCTGTTATTTAGGGCCTTGTTTTTGGTATCTTGAAGGTGCAAGGTGTCACACTTAGCTAAATCCATGACATAATAAAACTGGAACTGATAAAGTATGATCTGTTGAATCTTTTCGACGACATTCTAATCTGTCGTGAAAATTTGACAAATGGTAATTTGACTGTACAAACATTTTAGAGGTCATCATTAAAGAGCTTTTGCTAATACTAGTATACAAACATCTGATTCACTATAAAACAATATAGCTCAAACTTCTTAGGCAAAATCAGGTTGTAAGAAATTTGAATGGACTTAAAGTAATTGTTGATAATGATTATATGATTTAGAAGCAGAAATACATCTTTATCAGAATGTTTAACATTGAATCAATGGATCATACGAATAAAATGTGTTAGAGACTGTTTATATTATTTGTGTAAGGGCGACGATATATCTCATGCAAGAACTCAAAAGTATAACCATAAGGAGATGATATACTGATGAACATTTTTTGAAGTCAAACCGATCCGTAGGCCTGGTGTTGATAAATTCATGTAGACCCGTCTTATAAGTTGGCGTTGATACACTTTCCCGCGAGATGCTGCTATTGAGGTTTGACTGTTTTAACGGCTGCCTTCATGTCGTTATTCACGTTTAGACGTCAATTAACTCTTATCACGTCCCCCTGAGGTAAAACAATCTTCCTCTGTTCTGTCAGAAAGGTGATAGCACACAGTGGCAAATAGTTCCCGTCACTCGCTTCTTGTTAGACATGGATAAGTCAAATGGAAGGTCAAGGTTAATATGACGCTATTCTTCGTTCTTGTTTGTTATTGTTAGTGCTAGTGTACTTAATTGCAATAATGGATCGAATCGTAAGTCTCCTTTCTTGTAGAGCCTTAGTTTTATTGGATTCATTCTTTTTTCAATCATAACACTAAATATAAAACATATTTTTTCATGCAAAAGAATTACTTTGTTTTAAGCCTTTGTTCAATATATTTTATTTAGCTCTTGTAGTAATCGCATTTTATTATACAGTAAGTTTATATACGAGCATTTTTTAGGCGCAACACTCATACAATTCATTTAAAAAAGATCATTTAAAGAATTATATCGAAACATATACTTCATACATATCGTTGACGGCAATGATAATATCAAAAATAAAAAATAAATAAAAATTATAATTAATTAAACGAAAACGATCACATTGATTGAGGAGTTCCGTGTATATGTTTGATTTAATTACAAAACAATTGTAATGAAGGCTCTATGTGGAGGAGACATTACAAAAGGCAGAGAAAAATCTATTTTGTTGGACATAAATGCGAAGTCCCCAAAACTGAAGGTTGAAGAGTTTTCCAAAAACCAGCTTTTAAGTTCGTGTTTTCTCTTCTCTTTTTACATTCTAAACTGAAGTTGACTGCCAAAGTTTTATACATATCTTTATGAGTCACCGTATCTTACTGTTACTGTGATGTTTTTTGCATGTACTCAATTTAATTATCTACCTTCAGACAAGCTTATTTAACTAATGATTTATCAATGTATTCAAATATAAGCCATGTTCTTTCCTTTCAGAATTCCATCTAAATGCCAATGAACATATTTTTATCTTCCTCTTTGCTTTATAAAACATTTTATGAAACATATGATATGTTTGTAAAATAATAAATGAATTCTCTTATATTCTTTCTTGTTTATTATAATAATATCTTTTTTGTGTTGCTTTTAATTCACCTTTTACTAAGCCTAATATTTAGATTGAAAGAAAAACGTATCAATGAAAATGTTCTAATGAATGTATGGAACGTGCCTAATTTGACAGTCTGAACTGAAGTGCAATGTGAGGCCATGTATAATTGAGAAGATCCTGACATCCCATATAACCCTCACACATTTCTCAACACATTTACCGTCAAAGACGTGTTACAATGAATTGTCAAACACTTCCTATTTTAAATATTTACTCTAGCCCTCTTTTCCTTACACAACCGTAATTGACATGAATCGTCACTGCAATTCGTAGGTACATACACTGAAATGAAGCCCAGTCTCGCCTGTTCCTTTTATTCCGTTTTATGTGTAACAAATATTATGTTCTTCCATCTTTTCTTCTTAAGACACACATCTGTAAAGTGAGTTGCGAACGTTTTACAGACATGACATTAATATGTCTGTCTTCTTCACCTCATGTTTCAATTGCAGTTTAATGTGGCGTTCGTTATCTTCTTTGATTAATTGTTTTATGACTCCTTGTATTTCTTTATTTGTGTAAACGAATCAGTAAGCGAGGATTTTTTGCGATTTCGTGGCATAGCATCTTAGGGTGTAAAACGGAACATGACTAACCCATTCTTTGATGGATCAACTGATTTCAACCAGTCAGAAAGCGGGGGATTTGCGTTGCTAATGTATTGTGTCGATGTTACAATAACAATAAACCAGTAAAGAAAGTGAAACGACGTGTTCAAACGTATCAACTTTTCAAGTTTGTCTTTTCACTTATCACCTTGGAACCTTATTGAAGTGTACGTTAACAGGTTATTATAAGATTTTGTTTTAGACGATGGATGTTGTTTGTTTTTGTTATCAATTGTATTGTGTTTATTTTTGTTTTATCCATTCTTTCTGTGCTAGACTTTCCGCGTTTATACATAACCGACTGAATGTAACGCCCTTTTGACTGGCTCCGCTCTGATGTGCAATGATAGGCATTGACGATTCTGACGTCCTAGTCTTAATAATTAGATGACTTAAACCAATACGGAAACTTAGCAACAGTAAAGAAGGCCAAAAATAAGAATATGAAACGTATTGCACATAGACAACAAATATTAATTCATATTAAGATGCTGATATTAAAATTAATCAATAAAATATTATATTGAAGCACTCTTTCATTGTTTTATATGTTGTACAGAAATTACAGAAAAATATTATCCAGATGCACCTTAGGCATTGATAGAAGCCTTGAAATTGTAGCGCTTGCAAAATAAGGTGGTTGAGAAAAGGCAACTGTTTAATTTCTATGTATATATAGTTGGATCAATACTATAGTAGACCGTATATTTTCTCAATCCTGTGATATGGATATTTGTTTAGTTTTCTTTATTTACTTGGGACGAATATCTCATCAAAGGCAGCAGTGTGTAAGTTCCCAATCTTTCGACTGTGCCGACGGCCCGACACCAGTGTGAAGTAGATCGCACTTCAGTCATCTTTCATTCGCCGTCTAGCCTTTATAACTGACTGCCGAAGTGCCGATTGCAAGTCCGTCGTTTAGATAACCTTTTCGATTGTATGCAAACAGACTTAACATTCAGAACGTACGACCAAACATTTAACATTCTTTGTATAAGTTACCTGCGTACATACACAACATTCTATGTTTGTTTGTTTATTGGGTTTATCGTCCCACCAACAGTATTTCAGTTATCTGGAGACGGTGTCCACTTGAAGCAGATATAGTGCTGCCTTCACTGTGTATAGCATACCGTGAACACCTGGCATGATACCACACGCAGTCACATTATCCTGACACCGGGCCAACCAGTCGTGAAACTACCCTTATATTTGCTTGAGCGTTAGCAAGGGAGCTATACCACTACCATTTTTAGTGACTTTGGTATGTCGCGGCCTGGGATCGAACCCGGGGCCTCCCGTACCTGCAGCAAACATTCTATGATTCCCGGTCAAACAGATTGTTCTTTTGCGTGGGTTCATCATTCAAACTATAGTAATCGTCTTGTTTTATTTCAGATATGCATCCCTTTACTTTCATGACAAAGTCGGCTTATTCGTTTATGCCGTTGTGTAATATTCAGATAAGAATACCCTGTCAAAACAGAGAGCATGGATACCCGATGCTGTCATGAAGTATAAAATGACTGAATATCTCATACAACTTTATTGTTGATTATGTTTTATGTTTGCTAACGTCAAACTCCTAAAATAAAATCTGCAAACTAACAACGTATCATGTTAAAACTAGACTTAAAGAAATGCAAAAACAAGAAAGTAGCCTTATTTATAGTATCTCATCTTAAACTTAATTCAGCTCACTACGGAATGTTAATTTTAGAAAAGAGTGTTTATTTAAGCAATATATCGAATACATCTCTCGAACATTGGCGGTGAAAGGTCGAATGAATAATTTGAAAGCAATTTGTCCTCACTTGATTGTTTAATATTTTATTCAAATTTAAGTAAACCGCTCACAAACAGTGCTACTCAAAATGTTTTATAAGGTAATGACAACCGTTCATTATTTGCTCATCAATATCACTGATTTAATACGATCATTTATGTAAATCGATTTCACCTTCAACTGCACGGTTTAGCTTCTCCTTGGTGCATAGTCGGTCATAATTTGTGAAAAATTCCCGTAAACTTCCGAGGAGTTCCGAGTGTGCAAGACAGTCGACGTCCTGAAGCCTGGTATAACATTTTCTTAGTAAGGAAAATTCAATTTTGAAGATAGTAAATACATAAAACATTACAATGTTCCCTTAGAGCGTACAAACGTAATAAAACCATTACAAATGCTTTCAGGCGAACCGTAAACTGAGAGCTAACCACATTCCAAAACTCCCCGAGAGTGTAAGCAGAGAATCTGCACCACCAGGATAGCATCTATGGCTTGTAGAAATTGATCAATAACAAAACTCAATTAGATGCAATTGATATCCCAATACGGAGTCGTTTCCGGGAGATCCCAGAGTGAGAAGGAACAACTCCGGAGATAAATGCTCACGTCTCAGTCAATACAACATAACATTTAGATTCCATTTTTTAAACTTTTCCGAAAAGTCCACAGGAGGAATGTGTTTCTTCCGTTCTGATATACCTATATTCTGATATAAAATGTTAAGATGTATCATGCATTGGCAGTTGCGGAACACGAGTATTTGTAACCTAGTTTTAACAACAAAATATAGTTTAATCAACAAAGTTCCAGATGACAACACATATTTTACAAACAGAACACTATATAAGACAATGCTAAGCGTAAACTTGTGACTGAGTTCCAGAATATTAAGTATTGTTAAGAGAACGTGTGTCAGCAAACAAGCATGATCATCATAAAGGAATAATTGCAAATAACTAACTATAGGAATTTTCTGATAATTTGATGATCAATGCATAGTTATAACTCGCACTTCCTGAGGAATTTCTAAAATGCACGCAGTAAATGAAAACAGGCGTATTTGAAACTAAACAGTTCAAATGTTGACGTATACTAACTGAAAAGTTATAACGTCAATTAAAGAAAGAGCATAAGAACAAATACACATACTTCTTATTTTGTATAAAAAGAAAATATTTAAATTTTATTAAATAAGGAAAAAGTGGGCACATAAGAAGTATAAATGGTTGTAGCATCCGGTTCATGTGTCCATGGAACTGAAGATCCGAAAATCTGATAGGATTATTTAAATGACACATAAATTGCATGCCTTTTTACGACCGCCACACAGCACCTTAACATTATTATTAGAGTTTGTGTTTTACTGTTGAAACTTTTTCTCACGTGAGAGACAAAAAATGAATCTTAAAGCTATGTTATGATGTGGAAAAACGAATACCACAATGTTTGGATGCCACCGGCAGTACTCACCATCTGATCATAACCATCTGGTTCAAATGTTCCAAGTTGGCGATATGGATTGAGCCGAATGCGCCAAAGAGGCAAAGACAGGTAAATTAAACGAACATACAAGGGTCATACTTTTGACGAAGTGCTGAGAAAAAAAACTGCTCTTGCTTTATGGTCAATGGGCTAATATTCTTTTTGCTAGCTGATTGTCCATACCAGTTGTGCAATATTCCTGAATTAAACGCGTGTACGCAAATGTTTAAACATATTTTAATACACCTACCGATTAAACTCTCAAAATATTACATACATCATTAAAAACTTTGAGGGTAAAGATGAATATGCTAATAAATTGTAACGTTCATATTTCTTACTCTGCCCAGAAGTGCAGTAAGAAGCATATGCATAATTTAAAAGATCTTGTCATTCCTCGCACTCCAACACAGCCTCCTCAATACAATTATCGTCCATTAAGGTGTGATCATAAATCGTCAAACACATCGTTTTTGACTAATTTAACCCTCTATTCCTTTATATATATATACAAGCCGCTCTTCATATTTACTTTTATAAAAATTGCCGTGAAATGTCAATGAAATATACATATTACCAATAATAAATGCCATTTTACTTCTCATTTCGGTTGTCTTATTATTTTTGTATTTCTATTTGTTCTTTAACTCTATTTTAACCAAGCAAAATAATTATTGTTATAATAGTTTTGTAGCGACGAATCAGTTACTAAGAAGTTTAACGTGTCTCCACAACCACTACTGACAAGATTTAACCATAATTTAACAAAAGTTTTCAACCAAATTCGCCGAATTATTATATAATTGTTATATCTTTATTTACACAGTAGCATAGGACAAGTAGTGAATAAAGATTTAAATAATAATAAGCCTGCAATAATTCGTAAGTTACGCAAGAAAAATGGCAATTGTACTAGAGCACATTCCAATGCATCTTTGACGCTGCTCGTTATTGATAATTACAACGTGGAGGAACTGCGATTGAATGTAAATGGTTGGATCTTCATGACATACCACGCTTACAAAAAGGTAAATGGTGTAATATTTGGATTTAATTTAAAAGCCAATAACAGGAATCAATAAATAAATCGTATTAATGAACCACCAGTTAAGGGTATGCTGCTTTGTCAGCAATCGACATTAGAGTCACTTCGCATTATTCATTTGTACTTGTTTAATTGACAGTCCTAGCTAAATAACATGTTACGTATACAAATTTCTGTCCAGAACGAAAAAGCTCGATGACAAGAAAAACATCATATTTACAGAATCAACACCTCCGAATCAACACCTCTAACGACCGTATATTTTCACAGAGCCGGTGTAATATACAATCGTCTGGATATCGCCATTGTTCTTAATATACTGCTGGTGACACGACATAACTCACAAAACATACCAAATTCATCAGGTTTTACGTTTCCAATCTCCCGACTTTGCTGACACTAGCAAAAAGTGGGTCACACGTCTGAACGTCTGACATTGATCAGTCTTCGTCTAGACTTCATGACTGACTGACTGACGAAGCTTTGCGTAATAACACTCAATCACTGGAACCCCTACCAGCCTCAACTATGACTCCTTTCGAGATATGTATATCGTAAAAGCATATTAAGCTGTAAATGTACAAAAAATGTTGCATCCATAAAGACGGAAACAAGTTTAAATAATTTGCATTAAGTTAACGTTCGCGCTTAGACGCACTAAAAGATATCGATGATTATCACCACAATAAGAATATATGACAAAACCACACTAGTGACAAAAAAAAACTGCCAAAACTGCCAAATGAATATTAAACATCTGCAGTTTTTAAGGTATGTTAGCATCAGGTCATGCCTATTTGAAAACTCTTTGATTGTTACATTTCCGTATCACCTTTTAACGACACAGTTGAATACAAAAACTATAAGGGCGACTAAGTATTTTGTTAACAGAATTGAAAAAGTTGTCAAATTTTGAAAAAAAAAGTATTGTAAAAAATGTATGATAAATGTTCAAATGGTTGATTAATCATAACTGCTCAAAAACACGACTGTTATCAATATTGGATGGACATTGAACACAAATGCTACCAGTAAATATTTTTTAACTTTTGACTCATCTGTTCGACATAATGTAAAAGCAAACTGTATTGAGTTATATTACGACCTTAAGACATGCATATTTGTGCGTGTTTACTTTAAAGGTGATATCCAACACTTTGCTTATATCTAATACCTGTAACATGATCATTTTAAGTGATCTCCACCGTAAGTGATCACGTGCTTTTCTTTGTTTAAAATAGATGTGCAGCGTGGATCGGATAGGAAATACATTTCTGTATTGACAAGTGGTGTGTTATATTTTACTATTCACGTTGACGTGGGTTGCCGATAAACATGATTTCGAGGGAACCTTTAAGGTAACAATAATAACTGTAAACCCATTTATCAAATGAGGGTCTAAACGTAGCTCTGCAACTTATTGTGTGTTGCTCTGACAACAATCTTGACGAGATCCTTCAAGATATTAAGCTGTCGGTTTAACTTGAATAAAACGCCTACGTGTCTCTCCTCATGTTATAATACTCTATGTAGATGAAGTAAAATTTGCTGTTTGTACTTCGGATCTGAGTTTTCCATTCTAAGAATTTTCGTTTCGAGTCTGAACGCCGGAGTGCATTTAGATACTTCGGGTCTTACTATTTTTCTTGTTTATCTTCTAGCTACAATATGCAATGTACAATACGCATACAATGGAAGATTTAAGATGTTCACACATTGTGTATATGCATTTGTATATAAAAACAAGTAAAATACATTAATTTTAAGTATATAATAATATAATATTTAATATATTTTTGTAAACATCAAAGAACAATTTATTTATTAAATTTTGCAAATGGCACTATGTAGTTTTAGGATGTTTATAAATTAGAACGCCCTTTCACTTATATTTACGTATGTTATTAGATTTGTATATTTTGGATATAAAATATAAAAGTGTGATTGTTATAAGCATTACTTGAACCCGTCTTTAATACAAAAATGCTTCGATCCGGTAAACTTATATTTTAAATTTTGTCTTTGTCTACGCTTGATAGTTATTAGAAAAATAAATTCACTGATGTTTCATGGTTTATCATGTCTAAACATTCGAACATAATATAAGTTAAGGCATATACATGTTTACATCGATACAATAAAATATTTGCGGATCATGGTTTTTAAATATATTATTTATATGAACAAACTAGCTTGATGTCGTTAGATAAGAAAAAAAGTCATGAAAAATGGGACAATAAAAATGTTCATAATGCAGATTGATGTGTCATGTATAATGCTGAAACTTTTAATAGTTTTATTGCCCTCTTGAGATAAAGCTTTGTGTGTGAATACCTTAAATACATGCATAACAACACTGATTAATTGCTTAGATCGATGAATGAGAACTTTATCAAACGAGTGTCTAAAACTATTGTATTTCAGGTTTGCTATCGATCATTTCTTTCAGCCATAGATGCTCTTTCCTTGCAACAGATACTCTCTATATTTTACCAATGTCCAAAATATTATAACTATACATTCTTGTAATAAACGTTGTATGTTGCAAATTTTATAATTAAGTGAACATACGATAAACAATAATAACATCAATATGTGTATATTGGTTTCTTGTTATTCTTCCTGCTGGCATTCGATTTCCAGTCAACACAACAATGGGACTGCATGTTGTATCAAGTTATGTTATGCCTCGAGTGAAAACTTCCCAAAGATAGCTGAAAAAAGTATGATTGTTACGTTTAAGTAATTAATGTATTACAAAAGAGGACGCCTAGTAAACATTCAAAGTTTTACGAGATGTAGCTAAAATTGATATGCTGTCATTTTACTGTATTTCATTATTCCTTTGGTCAATTTAACAATTTAAACAATTTATCATTAAGAAACAATAAGTTCAATGGTCATTGCTGTATTAGATGTGATTCAGAGAAAATCTGAAAACAATCATATAGAACCGCATTTTATATAAAAGGTTATGAAATATGGGTTTTGAATTTATTTGAATTTGATTTTGATACAAAATAAAATTTCTTGTTTTAATTAGTCTTTTTGGGGGTACTAATCAAAACGACAAGAGAGGTTGAATTCTGAATACGTTTTCTTTGAAACAAAGTGCAAAGTTAAGAATTGCATACTAGAAAAAAAAGTATGCATATAGAATCATACAATTCCATCCAATAGGTGATTTCATTATGTTTGTAATGTCATTCACTGTCTATCAACAATCTCGAAATGTTGCAACGTCCGGAATATGTCTACCTTAATACCTACATAAGTCACGGCTTAATTTCTAAAAAAAATTGTTTTAAAATTAAAAGCATACTTAGGATATATATCGGGGTATTTAGATGATGTTTTGACTTTTATAAAGAAAATATTACAGGCTTAATTAAAATAATAGCCATACGTGTACGTGGTCAACAGCCACAGGTGCACTCATTACTAATGTGTCCTGACGCCATTACGAAGTGAAAAGTGGAAAAATATCGAGTAAATTACAGTTTTCTACCAAGTAGATTGGAACTCTGTAAACCGGTAAAAGCACACAAGCCATTCTACTTTCTGCTCGACCGTTCCAAGAAGATAATCTTTGGTATGTCTCTATTTTGTGTTTGGCCCTGTCTTTATGTTTCTTTGTTATTGTAACATTTACATTTATTTTGCAAGTGTGTGCCTTTATCTAGGGCGTTTTCCGATTTTCTTCATTTTGGGGCAGCAATAATGTCGTTATTTGCAAATGGTTATTGTTACGATTTTGTTTGTCATAGCGTTGCATTTCTTTCCTCTGCGTTTTAGTCCGCCAATATAAATCATTGAAGATTTATAATATTGATCCCGTCAATGTCCGACAGCTTTCACCATGTCCAAAAGTTGGTGGTTTAGCTTGATGCAGCAGTGATATTTCTGCAAATGTCATTGTTGTTACAAGAAGTAGAAACTATTACTGTCCATAATTTTTACTGTCAATAGGTTTCTAAAAACAGTTCCGACGACACTCTCTAGATTTAAAATACAACTTTCAGTTTAAATTTCATGTAATATTAGTTAAGCCATTAATAGAAATTACTCCGAATGGACTATATATAAACCGAAATGTGTGCATATGTAAGTATGCACACGCCGATCATTTCATTTATTAGGGATTATTTTGAAATTTACATAAAACTTTGTTCAAAAGGATTAGACATTAACAATAATTCGAGTTTGCTTGCCCCATTACAATATATGGCAGACATTTCAAGTCTATTTTCTTGCAGAACAACTGTTTCTCCACCAAAGCAGACGGCTGTGCTCTCACTACAGCCGACAATTTTAAACGCCAATACAACAATTGCATGTCTCGTCGCCATAGTAACAATAAGATAATTTTCGTTAAATGGTTGCTACACTGATCGATCGTAGAGAAACTTTCCCTGTTTCGGTCTAGAACAGACGGACTTTGACAACATTAGCAGGAACATTGTTCCTTAGTTTCGACTGTGTTAAACGTCCCATTCATTCAGTTTACAGAGAAAATGTTTTGGAAGAATAACATCAGGTGCATTTATGCATGTGTTTAAATAGTAGTAAGTGCTTTAATAACAATTTGTGATGCGCTAATTAAAGCACGCTGAAAAAATTTTAGGTACTGAAATTTAATTTAGATAGCGCAAATTACAGTCAGAGCAAAAACAAAACAAAAACATACTAGTATTATGAATGCAAATTACGTTGCTAACTATGTTGCAAATTGCGTTTAAAATTAAAAATAAAATGCACCTGCTGCAAATAAATAGTTATTTTGATACAATTCTTTTCTCAATTTAAACCATTACGCTAATATTTTTTGATATCTTACGATTAAAAAAAATGCATTTACAATCAAAATCAGAACATTGTACAACAACGAATTTTGACCAAAAATAATAAGTGTGTATACATGTAAACCTTTAAAATAGGATCAAAATGTATTCAGCAAAAATACTGCTGTTTATTTAGAATAAAAAAAACGAAGTATAAGAACACAACGAAGTATAGCGCTTTTATTAAAATGAAGATAACTTTTTCATGAACAGTGTCACTTTATCCTGTTTAATGACAGATACTCGATAAACTCTGCCAAATGAATATATCCTAGATATATTGTTTTATTGTGATTACAATAAACAACAATTTAGGGCATATATTTACATCTTAATACACAGAAGTTGTCAGATTGCATTAGATTTCCAACCACGCAAATATTTGTGATCAAAGTATACAATTATTCCCAAGTCCATTTGTCATTTGTAATTCAATCGAGCCAAACTGTACGGTCGCTGATGACGTAGAATTATTCGAAAAACTATTTATTTGCTAATGTCGGGGAAAATATGTTCAAATATGTAAAAATATTCATTTTACCAATGGTTCATTGATAATTTGCTTTACTGATTTTCTTCTTATTTTATTCATTATATTCCTAGTGTCATCATCATATAACTAAACCTGTGTTAATTGCGTTGTTGTTTTTCATTCTCACTACTTTATCAGTTTAACTTACCCTTGAAAGGAAGACAAACATAGAAGACAAATAAAGATATTTATGCCAGTTACATGCATTTGATCAGGTCCGCACCAAAGTAAAATGAGATACCTAGCTGTAAGTACTAAGATCCCATTTACCCTGACATCGCTCACAACACACTTCTAGTCTACGTTGTGTCAACAGAGCTTACACCTATCGTCAAACACTTCCAGATTTCTGGTATTTTTATATTTTATGTTTTATATTTTATAATAAACACAAAGAAAATGTATTGCCAATATTAAAGCTTATTTTTTTTCTTCTACTCTGTTTTTTCGTATGAAACATAATTGAAATAGAAGTGTTATGTTCTCAGGTTCCGGTGTAAGCCATGAACGTGTATTTTTTCGGTGTCTCTTTTGCTTGTGTTAATGTGTATATTTTGGATTGAAATTGGACTAAATTTGTGATGGACACTTAGATTAAGGAGACATTTGAATTATATTTTGTTTCTATCTTTTAGAACACTTACAGAGACACTTTATTGATATGTTTATGATGTGAATCTGTTCCCCTTTGTCTACCCTTTGTCGTCCATTGTATTCATATAAGCTATATTTAGAATGTGTACTACATACGGTGTGCTCACCTCCCCATAGCTGGTGATTCGCTATACTTGTGTGGTGCGCTCCTGTATCGTACCCTTGGAGGCGCGTGTTTCGCACTTCATACTTACCAAGTGATATTTGTTCACAAAATTGCATTGGATATACGTGAATGTGTAAAAATGATATACACAAGTAAATCATGTAGCATGTTAGCAAAAATGGACAAAAAAGTAGATATAATAGCCAGAATAAATTTTCAAAGCGAAACCGGAGTAGTGGGAGTGGTTCAGTGAACGCACATAAGATAGCTGAAGTAAGAGGCCCGTCAGGAGGTTCCACAAAATCTGGTATTGATGTTAGTGAAGCTATCTGCAAGGCTAATTAGGTATTGTTCAATAATGTAGAAGGAGAATCAGATAGTGTAGTTCTACCAGATGATACTAGTGAAACTATATGTACACTGGCGAGCGGCACTTCGCGTGATCTACTGAGATTAGAGAACAGTAATATATCATTACCTTATTTAAGAAAATTGACTAAAAGTTAGATTCTGTAGAGAAAAGGTTAAGCGCCATAGAGGAAGTGAAAGAAAAGGTGGAGAGCATTTATAGAGATGTCAAGAAGTTAAGGATAGTTTTAGAAGAAAGAGATAGAAAGTTGAATGGTCGGCTGCGTGCATTGGAAGAAAAGGTAGAGCCGTATGAGTTTGACAGCCGGAGATTGTGTAGCAAGGTTGAGTGCATGGAGCAGTGAAAGAAAGAGTTAAGAGATGAAGTTACTTACCTCCAGCCTCAGTCAATAAGAAACAATGTCGTGTTTGTTTGATAATATTCCAGATGACATGAATGAGACTAATGAACAGACGGAAAAGAAAGTGAGAGACTTCATAAAGGATAAGTAGAAGGTGGCACAGACTATTGTTAATGAAATGGATTTCGAGCGGGTTCATAGAATGGGATATAAACATGGTGGTAGAACAAGAAACATTGTGGCCAAGTTTCAAAAGGTTCAAAGACAAGGAAATGGCGATGAGGCAATGCAGACATCTAAAGGGTACAAACTCTTTTGTGTCAGAGCAATACCCTAAAGAGTCGCGGATACACGGCGCAAACTTGTTTCTCAGATGAAACAAGCGAGAGAGGAGGGAAAACAAGCGTGGGTTGCTTATGATACTCCTTTCATTTATGGCAAGGCTGTAAATAAATAAGGGTAATATGAGAATGATCTGAATGTGGCTTCTTGGAATGTCTAAGGAATAACCAAAGAAAAGCGTGAATATACAGAGTTTACAAATATCATTAGAGGCAATGATATTATTTTTATGTTAGAGACGTGAGCTTCCTCCAAAACAGATATTAGCTTTGTTAATTATGCCGTTCACAATTTAAGTAGAGAGTTTCAGCACCGGCATACCAAAGGCATAGCGGTGGTTTAGCTCTGTATTATAGAGATTGTTTAAAAGATGGCAAAAGAATAGTAAAAATGACTTTAATACACTTATATGGATAAAATTAGATAAAACTTTTTTTCATGTTGATAATGATATTTATATATGCGGTGTTTATCTTTGGGGAGAGGATTCCCTTGCATATCTTATTATTAATGTTGATCTTTTTGATATTTTAGAAAACGATATAAGTATGCTTTGGGAGATGTATATATCTGTGGTGATTTTAACAGTGGAGTTGGCTTGAAACGTGATTATATTGCTTTTGATGAAAATTATTCTTTTTTAGATAATGGAATTATATTCCAGACGTAACGATGGTCAGGGCCTCACTGGACAATAATTGTAATTCATTTGGTCATAAACTGCTGGACTTGTGTAAAGGGTCATATATGCGTATAGTAAACGGAAGGCTAGAGGATGATTTCGGTGTGGGAAATTATACCTTTATATCTATTCAAGGAATGTCATTAACATATTACCTTTTTAGACAGAGAATGTAATTTTGCACGGTTGTGACGATTCACTTTTTACCCTATCATCGTTGTTTACATGCAAATAATGTTTTCTACCATAATAGGTCTGAGGAGAACAGAATGTCTCGATGTAATCGTAAAGAAGAGTATAAATACCTAATTCGAAACAAAAAGCGTCTTTCTAGAAGAAAAATATGTAATATCGAAAAGCGTAAGTTCTACAAGCCTAAACAATTTTGGATGCATTTTCAAAAGCCAAAAAGAAAAGTTGAAATAGGTTTATGGCTTAATCAGTTCTATAATTACTTTTCAAACTTAGAAAATGATATTTTCAAAAGTCAAAATAAAGATGCGGATGCTTTTTGTAACGAATGTGATTTAAACAGTTGTTCTGAAAAGGAAAGTTATAACAGAAAGATTACGGTTGAGAAAGTGATTTTAGCTATTAATAATTTAAACCGCTGTAAAGCCAATGGTATTGATGGGTTTATTAATTAATATTTTATTGAAAACAAAGATATTATTGCTGGACATGTATGTGATATTATTAACGCGACATTTGATTCGGGATGTTTTCCGAAAGAATGAAAGGGTATTAGTGTCCCCTTACATAAAAAGGGGAAAAGAAAGACCCTAACAACTACCGTGGTATAACCTTAATAAGTGTTGTTGCCCCAATTTTAAACAATAGAATATTACATACACTGATACCTTTTCAAGTATAGGTGATTATCAGTATGGTTTACGAAAAAGTCAATCAACCGTTGATGCAATGTTTGCTTGACAATTTATTGTTCAACATTATATGTTTAATAATAAACGATTATATGCAGGCATGATTGATCTGAACAAATGTTTCGATGGCATAAATAGAAATTCATTGTGGTTTAAATTACATAAAATTGGTATTTAAGATAAGATGCTACGTGCACTAAAGAATATGTATAGTGAAATTAAGTAATTAATTATGTGTGAGGCAATGTAATAGTTTCTCTGATTTTCGCACTTATTATGTTAGACTGAGGCAAGGCGAGGTTATCTCCCCTGCCCTTGTGTCATTGTTCTTGAACGACCTTGAATTGTTTTTAAGATCAGATACAGCATCGAATATTTGCATTAATGATGTTTTATTTAGTGTCTTACTATTTGCTGATGACATGGTCGTACTGGGAGATTCTCTAAAGATTTACAAAGTAAACTTTTACACAATTATTAAAATACCAAGTAATACCAAGTTATAGTCTACTTCCAAGCTACTGCTCGTTTAGCCGACTTTACAGTTTACCATTGGGTCATTGGGTATATTCGTCAATCCCGTACTATGGCAGCCGACACATGGCGATGGGAAGTCATATAACTGACCCGAATAACCCTCGCATGTACCCATTTATACACCTTAGTGAAGTGGAACAATTCGAGGTAAATTTCTTGCTCAAGGAAATTACCGGTGACCTGACCGGGGTTCGAACCACGGACCCCGTGATCCGGAGTCGTGCGTCCTACCACTGGACTATTCCGCTCCAATAATTATTTTCAACAATGGAACTTATATGTAAATGTACTTACGACTAAAATCATGGTTTTACGAAAGAGAGGACGGCAATTATGATATTTAATCAAGATATTTTTGACACTTTTGAACAAGAATGGTATGGTTTATTGAATAGTAATAATGTATTTGATTTTTATATCAATATAAAGGACATGCAAAACTACGGACCATACTTGGATATTTTACCAAATGATCTAAGACAATTTAGTTAAATAATAGGAATGTCTGCACATTCTTAAAGAATTCACATCCTGTATTTAGAGGAAGCAGACTCTGTTTGCTATATAATAACAGAGAAATTAAAGATGACCCTCATTTTATTCGTATATGCCCAGTATACACTGAGAAAATACCTCAACTCAACTTGTATAATAGACCGTCTGTATATAAAATGTGTTTTGCTGTTTGATTCAAAAGAACATACATATTAATCTCGCCCTTTTTATCAAGAGAGGAACATAAGTAAAAATTATACATAAAGTTTAATGATGTTTCTTGTATATCTATTATAATGCAACTATCACACAAAAAGCTTAATATATTGTCATTTTTATTTCTTTTTTTTTTTCATATTAATAACTAAACCAGATATTATATTTGTATATTGTATTTATAATGCGATAATGTACACGAGTACAAACTTGAATAAAAATATGTTCTCTTTTATTCTTTAATACATATTTGGTGCGTCAGTTAATCCAATATGAATCCTTAAGTAATCATTATGTTAGACCATTTAATGCAATTAAAATTAGTAATAATTTACATTCTTATCATTTATTTATAATATTTCATTCTGTTCTCTTTCCCAATTTATTTCATATATGCCATATGATGTCTTTTTTCACATAACATTAATCACATGTTAAATATAAATATTTATTTTAACTTCATTCGGTTTATTCTTCCTTCAAATGAAATTAAAAAAAAACTTCATACCATCATACCTAATATGTATCTTTTCCCTTTTTCTTAGACTAAACGTTTTATACTCTTATTCGAAGAAAAGAGCCCAGGTAAAATACACATCTACATTCATAAAATAATATTCTACAAACTTACACGTAACCAGGAATAACTTCTAAATGTAAGTAAAACGTATTACGTGTATGTTTACATCTTTGTTGGCAATCGATATTTGAGCCACGTCGCAGTGTGTCTTGAAGCACCCCAGTTGGCCCTTTTGCCGACTGACCGTTCCAAGGCGGTAACTGATGGTTTTTCTTTATGTGTGTTATGTCTCGTTTCTGTGTTTATTGTTTTTCACATTTGCATTTACCTTGTTTGCCTTTGTCTACTGGTAGATAAAATTTAAATATCTGTTAGAGTTTTGATAGGACCTTTTCTTATTTACCTATTGTAAAATTTTGTCACGAATTTAATAAGGCTTTAGATTTTCATGAAACGTAATATCCGATATAAAAATAACTTGGATGACAAAAATGCCCAATATTAATTGTCTACATTTCTATGGATCAATACGTCAGCAGACTGTTGCCCCCTAGAATCCCTTCTGATTATCGACATTGTATTCTTTATATAGCCAGCCTGTCATAACTCATCTACATCATCAGTGTATCCCTGAATCTCCTGACTTTGCTGACACTGCTGAGAAGTTGGTCACACGTCTACTGTCGATTCACTGCTGGTTAGACTTCCTAAATGATTGTCGGAGATCTTTGAAAATCTGCAAAGATACTGAAGCTAAATAGACAAATTGCAATAGTAAATACAAATGAAATGTTGTTTTTACCATGACTCTCCATCCAAAAGTTACCAGTTACGTCTTGATAATCCTAATTGATCATTCCTTTCCTTAAGTTAGAAAATATGTTCTGTGTCAAAGAATATATTACTTAACAAAATGTAAAATCCAGAAAATAGAGATCCACCTAGATTGTTGCGCCGCTTAGATATTATGACCACTTGTTGTCTAAACTTCCTAACTGATACTCAGAATTGCTTGCACAATCATCCTTAATTGCTTATACCATCATCAAATACTAGCAGCTACGTCTATGACTTCGTTATGTGTTTTTGTCACTTCTACACTTAATAGGTAAATAAGAAAAGGTCCCCTCAAAATTTCCACAGATATTTAAAATTTATCTACTAGTAGACAAAGTATGGCCTAGTTCAATTTTTATAAAATCGTGATTCTGACGATATCTGTCCTGTGGAGTGTATCACAGACATAGCAATTTTCGCTAAAGCAAGACTTGGCTTTGTTTGTAGGGGAAGGCCCTAGTACCTTTAAGCCGCCGATGCAATGCAACTCAGCTGCAATCTTTCTAAACATTATTGGCTTGGTCTGAACTTAAATCATTTTGAAGAATGGTAGAATGTTTAAAGAATAAATTAAATACATTAATAAAAATACTGAGAAAACAACTCCTAGAATGGATGTATGGAAAATGTTTAACAAATGCAAGTCTAAATGACATGTTTATTGACTAAGACACGAGCATTTATCTCGGGAATCTCCAGAGTCGTTCCTTTCACACTGGGATCAACCGTAAAAGCGACTACGTATTGGGATATCACTTGCATCTAATTGAGTTTTGCTATTGATCAATATCTATCCAGCTTTGATATTTGTTCGCTGGTGTAGACTCCCTGCCAACTATCTCGTGTTCTGAAACATTGTTTGATCTCTGTTTCTCTGTTTACTCGTCTGAGACTCCCCGGAAATATCTGGTGTGCTTTATTAAATTTATATACTCAAAGGACATGTCATAATGTTTGCTATGTTTAAATTCTTCTGAACTGAATCGTTCGAAGTAAGAAAAGTTTCAAGAAAGCTTCTAGACGCGTCCACTTGGATATCCTTAGTAATATTAGAGGTTCTGAAAAAGTCGATAGACTACTATCAATGTCGTACAGAGACAAGTTTGCAACGACGCATCCACAAATAAAATAGCTGCACTCAAAATGAATAAAAATGATATCCTAGTATCATATTCGTGAATAATTCATATGTTTAGCATACAGTTAAACGTCGAGTTACATTTGAGATGAGGAAAATGACATTCATTGTTTTGTTCTTTGTGTTTCTTGTGAGAGTTATGGCTCTTTAATTTACAAATGACAAAACAATAGTTGGTTTAAACATATTTATCAAATAAGGCATCTACAGCAATATGGCAAAATATGGCATTGTAGAAATAATGATTCTCTCTTCTAAATATGGTCATCTTTAACTATGTAACTACTTTCTTTTACTGACGTCATAACCTATCTAAGAAAATGTCAGCGTTTGGACATTTCTTTAATTCAAATATATATTTTCTTTTCAGTGCTTGCATTTGAGAAACCCCGCAAGAAGTCCGAGTTTAGAGCTATGTAAAACCGGTTTAAGCACCCCAGTAGTTCCCTTTTGTTTGTTCAAATTCGGTAACTGTTTGGTTTGCTGTTAATGTTTTATGACTGAACACAGATTGATTCTTACTTTTACATTTGGCTTGCTTGTGAATCCATCGATCATGTGCCTTTATAAATATTGGTATATTTTGGAATGCTCATAGGACTGTGAATTTTTCCTTATGCAATGTTAAATGTATCTGGAAAAGAAATCTTACATGTTATGTTGCTGTCTAATTGCCAAGTAATTAAAAGATGAATAAGAATAAAGTTAATATGTATTTGTTATTATTTTGATATTCTGTCGGGTGACACTGTTATCCAGTATCCAGTTAAAATGTGACTAGTTGTGGTATCATGCCGGCTTCAAAAGGGCACTTCCCCACTAAATAACCAAACGACTTTTTCCGGGGGCGTTGATAAAAAAATAACAATGCAAAGTTGATGTCCAGTTAAAACAAGCTTGTATAAGTTTGTAGGCAAAGAAAATAGATTCTATAATGTCATTTTGCTATTATTCATGATGGCATTAAGTTAGCAAAATACATTAACAGCGTTTAAGTAGACTTAATTTTTTGGTTGAAAAAAATATTGAAACTTTCCAAATCTGATGCCATTTATTATAAAATCCTCTTAGCTTAGAAGCATTTAAGAACGAATACAATATCAAGCAAACGATACCACAGTCAATCTTCATACAACCTTTTTCATTCTTAATGCAAACTGTCGATCGTTTCATGGGGCAATAGGCAATGTATTACAATTAAGTGGCTAGTATGTTTCCTTTTAATGTACAGAAACATTTTAAACCAATTATTTAAAGGCCATTAATCATTTAAATTTTCTTAGACCCTCACAGTTTAAAAATTACCTTCCAATTGTTTTGTCTTTCATAACATGCTTTTCTGCCAACACAGACCACAGCGCTTTTATAATCGCTTCAACTTTAAACGTTAATACTACAATCGCATGTTTCGTAGCCATAGTAACAATAAGAATTATTATACAATGGTGACTATAAGAATGAATCGTAGTTTAACGTCCCACCAGCATAGATTGAAGAGAACATGTTCATTTAAGGTAAGGGTCATTGGAGTGATGCCCCTTTTGCCGTTAACTAGTAATAAACAAATATATTATTTCACAATTTTTGAAAAAAGTTATGAATAAGAATATGAATAAGACCTTTGACCATCGTAACATATGTAAAGTTTTGAACTAACAATGAAGGTACAAACATATATATTAATTGTTAAATTTAAAAACAACAACACTGGGACAAGGTATCACACAAAAGTGTGAGGAAACACAATTACTAACGACTCGGAACGTTTATCCGGCAAACGGACAGACAGGTTGCTAAAGTCACTTTCTCAAGTCCAAACCTCGCACGTCCTGGCTGGTTTCTAAGAGAATTACAGTGTACATAAAATATACGATCAAAATGAGGCAAATACCATTGAGCTCAATGTGTAAATATATGTACAGAAAACAGAAGTCAGAAAACAGCGAAAGAAACTTCAAAATTAAGCACCAAAGATAAATGCAAACTATGTTCAAAGCATTTACGTTACCCTGTCATTTGCTATTGTATCAATAAGTTGAGGGCAGGACAGGGCGGGGTGGGTGGGTGTTGGGGTGACTTTCCTCATAAATTTCGTGCATGTGAGGAAAAATAATTTTATCAGTTTTAAGGTGATATACGACACATTGTCTTTATCACATACATATTGTCATGCAGTTCATTGTGGCTTGACGTCGCCCTTTCAACAAAAACACACATATATATAACAAGAAAACATCGTCAATCTATAACACCAAAGACCCCACAAAAAGCAAATGTTGACAGCTAAAGTTGATGATTCATGTAGTGCAATACACGACAAAGAAAGGAAAATCATCAATGAAACATATCTGAATGCACATTATATAAATCAAAATGGGTCGTCTGTTAAAGTATTTAAGTATTTAAACAATTTGAATGAAAAATATTCAAGAACGTTATTTACAGAAAGGAAATGTCATTGACTATGTCAATGTTCTTTTATATTTAATTTAAAAAATATTTTGTCGGTGTTGTGCTTTCTTTTTGTTGTCTGCTTCATTTGAATATTTTGAATTTAGGCTACATTATAACCATTGGGTCACACAATTCTCTGCAAAATCAATCGTCAAACAGTGACGAATACATATTAGTGCCAACTACATTTTTCTCCATTCATATATCGATTTAACAAAAGACCCCGCTCTCTGAGACGTCATATCTGCGTTTGTGGACGTATTTGAAAGATTGCTGACCTAAACCATATTCCATTCTTTGTTAAGGACGGCTGTATTAATATAATGTACAGAAATAAAACATGAATGTATTCCATTTTTTAGTTTCTTTCAATCTTTATTTAGGCACGAAAATTTAATTGTTATTACACGTCTAATATGATGTACAATCTCTTTGGTCTTTGTAAGAATTTTTAACTAGTTTATAACTATACATCGACTACTTAACTAAAGGTGATATGGCTGAACTTGTTTGTACATAAAATATCTTAAAACAGTCTCACTTTTAATTTAAACATTTAGATGTAATGATAAATGGAACATAAAAAATGAAACATCAACAGTAAGAAATTAGCACTAAGATTATTTGTAGAAAATGGATTCTGGATAAACTTAAACTGGAAAGTTACATAACAAAACTGTGTGTATTGGACACGACCTCTTACGCTAAAGGAAACTATATTAACAAAATAGCTTGCTTATCAATTCTTTTTAAACTATTCGTGTAAGCTACATTTATACATTTAGCACTGATACATGTAGCTGTATTACAGCAACCTCATTGTATCTGACCCCTTTAACATTTTTAGAGAAGGATTGAAAAAAACAAAATTAAATTATACAGATAGAATAATTCAATGATAACATTTTCAAATATTTATTTAAATGCAGTCTAAACAACTCAACACTTCTAAACTGTTAGATGCTTTACTTTTAAATGTGCACTAAGTGGCGGTTTCTTACATGTTTCTTTTTTATTTGCAAGAAAGCTTTGAAAGATTGAGCTTGCGTTACAGACTTAAATTATCAACATTTAAGAAACACAGTAACAGGACTATAATAAGGCACTGCGGCAGACTTTCGTTGGACAGGACGGTTGTGTAACACAGTACATGAACATATCCCTGCAGTCTGTATGTCTCTCACACGGTCGACAATCCGAACGACGGTCTGTCGCCATGTTAGTCATCAGTGAGCCAGCTGACACTCTGCTGACAATTCTCGAACTGTCCACTGACTGTCCTATGTTTCGATTATTTGTCCCAAACAGGTTATCTCTACTAAAAGGCAATGCAATCGGCGATGATACGGAATTCCCGAACATAGACCATACGTTTGCCAAGCCAGTTGTTGGCGCACGGGCAATGTTCTGATTGGCAGAATTAACACCGGAAGCAGAATTCATGAGGTTGGTGTTAACACGCAGCGTGCCACTTCTGGTTTGCAAGTTTGTGTCCCAATTGCTATTTGAACCGACTGTTTCAAGTGTGCCTTGTGTTTGCCTGCCTCTGTCAATAGGAAATGGTTGGTTCCAATCCGGTCCTGTAATAGATGCAAAATATAAGTTATTAATCGAACATTAATGCACAGTAAATCAGTTACATTTACTATTCCAGACAAAGTGATTTTAATTTAATAACTAAGTTTATATTCATTTCAGAGTTTAATAATCAATTCAGCACGTTGTGTGTACAGCCCCTTTCTATATCAATTGACATATAGTTTCGTTTTAGCAAGTTGAAAATTGAGTCATATTAAATGTTGATGAAAAAAATAGGTTGGAGTTTTATCTAGACATTTGCCTGGGGTGTTCCTCTGCCAAAAAGGATTGGACGTCGCTATAATTATCACAATTTTGTCGCTGCGACTGATCTCATTAACAAAACAAAAACAATAAGCTTGGATATAAAAACTTAAGAGTTTTAAAGCTGAATTCGTCTTTTCAAATATTAATATTGTTACCAATAATAATATTGCAAAGGTGATCTGTATATCCAGTGATGGCGATTCCCAAAATCAATAGTTTGCATTTGTAAGATAGTAAAATCTAGATGGAAAATAAGGAAAGTATTTAAAATATCTTTAAATAGTGTGAAAGTTAAATGCATGATATAACAGATATGATTTGGGTAGAATATGGAGAGAGTAACGGTAAGTCCTTGTTGAAAGCAGAATGTATTAACAAATCTACAACCGATCGCGCTTAGTTGTATGAATATGGTATTACTTCATAAAAAACCTTAAAAAAAAAAACTAATACTATGACTAAAAATGTCTCCGAAACCTGTATTATGGTGTTTCTAATTAATCCATCATTGAAACATGGTCAATGTTTGACTTAATTTGCATAAAAACACGTGCGTTTAGTTGGTGATATAGTTTATGAAATATGGAGGAAGAAGTGAAAAGAAACTGTCAAAAAGTGGAAGGAGTTTCATAAGTATGGAGAACATGTGAAAAGTCGTCCCGTGTCAACAAGGGAGGTAAACCTAGATAACCATGTTAAGGGAATGTATCCTTACGTTATCTCTCCTTGATTATAGCTGCGGGCTATTTTGGTGTATTTCAAAGAAGTTAACGAAACAGTCGCAATAAGCACTAGTCTTCCACTAATCAGAAGTATAAACAAAGGTATCTCTCAGTATGGAAACCTATTCTTACTTCATTTGTCTTAAAACTATCAAATTTTGATGTATTTTTAACATTCCAGTAAGTCCATTCCATATCCTAAGAATGCTTATCAAATACACATATATGCCATTATTAATATTATGCGAATTTGTGTATGGTCATGACCGTCGAGTTCGCGAGTTCTCTTGGCTTAAAACCAAGCTACGAATGATCGTACTGCTCAAATAAAAAATCACGTGGTATAAGGTCCTGCCAGAATGCTGAAGCCATATGAAGCAATATTATTTAAATTTTTCTTAATTATTAAAAATACTATGTCAACACAGTGGTGCCATCATGCTTGTATTTTTTACAAATAATCACCACAAGCTACTTACGCCACATATCAATGCACGTCTGTTCGACCGTATTTCCGACGGCGACCTGTCGGCATTGGTATCCGACGGGACACCAATGGGGGATGTCGGCAGAACACTCTGGAACATACAACGGTCTGCATAAGCCTTGGTCAAGGACTACATGTAAAAAATACAAATTTACCAATCAGCCAGATTTGTGATATTTTACATCTATAAACACAATATTGATCCTTTAGGCACACCAACTGGCAACCCATTAACCCTGAAACGAAATAGCTCTTAGCAATACTAAAATCAAATTGAATTCTTGCAACAAATCATTAATCTTGATTTTATTTTTGGCAAAAGATTGTGTTCATAAATTTATATTCTAGCAGTCTTTTAATAAAACTAATAGCACTAATTACAATGAAGATATCAGGGGCTGACTTATAATTGTTAACTGTAGCTATGTTTTTGTGGTTGTGCTTTGTTGCCTTTTTTATGAAAGCTATAATTTGTTTATGATTCGTTTGATTATACGATTTGACCGATTGTTAACTAACTAGCTATGAACTATTTTATGTAGATGGCCTTACAATTAACAGACAACTTGCTACAGTTTCCTTTAAACGTCACCATAACGCCAAAATCGGCTGTCTGGGTTTCTGTACTGTTTAAATGTGTATACACATATTCCATTATGTGTTGTTAATTGAAACACCATTTATTACATTAAATTAGGCCAATAAATATGTGACCGTTCCAAGGCGGTAACTGATTTGGGTTTTTTTTTCTTTTTGTGTGTTATATCTCGTCTCTGTGTTTTTGTCAAATTTACATTTACTCTGTTTGCCTTTATCTACAGGCAGATAAAATTTAAATATCTGTGAAAATCTTAATAGGACCTTTTCTTATTTACCTTTGAACATATATTAAGCAGTGATTACAGCAGCAAATATCATCATCGAAGACGATTATTTAAATAAAATGTCATGTGTAAGACGTCTTTATCAATAAGAAATATATGACAAAGTCCTATGAGCATTGCAACATGTACACAAATATGAAAAGGCACATGACAAAGGTATTCAAATGCAAACCAAATGTAAATGTAAAAACAAATCTGTAATAAGTCATTTAACAAAAAGAGGAAACCCGACAGTTACCGCCTTGAAAGGTCGCTTTAATATAACTCTGGTATATGCTAAAGAAGAGTCAAGTAAGCCTGATTTATAAAAGGCTCATATTAGATTATGTATTATATATAACTTTCTATAATCTACATCGGAATTATCAAATCAAACTATAACTGGAGAAAAATGAACTTATGCAATATTTATACAAAATATTTCGTGTATTCTGTGTTAGTTAAAAATATTTCCAAATAAGCCAAGATCATTGAATGTATATTAACAGTGAAACCAGTTTAAACGGAATATAAACAGCAAAGGAACTATTTGCTCGTGTTGTCATTGATACTTTTGGGGAAAACACGTCCATTGTAGCTTTTGTCTCATATCTTATTCTCAACACAAATTTAAATTCAAGTGCTTGATCTAATAATACAAATGATTTGTTTTTTAATCAAGTAAACATGCCCAGAAACTTACTCAGAAAGATAATGTGATAAAAGAATGTGTTTGAAAGAATAATGGAACAATAAAGCTTCATCACTTGATCAAATGATAACATATACTTTTATTGCATCAAAAACAGTTCGTTCATACCGCGAATATATTGTTTTGAATCAAATATTATTATTATTGTTTAATATATATTACATGTGTCATTATTTAAAACAATAAACCATTTACCATAAGTTATAACGAACAATTGTCCAAATGACCAAATCTTTTAAAAAACACATAAAGCCCACCTCATGCTTTATGACGTTTTATTTGTATTAATTTAGAGTCAATTAAATTTAAGTCTGCATAACACTTTACCTTTGATTATATCTAAGTAAAATACATTAGATATTTATATATATATATACGAGTATATACAATGATCGTTATATTTAAAATATCACTTTTTATGAACAAGAGAAATATTTATATTAATATTCATGTGAGGTTTTCAAAAGACCTTTCTTGATGGGTTTATATTAATGAGAAAAAAAAATCTTGAATATCAAAATTTTCTTTAATACATGGTTGTTAATATGATATCATTTCCAATAATTGGCAGAATAAGTGGTAACACAATACAGATTAGAAAGAAAATATCAAGACCGACATGGAGAAACATTTCTTACTTAATTTCTTTACTTTATTTTTACAAAAAAAAAACAACACATTTTCCCCCATCAATGCATGTTTTAACTTCAAAATTGTATCTTTAACCCTTGACACTACTACCTAAATGAGATTTTTTCTGACTGTAGAGCAAAATAAGATTATAATGGGTCATCTGAAAAGTTCTAACGTCAACATAACTAATTGTCTTATTACAAATACATGCATAAATTGAGGTTGAAAATATTATTTTTGTTTTTGCTCTTTTCAATTTAATGTAAATTTATTATTTTCCCGTGTCTCATTTCATTAAGTTTTGGCGATTTTTTGTATGAAAGCATGTAAAATATGATAGCGTAATGAATAGTATGAGATAAATAACAATAATAGTAGTAGAAATTGTTACAATCGATGTTTTATGGAAAGACAATTATCACAGTAATATATCAAATTCACAAAGTAATCCCAGCGAATAATGTCACTAAATACAGATTTTATCCTGCAATCAACATACTGACAAAAGATTATGTTAACGGTCGAAAAATAAAAATATCACAATACTGATGGTAAATCCTACTTTGACATCATTTGTTACAATTTCACTTTTTACGTTATGCAGGTATCCTATCGTAAAAAGTCCTCAAAGGTCTTGTTTTTGAAACTGGCATATAACAACCTAGTTTCAAATGCAGCGACGAATTGGTGTCAAATTTTTAAAAAAAATGAAATATTGTATGGGCATCTGTAAACATTATGCAAGGCGTTCATCCATGTTGTTGAATTCACAAAATCCTAGATGATCGGAAATTGCGTAGTCCACTTTTGAAGAGCAGCTGATTCGTAAGAAGCAATTTAAAAGCGACTTGGCACAATAAACACTGGAATAAAATATCACTTTGGGCAATTATTTATATATGCTGTTCTTCAAAATATTGTGTAGTCATCCTTTGCTAAAGAAACGAGTAAATCTTCATACTGCGCATGCGGTACTATACGCCGTGTGTCAACGTCAGACATAAACAATACGCCGATTGGCTCAATTAAAATATAAACCATTTAAAACATAAATAGTATGGATAGTGCGGTTATGTTTGTCATGTACCTGCGCTATGTTGTGACCAAGTCGTTTTAACTGTTGGTTAGTGAACTTACACTTTACGTATCACCTCTTTTCAAACTGCCTTCGCATAATAACCTGGCCAATCATCTTCGCATAATAACTTGGCCAATCATCAAAAACACGTGTTAATCACTGTTGGCATATATCAATTCAGATCTAACTATATAACACATTTCCATTTCCAAACGCATTGTTTTACGTGAATGGATGTTTATAAGACCACAAAGTACTGGTGTTACTGTGACGATAAAGGAATTGTTTAAATCTTTTTTCCAAATGAGTTGATTCTCCAAAAAAGGAGGCTCGTTTTATGCATTTTGCACACGATGTTGTATTGATCAAATTTGTCATAAGGTTGCATGGATATTTTGGCACACTCTGCGGGCACATCTCGGAGAGAAGTAGCAATATTCCGACGTCCCCGGACACTCTTCCGAGCGGTCACAGATCCGACACCCGTCCGCCAAACCTGCAAAATCAGTATTAAATAAAAATAAGAATCGATATGTTTGTGAGGTTATGGATCCTCGATCAAAAGAAGGAATTGAGACAGCTTAAGTGGTTAAAAGGCTGAGTCAATGCATGGTCACTATAACATTCCGTTTGCCATCAAAATCGCAGACCAACTAGTCTGCAAATTCCAAAATTACATATGATTTGAAGACTTATTCATGTGTGATATTATTCATTGTTCTATTATTCTTTACTTTAAGAATGTATGTCAAATTATCTGCATGTTATTCAATTTATCAGTTTAAATAACTGGTACGGAACGACGTATAAATATTTTAAGTAAATTTGAAATTTTGCCACAATTTCTACAAAACCCTCAGAAAAACACAAAATATTTTGTAGAAGCTATCCGGGAATGTCGTACCTTTTTTATTTATCTTTGTCAATGTCAACAAACATTTGTCAAAATTCTACCTATGGAGCTGTTGGGTACAGAAAAGGGGATCGTTTTACCAATAATTTTAAGTAATATCGAAAAAAGCATAGCATTTATCAATGAATTGCATAAGGAAAGAAAGTATGGGTTAACAATTCCATTATTCTGAAATGGAATTCACATAGATACGTTGTTCGGAATTAATGAAATTTATTTGTTTACTTAACGCTTAAATAACTTAATTTTGGACACATGTATGTAATTATTGCGACAAACATTTATAAACTGTTGGGAAAACGACACTAATCTACACCAAACCATTAACGCATCTTAGGTTGGTTAAACGACCTTCTCTATCCAATCAATGACTGATGTGGTGAGCTGTCATGTGACCATGGAGCTTACCATGTGACATGATATTTTTACGTGTTATTAATTACGAATTTCTTTACTTCGATCAATCTGATCTTTAAACATGAAATCAGTTCTGTGATGATGTAAACTTATTTTCTTTTTATTTATTACTTTATTTAAGAACAAAATAATTGTGCCGTCGTTGTCGTATGACACCATAGGATGGCCATTTCAAAATACATTCAAAATAATAATAACATTTTGTCAAAACTAAACATTTTTTTTTTAATAATCAGTTTGAGTGGGGAAAATAAAGAATGAAATTATGATTAAGTTTCAGTAAAGCAATTTAAATGAAACTCACCCTGGAAGAGATCTCCTCAAATGATAGCAAGAGAGATTACGGATTCTTAAACTCAAACTTAAATTACTTGCACATGTCCCCTCTTCTAATTTTCTATAATGCTTACATACCGAGGTCATGTCATATAACGGGAACAGTAATGATGTAGATTTCGGATCACCTAAATCGTACAATTGGACAAAGGTCCATCTTAAACTAAAATGCAACTTGCGGGAATAGGAACTAACGGAGTTCGGTTTACGAAACATCGATTGGAAGTAAGTTTTGTTTTTCAAAGACAACAAATTTCAATATAAGACTTGTATGTTCCGAAAATGTTAGGCTAGAAGTTAACTTGGATTTTAGATACATAACATATCTGGTCATATGTAAAGTAGTGTGAAGAATGGTGGCTTTTAGTGGTGCTTGATGAGATAATGTGATGTCAAGTAAGGATGTCCGTTTTTACGTTGGTATTTTCTATAGTTTGAAATAAAAGAGACAATCACGATGTATAGCGAAACATCATTACTGACTGATCCCCTTTTCAAAGACTTGTGACTGGCCGTTTCCATGTATTTTCTTATTCAAATACACCATAGCATTTTTCTTGACTCGCATGTCATTTTTATTTGTAAATTCGAAAAATTGATAAATGTAGCGGTTTAAAACTGCGAAACTTGTTTTTGCAATACCTGCACCCATAATAATACATGTTTATGAACTATAAACATAACACACGTCCAACATACACAACACTAACTGGGTAAGATTTTGGCAATAGGCAAATCCCATTCAGTCAGGCATTTTTCATGGCACGTTTTAAACTTCAATTTTCTAATTGATTTAACGAGATTATGGTCTGTTAGTACTTTAGAAGACAAGCTGATATGAAATGTGTGAACTAAAATTGTCATAAGACAATAAAAATGGAAACCTACAGCATGTTCACAAAGATAAACAATGTTTAACTGATAACAAAACAGTTAACAGCAAGTCACATCTAATTAATCACACAAGCAACCAATCTATTGTGGGGACATACGCTTGTGTATTTAATGATGAATTACATTACAAAGGCGAATTCATCAATAGAAACGTGCCTGTTGTGTAAAGAAATTATAACTTTAAACAGACCATATAACGGAAAGAAGTCATAAACATATACCATATATTCCCATCAATTTTAATTTGACACTCTAATTGTCATACATCATGGTAGCAAGGTAGACGTGTTTTCTGTTTGTTTCCTTTTTTGGGCATTAACCTTCTGCTATAAGATTGCTCGTGCAACGAACACCGCAACCTTATCATCAGTAATGTAGCTTGTTAACAAATAATGGCCATGTATCTTGTGGTTTGTATAGTAATGACATTGTAAAAACATGTCTATTTCCGCGTAGATTCAAGTGGCTATACACACGCGGATTGCATTTTCTCTATATTTGCAAAAGTAAATAAAACAAATAAAATGAATTGAATTGGGTCTTTAAAACCACAAATGAAACAAATACATTTATTGAATCAAGTCGTAAAATCACAACTGAAAACTGGTTTGTCTGAATGGTAGACGACATACACCTACTGAATTAAAATAATAAGCGGCGTAAGTCTTGGACTAACAACTGGTCTGCACATAGACTCGAGTGATCTATGTGACATGTTTCTGTCAAATGTTGTCAAATTATGACAGTTTATTGCTTTGTTTATTACTGAAGTAATTTCAGTCGCACCTGCGTAGTTTGACAGTGTGTGTGTTAGACAAGGTGCTTCCATTCATCCCGTCATAAGGGTTCTAAACGCGTTCGAAACACGATTTGGATACTCATTACATGAATTAAATAATACATGTTGAAGTTAAAAAGTTTCATATATATACTGAGCTAGCTGTGGTTACACAATCCAGTATGCATAATGGTTTAATGGCTTAATAAAGTAAAAATCCATTTTTACGTCACAGTGTTATTTAAATACATTTTATGTATACCTAGTGTATTCGAACTGAATAACATGGCAGAGCCTTCCATACGTACCGTTCAATTCAATTTGTTAAAATATGTCGCAAATATTCAGAATATGACTATGATTATAGTAATAAATTCCGACTAGAGGAAAAGTTATTTAGACAGTTTAATTGATGTGACTATAAGAGTATGACTAATGATTTAGCCAATGTGTAAATAATTTCTATCGTAAAGTGTGTAAAATGTTTACAAAATACATGCATATACACGACATGCATCGTTATAGGCTGCTGCTATTATTGTCAGGTTCGTAACCTTCACGTAATACTGGCAAACAGTACAGAAAACCATATCTCTAAATTATTTTGTCACTTTTGGTCATTCTCATTTTTTCTCTTTCTTCTTTTACAAAAGTCGCTCATAAGCCACAGACAATTATTAAATTGCACTCGATTTTATTAATATTTGATAAAAAAATATATTGTCGTGCGTAAAAATGAAAACAAGACCAAATTAAGACATACTTAACATTTAATATAAAAATACAAAGCAAAACGTTTATTTAGGGCTATACAAAGGTAAAAACGTAATCGTTAAGACTAATGTTTGTCAGTTCAAAGGTTGACATGGGCCATTCCTTGGCATCTAATTGGTCAAATAAACTGAATATGTGAATACTTGCAAATGTTTTTTTCAACCTCAAAGCTTGCAAACATAAGTCCTATAAATATTATGCCGGGTATATTGCAATGTTCTTCGCTGCCTATCCTTGTTTATATATTTGTCGAAACAAATAGCTACTGCTGACGATAGTCAATGTATAGCCGATAGAACTATATTGCCTGAGTTAAAGGCTGATCAAACTATATGTAATGACTGACTGTAAAAAGTTCTTGGCCTAAAGCTAATCCGACGATATTCTCTCAGCTGATCTGACTCCTTTCTCTGGCTTTGGAAGACCAGCCAATCCTTCGGCTAAGGCTGAGCATATTATATTATCTGGCAGACCAATGTTCTGCCACAAACACCATCTGACCTCATTCCACAGTATTCATTCGTTGGACATTGTGTGTGTGACTGGCATGGACGACATTGACGAGACCCTTGCACTGAAATAAAATCGTGCATTGACAAAACACTGTCCAGAAGATGCAAATTTGTAAGTGAAAGCGCCATAAAAACAAATAGTTATTTAATATTAGCAAACACTTTATTATTCATTTTGAATGTTATTGTTTTGTTTATAAACTTTTGAGCACATGTCTCTGACGTATATGTGCGTGTGCATCAAAGTGTTTGTGCTACTATATGTCAAAGGGTCCTTATTATTCTGTTTTGATTCAACATCTAGACAACAAATTTAGTATAGGAAAAATATATTTATAATTTTATCCCTCATCAATTTGTAAAAACTACTAGGAAGCACATAACATCTAATATACATTTAAGACCAATAGAAACCCGTTTACACAATACTTAATTATAACTTTTGCTTGCACATACAAGAAAATACTCTTTATAAAATGTATTTGAATTGGTAATAAGGAATACGGTCAACCGGAGAAAGCACATCTTTTGACACATTATTTCTCCAAATATTAGTCAAAGACTTGTCGTCATATCCAAAAAAATAACGGCATATTACTAATTTACGGTAAGTGTTCATAACACAAAGTAAATAAAACGATTACGAATGCAAAGAAATAAAAGATAAAAGTACAATGGAACAAAGACAACCGACAGAAAACTCCAAACAAAATTTATACATTATATATATATATATATATATATATATATATATATATACGATTACCGAGCTGACCAGTAATCAACTCTATCAACTTAATTCACTTATCTGCTTTAGTGCCTATGACATTTAATTGTGTGCATACACCTGAACACCTGTACCAAAAATACATAAAACATATCATAGAAGATATATAAAGTAGTCAACATGGACACTTACTCTTACTCTTACACTTACTAGACTCTGAGTTACATATTGTATTTAACTATAATGATCCAGATTTAACAATTAAAAGGTTGATTATGCTCATAGTTTGTCGCAAAATATTAAATTGAGTTGATTCGATAAACGTGCCCTGACAGTTTTAGAAAAACGGAAAGAAACGTGCGATTTTGTCAGATGTGTTTCGTATTTTATGTATTTTTTAAAATTAAGCAGATTAATTTCATGTGTAAAATGAGCTAACTTATTTCGATTGATTGAAACACACATTTTTAAAAATTGACGCTAACTATATACTGTAAAACTCATCTATATATCATGTGTATTTACAAATGCAGCAAAATTAGCGCTCCCTTTAGGTTTTAAGTTATACGTTCTTGATATCGAGATTAGTTATAGTTTTAGCGTTTTGTTTATATTCATTTTGCAAGGTCAGGTAATTTATAACAGCTTTTATATGCTTTTGTCTTTTTTTTTAATTTGCGATAAAATAAATTTATATATATATATATATATATATATATATATATATATATATATATATATATATATATATATATATATATATATATATATATATATATAGGTATCAGATTCACGTAAATAGTATCAAATATTTGCCATATACGTATCATTGTATTGTGTCAAGCTGTAAGCTTCAAAATGAATTAAAAAGTCTAAGGTTTAAACATTTAGAATAAATGTATGGAGTGTGTTAAGATTTAAATTTCCCATCATAGTTATTTATACATATATCACTGAAAGTACATAAGTCATTGTTATCGCATTGTTGTCGATATTTGTTTTTCTTTTAAATTAATGTTTTAATCTTACAAATGACATTCAAACTGTGTTTGTGTATGTATTATATATATTCAAATATGAAGTAGAAGTACCATAATATCCCAAAGCAATGCGTGGTTACCGCCATCCCATTCCAAAGTTGCCTTGAAATCTGCCTCCTGAGGGTGAAAAACGTCGCATACAACAATTATTTTACAACAAAAGAACAAATCAAAATTAAATAAATTTAAAGCTAAGCACGCATGAATTAATTTTAAAAAAAAAGATTCACTCATGTTGGTTTTAAATTTGTTTTGCGTAAGTTATTACATTTTTGGATTAGTTTGGATCAATATTTTGGTGGAACATATATTCAAAGAACAGGTCTATATAAACTGGAAAATAATAAAGATTTATACGATAAAGATATAGGAATGTTAGAAAACGGAATTTAAAGTGATCTAAATTGTTATTTGTTCTTATAAAGCTTTTCAAAAAATACATAAACTGAGGATACTTTATTTATTAAGACAAAAGGAATCCCGCAAACCTTAAAAATAGCGATACTCTTGATTTGAAATGGATCTAAATCACAAGTGAAAGCAAAAGCAATTACTATATTTATCTGCTGTTCAAAGTCCTACTTAAATATTTGATTTCATACAAAATTGGTAAAATAGGTTTTTATTAATGAATTTTAAAGTCTATCAAAGGAAGCATAATAGCAGAAAATCGGCCAGCAATATGTATTCATAAATCATAAATAATAAAAAACACCCTTAGCGTAATTGCTAGATACAGGCATATTCAACTGGTTAAAACTCTTTCTATGCCAGAATCAGATAAGAATTTTTACTTTAATGTGTTTTAAAAATACAATACATGTCTTCATCTATGTACAATAGTTAGATTTTCTTGGATAAAGATTGGCTGTAATGACATGGATATAAGAGACTTAAAAATTTCTTTTTCGTGTTTCAGTGTTTCAACTTTATATATCATATATACTTAGGACCTAAGTAAAAATATACAGTTAGAGGGCGAGAGATAAAAGAGATAAAGAAATTCTTTCTGTTCTGTTATATTGGCTATGACGACATTATTTCAATGTTTTAAACGAATAATACCTAATGAAAATTAAAAAGAGTTGGTCATCTTTAAAAAAAAAAAGAAATTAACAAAGCAATTGAATTAAGCTAAAATACGTATAAATATAAGCTTGTAAGCAAAAATTACAACCTTAAAGCAAAACTTTAAAATAAGTGTACAGCAAATAAAAATAACCTATTTGTGAACAAACAAAAGTGCATTTATGTAATTCCACATCATTAGATTATGTTAAACACTAAAACTATCCTATGTCTATTAACTATTTTCTAACATACACTACACATATATAAAGGGTGTCAAGAAAGACATTATATCTCGGTATGCTATGTAAGTGTAACGAGTTTGTTGACTATCATTTTTTAAGTCTCAGCATTAATAAAACTTTAACAAAATGCTATACCTCTATCAAAATATGATCTTGATATTTTTATGTAGCTTTATGCAATCCGATTCGAACATGTAAAGTAAAATTACAAGGTAAATTATCTTAAAAAGGTGTTAAAAGATAGATAAAACAATGACTTATAAATATTAATGAAATATCGGATATCATTACGATATAATATTCGGTGACATTTCAAATACTATTGTATAGTTTTGCATCATCTGCCTCAGCCAACAAATGTTTTCGCATTAATTTCTGTTTTAGTGTGTGTGTGTGGGGGGGGGGGGGTCCTTATCTTATCGACAAAATACCATCATTGCGACATCCAATTCGAAGAACGACGAGACCCTAGACAAAAAATGTATAAAATTACCAGCTGCATACCGCAATTCAGCTTACAGATATCTCTGGGTGGAAGTTTTCAACGAGACCAGACACAAATCACCCCAGTTAAGAGCTGGGGATTTACAATAGGTAAATAAGAAAAGGTCCTATCAAAATGTTCACAGATATTTAAATTTTATCTACCAGAAGACAAAGGCAAACAAGGTAAATTCAAAGTCGCTGTAACATTATTTGATTCTTTTTATAAAACTGAAATTAACAAGTTACAAAGATCTACATTAAAAAACTGCAAAATAAGTTATACCAATTCATATAACATGTTTAAAGGATATTTAAGTTAGTTATAGCAGCACAAATATATAACCAATGTTTGAACGATGAAAATGACCTGATATTGTTTAGTTCCTTATATGTGCATGTACTTAATAATCAATCAAAACTAAGTCATACTGACTTACCGATTGCAACACAGTTGCCGGTGGATAAACCTTTTCCAGGCTTTTGTCGTCTTCAACAAAAAGCTTAGCCATTTCCCAACAAAGCCAGCTAATAGATCAAAGCCGACGGCAGAAAGCATATTCTTGTAGCGTTACTGTTAAATGCGACATTGCAAAGCGGTGGCAAACCGTGCCTGGTAAAGAATAAGGCAATTCCATAGTATCAAAATTTATTTTAAATGTTCAAACACAGTTCTCCTGATGAAAAAAAAAAGTTGTGTAGCATTAGATAATAAAATCCTAATGCTAGGAAAAGGTGGATTCCATTTATGTATAAAATGTAAATGATTAGTCTTTTTCTGTTTGTACAGATGTGCTTTCTGTTGACAGTTTGCAGACACTAAGAGTCTCGCTTAATTCTAATAATGCCTTTATTAATCCTGACGTGAAAAAAATCGTAACGAAAGATGAGGGAACAACTTTATCCACAGTTCATGTCGTGATTAGAGCAAGGAGGATGTCTTTTTATCCACAATACAAATTTCACAATAAAAATAACGAAAGATATAAGGTCGCGTCTTTATCTAAGATATGGGAACGTCGTCAACCACAGTACGCGTTGCGAAACATAAGGATGTGTGTTTATTCACAGTATAAATCGTAACAAATGATACCAAAAGGACTTTATCCATAGTACAAATCGTTACGACAGATACGGAAATGTCTTCATTCACAGTACAAATCGTTACGACAAATACGGAAATGTCTTCACCACAGTACAAATCGTTACGACAAATAAGGAAATGTCTTCATCCACAGTATAAATCGTTACGACAGGTCGAGAATGTCTTCATTCATAGTAAAAATAGTAAGAAAGATATGGTAATGTCTTAATCCACAGTATAAATAGTAAGAAACAAAAATAGTGTCGTATAAATAATAACGAAAAATAAGGTACTTATTTTACCCATTAATAAGCTTTGTTATCTATGTCCAAAGTACAAAGGTATTTTGCTAGATTTAAGTGAATCTATATTTTTTAACATCTTCAAACGGATGCTTCAATTACTGACATCAAAATATTTAGACCAATGTAACGATATGTTTGTCAATAGGAACATTATGATTGCACTTTGTTGTCTACCATAACAAAGAATGAAAAGGTCGCAAGAGAATGCTATATATAGTTGTTCACCTCTATTTATAAAATGATCAACAAACTTTAGTATTGGAAATCATTTCATTACATGTACTTGATACAAAATACACAAAAGCCTAATTTGTAACTAAATATATTCAGGTGACCTTTACCTTTTGTTCACAATCTTCTTAAAGATTTGATGCGATGCATTATACAATAAGAAAAGGTCCTATATAATAATTACCGGATATTTAAATCTGAACAACCTCTTAACCTCTTAACAAAGTCTAATAGGGTAAATGTAAAAGTGATAAAAGTAAAGAGATGAGAATTAACACACAAAAAGAAACTGCTTGCAGGCAGCGCCTTGGAACGGCGGTCAGTACACATATCATTACACAATCATATTAGAAAACATTGCAAGCAACAGTCACATGTCAAGTACGTCCATATTTTATATGTATGCATATACAGTACAAGGCTTCTGTTTGAATTAATCGAACCGTCGCTTTCTAGTTTTACTGGTGTGGTTTTAAGACAACAGCTATTGTCATGACCGTCTGGTGGGCATCAATGTCGGCATTGGTTATTCCCTGTAATCTTAACATTTAAAGCGAAAGCCATTCCAATAGAGCATGTAATTTGAAAACTCCTTAGTCGTATTTTTATTGTTGAAGCCACAGCTAACATAATATTTTCGTGCTTTTTTATTATAACCCGGTAATGAACATTAATATATTGTATTTGTCACATGCTTTCATAGTTCCGACTTTCAATTTTGTGATTTGTATAAATAAATCGTTATACTGTTATATAATTCATAACAGTTACAGTTTTCACGAAATGTGGAGCATTTTATGTACGTCTAGTTTATGCTATTTGTACTTTGATTGTGGCAAAGGGTTTTAAACAGAATAAGGATGTGTGATTCATTTGTAAAACACGTCTTTTACCGTAATTATAGTTATTGGAAGTTGTGTCTCTGTCTTTGTGTACTTTAATTGGGAAAGAAACTAAACACATGTCTAAATTTCATTTCATATAGCAAGTTTCATTTAGTAACATCGTATGTCTTTAATTGGACATGGGGATAAGATAGTATGGATAAGTCATATTAATATATGTGGCGAGTGTGGTATATTAAATACTAAAGAGTATATACACCATCTATCTACATTATATCTAAATACATCATTTATTATTGCATGCAACATAATTTGTGAGTAATGTCTCAAAATAACACATGGGTCGAAAGAAAAGATTGCAGATATGACGCCAAATAGAATCACAATGTACACTTTATGGCAAAGAATATTCTTCATATTGTTATAATATTGTTATAAAAGGTTTAAGGTTTAAAGCATTTAAGTACATTCTAAAATAGAAACAAAAGAATCATTGATTTAAAATGTAAGCACAATAATATTCTCTACAAGCAAAGTATGCACATTGACGGTTCTAACTTATTCCTGTTAGTTGATAACTGATGTAACTTGATGTTAACTGATAACTATGTATGTCTTCAATACTTTTACTTACGACCCCTGTGATATTTATGCTCTCAATCAAATTCCAAATTCAAAGCCCAAAGAATACTTCAAGTCGTAGCAAAACTAAGTAAAGTCGCCATAATGTATATGCGGAAGAAATCAAAACCGCATATGATAAGAGTGATCTAATTGAGTTTGCTTTATTGAATTTAAACATTTCAAACTCGTGTACCATCTGAGTGGTCTCTTAGAATTTGCTTTGTCTAATGGATAATTAAATTTCTCAAAGCATATATGTTTAGAGAGATGTCATGGAATTTGATTGACAATTATGAAGTCAGACATTTAAAATTTTAAAACTGTCTTTTTGGCTTACCTCCATCGGAGGCCGGTGGCTGACCACCAACGAGCCCGCCGCTAGTGGTGCTGCCTTGCGGTTGCAAGCAGCCGAGAGAACATCCGCTAGGACAACATTTCAGTTCAGCCGGACACTGGTTGTCCGAATAACACATCATCGTACAAACATTTCTTTCGCGCGTCACCGCATCACGGCGGCAAAATCCTTCTTTTGTGAAATTAACTCTAATACCTGGAGTTCCTACGCGGGGATAAAACAGAAAATAAATCCCATCGGCATCTTCTTGCAAAGGTGAAACCTCCCCTTGTCTTTCCTGACGGGGCGTTTGATTAGGGTCACTTATGTTAAATCTGGCTCTTAATTCCGCCTCACGGGCGTTAAAATTGGTAATCTGATTGCTTCTACTAGAAGTTCCGGTCATACCTGGACCGGTAGGCGGCGCTAAAATCTCACCTGGAAACCCTATACCGCTACCACCACCGCTAAGTTGTGCTCCTCTAACCCCTTCTCTAATCCCTGACCCAGGAAACTGCGCATGCGTGTGCGTGTTTGTTGGCGTGGAATGGAAGTGCATCCCATCCGCTTGTTCTGATGAAGTCGTACCTAACATGCCAGGTGAACCTCGCATAGTAGGGTCAATGAACGGACTATTTTGATGTCCAACCAGTGGGGGGTTTCCTAGCATTGGTCCCATTCCTGGATTGAACATTCCTTGCTGCCCATGACCTTGAACAGGACCGAACATTTGTTCATTCGGATTGAACATTGTCGCTGGCATGCCATTAATTCCTTGTTCAAACCTTGACTGAAAGCCGGCATTTTGTGGTGACCCTGTGCCCAAACCAAGCATATTCATTCCAGGAATTATTTCCCCTCGAGGTTGCAGCATTTGTTGCATGACTGGTTGGGTTCTAGAAATGCCCGTGCCGGGTCCTGATGGGCCACCATTCATGGCTTGGCTGAGCATGATGGCTTCCTCCATACCTTGAACAAGAATTTAGAGTTTTACTAATCTTACGTTATTTTTTGTATTATATTTGTCGTTGTCTCGAAATCTACAAAATGTACCTACAGTTATGGTAAAAGCAACTGAACATATTTATTGGCTACAAATATAGCCGGCAAAACAATTAGCATTGTACAATCTACAATATGGAGAGCTGGCGTTGTGCCCACGTGGATAACGCCGCTGACTTCAGCTTATTGTCCTTGACTTCGAATGCGTATCGGGGCAAAGACCCCCACGAAAAGATGTCTTGCAACTGAGCGCTGGTGGTTCCACTCAAATATCTGTTATGTTAATATCGAATGTTAAAGCTGGATGCCGCCAGCGTAAAGACTTTCTTTCCATTGCGCTGGTTCTAACATCAACATTATAAGTCGGCTTTGCTACAAGTCTACTTACTAATGCATCCCGGAGTTGGTGGCCCACTACCGTGACGAACCATGGCGCAAGTTTGTCCGACATCACAAGGGGTCCATAGAAATAGAAAACACAACGATGTTGCATGTCGCTTAAGAAACTATTTTTCTGACGCTGCCAGTTGAAATATCACCTGATGACATAATTATGCAATCTGCTTAAGTATTGCTCAGATCAAACGGAAATCAAGTATCTGCGAAAAAGATCAGAGAAAATGAGGTTGACTTTGTTTCTCCAAGCAATTACATGTAGTTCTAACAGTTTTGCAGTGTTTGCTTACGCTAGTGTTTAAGAAGCAAAAGTCTGTGAATTGTTTGTTTAAAAATAACCCAGATTTGTAGAATACTGCTATTTTTATCGCTGTTGAAATGTATGATCGGAATTACACTTATATGTAACAGGTAGCCAAGACAACTGATTGAAATTCTATAACGTTTAACAATTATCTATTTGAATAAAAAAGACGTTGACATTTTCTTTAGATAAGTTGTAATGTTGTTAAAAAGGGAGTGACGTAATTGAAAATAATGTCCACGTGATATTTAGAAGAAAGAGGAGTATTATTTCTATTAGAAGAACTACATTAAGTTGTTTATTGTAAATGAAATTAATTTTTTAATAAAAAATTATCAGAAAAGAAGTGTAAATGGTTGTAGCATATTGTTCATGTATAAATGGATTTGAGGAACTAAAGTCTAATGTCCATCATAGGAAATGCACGTAACAATCTCTGTAGGATGAATTAAATGACAACTAAGATTACATGCATGCAGGGATTTTTACGAACGCCACACTGCAAAAGTAACATTGTTGTAATCATAAATAAGAATATGTGACAAAGTCCTATTAGCATTGCAACATATACCAAAATTTTGAAATGCACAGGACAACGATATTCACATGCAAGCCAAATGTAAAAGTAAGAAAAAACAAATCTTTGATGGGTCATTAAATAAAAATAGCAAACCCAACAGTAACCTTTTGCACTTATTTTGAACAAATAATCCAGTCCATTGATAGTAAGTACACAAATATGTAACAAGTAATCCAGTCCTTTGTTTGCAATTACACTGATTTGTAACATTCGATCTACACGACTGATTTGGGATTATACTTTTTATTTTACTAAAAAATACTTACTCGGCATGTTATTCTTTGGCACTCTGTTAGTCTTGTCAGGGAAAGAAATATCTGAAAGTATAAGAATGCAAAAACAGTTTTAAAGTATTTTACAAGGAGAAAATTCTTCAAAAACATTGTGTCTGTAAAGAATGATGAATGATTTTATGATGCATTTACATTTCTTTTATTTCATGAATTTATGACAAATGTTTGTACGTATATATACATATACCTATACACATACACATACATATAAATATAAATACACTTGTTCCAACTTTATGATTTAATTGATGACATGGCAAACAAGTATCTCATAAACAACTGTCGAAGTCAGCATCATACCTCAAAGCATGTTTCATCTACTGTAGTAATTGACAGCATACGTACAACATGGTGTCATTCTGTAACAGTTATTGTCATAGGCGTGTGATTCGTACGATCTTAAGCAGTGCACAATGTATCTGTCAAACAAGCATGGCCACAACTATAAATAGAAACACGCCCCCAAGGCATATATCTACTTAGAAATCGTACTTCTGAGAAGTCTTGGTTTTTATCTCCAAACTTCATAGTGTCGTATTTATCGTCTTATTGCTGATTCAATTAACCACTAAAAATGTATTAACCACGCTTCATCTGTGTATATAAGCAGACGTATTTTGAAAACGTTAACTGACCAACTACTATTAACTACGCTAAGGTTTGGCAAGAAATACAGGTCAATCGGACAAGCAAAACATTAAGGTATGTGTACTTAGACATGATCTAGTACCGAAAGTGGTTTAAATTGCTATTATCAGGCAGATAACTTAACATCTACTGTATATTATATACATAACACAATTAGAGTAAAAACAACAGTAACCGCTGTGGAACGGTCAGTCTGCAAAAGGACTTTAACGAGTGCTTAAAACGGTCTACAAACTTCGACCTCACACTGTCGGATAGGTTATTCACTGCAATAAGATTATCTCCATCACAATAGGACAACTGACAGTCAGCATCATCAGGAGTAAAGAAATTGACGGAGAAAACAATTAACAAGCAAAATAATAATAAGTGCAAAGAGCTATTAAATTTGTAAAATAAGTTCAAAAATGTGAAAAATGCATAGGCAACCACCAAATAGCTTGTAATCATTCAAGAAAGCAGATCATATTAAAAATAAAACAGTTCAAACGGCGATGTGTTATTGGTGTATTATTTAAGCTAAATAATAACGTAATATGCTAAAATAATAGTGACGACATTTCGAGCAAAGATGTAATACTTTCAATCACGATGAAATTTCTCTAATTTTGTAAGAAAATAAAGGAAATTATAATACAGCCAATTAAACCAACGAATTCAGTAATATTAAACGTTGACATGCTATTTGAAAAGACAGTAATTTTGCATCCGATGCAAATAACAGCAGATTAACTATCGAGGCTGTACCAGCTTGTAACTTTGCAGGCAAAGGATAAGGCAATGAAGACTGCTTTAGTTGTCTCACATATAAAAGGCACGGTTAGAGAGACATCTAGATGAAATTCCAAGTGCCATTTGTTCAAAAATAAGGATTTATGTGTTTTCAGGAAGTCTCAACGAACTGTCTTGAAATCTTACAATTAACAAGCAAAGTAAATTTGTGCTTGTAAATGCCAGTTACAAACAGTGCAATACGCCGTAGGAATAACCGGGGTGTAATTATCATCCATAAATTCTTGTCACTCGGCCATGGGGTTCGTTCGTAAATGGATTTAGTGCTAGGTGCTAAGTATATGGACATATATCATCAATAATTCATGGAATATATGCCTTCTCTTACAAAGATATAACGGCATACCTAGCATCAAACTCCAATAAAAACTCTGAAAAAACTCTGTACCTGTAAGCAAAAAATTTTCTACATTTACTTCCTTTAAATTGTTTATAACCAGTTGACTTTCACTTGGCCCAAATTGTCCAAGAATTTACGTATTAAGATTAATTAAGATTAATAGAAGTAATAATAAAATGACATTTTATGACGCCAGAATAATAAACAATAACCCAAAACCAAGCACTTGCGGTAGGCTTGTAGTAACATGTTGGCCCTGTGCACATGTCAGCAGCGTATTTGAGGGGAATAGGTACCGAGGAACATACTTTAAATAAAATATAGTATACAAATTCAATTTTAAAAAACTGGTAACCCCACTCCACAAAGATTAAAACTTGTATCCGATATATGAATTCATAGCCAGTCGACATTAAAAAGTCGACCTTTCTTGCACTGGATTCATTAAATCTATTATATGTTATCAAATGTTGAAGAATGCTTGTTTTAGTATGACTCGATCCTTGTCTCATTTGTGTTGTATTCCAACTTTACTGGCTGATCCGTGGATTTTTTTATCTATGCATGTTTCATTGAAGTTTGATTATTCATTATCACTGGCACAGCGTTTACACCTTGCAGCATAAACAATGACTTTGACGGATTTTAAACGGGATTATCCGCTTATATGGATTAAAGTCGGAACAAAGGGCAAAGATGTGTTAACATGCACTTTTAAGTCATTGTATACACATATTTTTGTTTACAGTTTGTTTTGTTTGTTTGTTGTTGTTGTGTTGTTATTGTTGTTATTGTTTTTATTGTTTTGTTTTTGCAGGTGAGTGGGGTGGGGGAGGGTGTTGTAATAAGTTAACATCAAAGTGACAAGCTTTAAATGACATATATTTAAGAGACATCATTACACTTCTAAACCTTCACCATACACGTTAAAAAAACACATACAACAACCTTACAACAAGTTTAAATGAACACAAGTGAGCCTAGGTCTGTGTATACATCCGTATCAAGTTGACAAACAAAAACAATCTGCTCCTCTTGCCTTTAGAATAGTTCATTCACAAGAAAAAATCTCAACAGCTCCAATAACAAAACACAATTTCTATATATCAGAAACAAAGATTTACATGTAAACAAGGCTGAAGTTACATGTAGTCTCTAGTTTATATCTAAAGCTGTTAGACCACGCCTGCCTACATAAAACCTAAGATAAAACAAGCTGTTATTTAAAAGTGCATTTTGTCATACAAATTGAACAAAAGAAAGCCAAATGACGGACGTCAGTTTACCGAGTGAAATCACAGTCTTGTAAATATCCATCGCTGGTTCGCAATAAAAGCGCAATTAACTTTTTAAAAAATGAATACAACATCAGTCCACTTTCTTTTAGTATTTTAAGATATTAAGCAAACAAAACATAAAAAAACACATTATATAGAGTAAGTGAAAGCTACAGGAAGCAGGCTTTACCGTCAACACAAATGCAACTAGTTTTAGGCTCATATCAAAACTACAATTAATATAATATTGAGACAAATAGCTGGGGGGGGGGGGGGGGAATTAATCAAATAAATTCAAACAGAAAACAAACTTACAGTCAACAACAGTGCACCTAGTTCTGTGTACATATCCATAGCTAGGATACATGTTGTAGACTAACACTTAATTTAATAATAATTGAGGCAAATAGGGATGAAATGAAATTAATTATATAAAACAGACAACAAACTTACAGTCACCACCAGCGCAGCTAGTCCCTTGTACATATCCATGGTCGGTACTCTACAGATCAGACTTGTTCGCTCCACACAAATAAACCCCTCTGTCGGCCTAATTACTACGTCAACGACTGTCAACGGCCCGTCATACAGCAACACCGCGGGGCGTTCAAAATGTATTTAGTCAACCTATATGTACATGTATTCACATTTTTTTATTTTTCTGTCTGATTTACATACATCGCAGCAGCAATTTATGCGATAATAACAGCACCTAGCAATTCCTTAGTGGGTAAAGACCGCGTACCACATTAAAGTATTTACATATTAAATATTATAAGTACGCGTATTGCTTATTTATTACCGCTTCTAACAATATTTTCTAGCTAAAGTACAAGGTAGCAATTTAAGATAAAATGCCACCATAATCCGCGTTTATATGCGGAAAATGCTCATGAGCGCATTTAAGTAATTAATTTATATTTTTTTAATTTTCTTATTATTTAATGACATCTTTCTGTTTTCAGCTATTAGAACACCGGCGGATCCAAACTCCTACTCAGTTATCTTTAGTTACCCTCACACATGCTCCTGCAGGAAGCTCACGGCCATCAGTGGCGTAACAAAAAGGTTAATTATATTTGTTTGGCTGTTCATGTACGTAATGCACCTGGTGTCTACATTAAACATACTTTGTGTTGTTTTGAAAACTTCAGATGATTTAAATAGCAATAGCTTTTTTTGCTCCGGAGATTTTACCCAGACATGGTTCGTTAAAGAAATACTGAAAGGTTGACATTGTCAATGAGGAAAAACTTTCACGATTTATTAGATTTTGTCTTCAGTGTTAAATCATTTTAACTAAATAATTCATCTTCCTTAAATAAAACATCTTAAGCTTGTTTCTGTGATTTTGAGCGTTTTGAAGGTGTCACTAATTTATTTTATTAGAATATGCTTTTTCAAAGTTATTCTTAATGCATTAATTAATTTGCTTGGATAAGAAAATGAAGAAAATTGCTACTTCATATTTTATATTCTTTTGGATCAGCCCGTATGTAATTACTTGACTTTCATACGAAGCAATAACAAAGTGTGAATACAACATCGCTAAACTTCATTGATTCATTGTTTGTTACGAGCTATATGATTGGCTGAATGACTGTAACACTTATCGTGATTGGTTTATTTTTTGGCAACATTTACGATTACTATTCGCATTTACATATTTACCTGTGTACGTATACATGCATACACGCGTTAGCAACAATAGTAAGTAGCATTGTCATCACAATAAGCCAGTATGTAATGGTTATTGACGTAAAACATGACTGAATCATGTATTGACACAATTACTTATTGTTGTCAGTAACTAGACCAATAATTAGACCGCAAACTCACATTGGTTCGTGAAGGATGCGACTGTCTTACTGACGCCTCGTTTGACATACGTAAGCGTGATTATGGGAAACTAGCCATTCACATTTCCTTTTACTTTTTACAGAACGACTGCACGAATGGTGACGATAATGCTGAGAGAATAAAAGCAATGTTAGTAAAAGATCTCAGTGATCAGGCCAATTTATAGCGAAAAAAGCGGGGTTGCCTTAACAGCAAATTTGTCTATACATAACGAATATGTTCTATTTAATACTCTTAGTAGCGAATCGGTGTAAAAGGGAGTCAACCTTAAAATCATAGACATGATTACCATGCAGGAATGCTGAATTTCCTGAAATTGCTTCTTCGTCCAGTTGATCACATTCGCATTGTTTTGCCTAGAAATCAAAGTTGTCATGGACCACATGGAATTATAGATAATAGTGTTACATCTATATCTCAAATTGATGTCGTTCAATAGACTATGGTTTCGTAAGGTTTTGCAACTTTTATTAAACATGTACTTATTTTAACACTTAGTACACTTTCTTTATTTATACATGAAGGCTTTAAGCCCGTTCTACAAATTCAACAAGTCAATTATGTTCCAGAAATAGAGAAAGTAGAATTTTATGAGTACAATTATGAAATATTCATAATTACTAAAAAGTGAGGGAAAATAACTACAAATAGGCAAGAAACAGTGTTTGATTAATTTCAGAAACGTATATATATAACATTACAATATCCAATGTTTCAAACAACAAAAAACAAACAAAAACACTAAAACAACAACAACAACAAAAAAAAAACTTCAACGTGTTCAAGTAATATGCAGATTGAAAATGTAATCTAACAGTTTGCGTATTACTCACATATATTGTGATTTCTCTAATATATGAAACTTATAGATAGCAATTCTACCAATATATCACAAAAATCACAAAAAGTATATTAATATTGCGCACATGTTTAGGTTTATGACAATGAAATAGCTTGATATATATAGTCTTCTACAATTTTAAGACGGTAAATATACAATCTATTTGTTCTATCTTCTTTTTTCTACCAGTTTAAGTAGTGGATTTATTTTAAAAATGGTAATTCGTACCAATAAAAATGCAAGATGCCCAAAATCCATAGTATAGCTCCGTATTGCGCACTCAGGGAGTGTAAGTCGCGTGTATACGTCAGCTCAAAACAATAAACTGATTGGCTCAATATCGATTCAATATTTAAATAAATGTGAAATATGGCTGGTGATGTTCTGTTTTCAAATACAATCAATAAACTGTGACCCGACCGCTATATATCCTATGACATATTCATCCTTAAGCAATTTTGATAGATGTCATATCAAACAATGTTAAGATGTATGCAGATTTTAGAAGTTGTAGTGATCTAAAAAAATGGTAATAGAAGGCAATCTTTCAGGAAGCAATTTCAAAATGCGGTTTTAGATAAAAAAGAAAATGATCGTTTATGCACATGTCTTCATTCGAGGGCATACGTCTTTGTCATATTTTATTGTTATAACGTGCGGTGGTGAAGAGATGAAATGGTGGGTTTTACATGGATGGGTAACTGTGTTTCAAATTATTTTCGGTAAAACTTAAGCACGAGTCTTAGGTGCATTATCTCCCTTTAAATCTCTCTAAATACTCGGTAGTTTTATTTGGAGTTCTCGTCATTTATGGCTATACTTTAAGATGAAATGTCGATGTTTATAGTTACTGTATAATGGACAATCATAAACATACCTGCCCTTTAAGAAATAAATCAATATGTAAAGTCAAGGATATGGAACTAATTAAAATATTAAGTTATTTACTCTGTTACATATTTAAATATTAATTATTTCATTATTTGTGAGGAAAGAATTTGAACAATATCTACGTTAAAGTCCATCCACGAAAATCCAATACAAGTGTTAGTGTACGCCCCATTTTGAAAAATCAGGATTTATCAGTGACTTTAAAATCTATCCTGCACTGAGAAAATAAGTTTTCGGAGACTACTTGAGACTTCCTTCCTTGTCTCATTTGCGAATTCGCCGTGCGAAAGAAAGAACTTAAACATTCTCGCAAAATCAAACCTGTTTAAAGTTTATATCAAACAATTTGCGCAGATGCCCAAGTTTAAAAGAGAAAAAAAGATGGAAGCCATGTTATTTGAGAAAGATAATTAATGACTTACTTTATTTTATCACTTGGTATTTAATATTACCTTGATGTTACCAATATTTGAAATGATATTACATTTGCAAATTGCCTTTGTGTGTGTGTGTGTAATTTATTAAAAAAAATTATTTAATTATGAGAAATGCATTACTAAACCGATAACATTTTTTCCAGCGAATGTATTCAACTTGAACCTTTTAGGAGCAAAGTGTGGCAGGGTGGGGATACCAGAAGGGAAATACAGGATATTTTATGTGGCGTATTTAATTTGTAAATTGTGTTCCCAGCAAAACTAGCTACCCACTCGGAGAAATTACGCTTTTAACTTCGATAAAGCAGGAATTTTCGATGAATTCACAATATGGATACTTAGGATAATATCTGACAAGAAAGCCAATGTACACATGGATATTTTGATTGAAAGCAAAAAACTGTGGTGACGTACAATCTTCCAAATATATAACAAAACACAAGTAATTGAATTTGCTTTATTCCACAATAATCATTCAAATGACAATTAAAATTTTAAAAAAATGTGTTTAAATATAATTAAAATGCATGTAAATTTTAACGAAAAATAAATAAAAGTGTAACCATGTCAATGAAAACCCTCGGTCTTGCTTCGTATGAAGATGTGCTACATTCAGACAATATTTTGGCGGAAATCCGTTTCTGAACTTAGGTCTAACATATTTTACTATATTAAATTACTTCATTTGCACAGTATGCAGGGACTTCCCCTTTACTTTAATTGAGGCTGCCATAATAACTAGAAGGTTTGCATCTGTGTAGTATTCATATTTTCTCCATCCCTTTATTTTGGCATTAAACCTCTATTTAAATAAACGCACAAATCGTTTGGATTAAAAATAAAACAGAAACGCGTGACAGAAAGGTTTTATAAATAGGTTTAAAAACAATTATTTTCGTAAGTAAATGAAATATAAAAAAGAAACACAGCTTTCCTGATAATTTTCAAACACCGAACACCTGTGACAACGAACGTGTAGTATACAGACAATAATATTCTTCAAAGCTTTACCATGGTAACACAGTGAAAACAAGATCGCTCCGCGGAAATAAATCCTTACTTTTAACCATACATGTTTACTACGGTAGGTCAGGTGACACACATGTGTATACTTAACTATTATACTTAACTATAAGAATACACATCTTTAATTTCTAGTCGCAGTCACATTACCAGCAACTACATAAATAGTTTCCTGCTGGATTATAAATGTATAGCTTAAATTAACTGTACTGTAGTGTTCATTGACACGGCATACGTAAATTAACACCAATTTATTATTATTATTATTATTATTATTATTATTATTATTATTATTATTAATATAATGTGATAATGTGACAATTTCTTCTCGTCACTCTTTCATTCCTTTTCCTTCAGATCTATAATGATACATCTGAACTGTTAATCATGTTCTTTATGTTGCATACATTGTTCTGTGTTCACATCTTCGTTGTTCTGTACATTTTATGCAATATATATCCGCGTGGGAAGAAAACTTTTTGGGTTATATTTGAAACAAAACACATCTTTTAAAACATGTCTAAATAATGCCAATAGCTTATTTTAATGTCCTTATGAAACTGATTCCTTACCTAACAAGGTTTGTACATGTGTACGTGGGCTGTTTTAAACAAACTGGCAAATAGGACAACAAAATAAGGTTGGAGAATTAGTGTTATTTTGGACAATTCAAGACATGCTTCTGGCAGAGTAGTGCGATTGTAATGTCTTAATAGTAACGTTTGTATCGCGTCTACGATCTGAAATCTGTAAGTGAATACTGTACCATTGCTAAATGTACATAGTAAATATTGTCGAGGTCCACTTACAAATTTGTTTAAATCCTTTAATGTGACTGAACTAAATGGCATAATTATAACTTAACTTATACGCACAGATGATTCTTGATGCACGATGTCATACCACAGTTTCCAGCAAGACCTGCAAGACCGGTGCATTTAGTATTATTTTAATGGCTGCAAAGTGTTAATGCTATAACGAAGACCTACCAATGGAGCTGCAATTCGATGTTAACCTTATACGGAACTATTTTGCAATGCGGAATCACAAATACCCAATACAATATCACGTTATGGTATGAAGGTGACTAAAATCTACTGACATCACCGTCTTTGTTTAGAATGCGTAAGTGACTGATTTCGGTATAACTCGCGAGTATAATAAAATAAAAAAACACCACAGTATCCCCCCTTTGCCAGGGATGATTAACCTTCACACGTCTAGAGTTATTCACGACCAGTGTTAATATCAGCCCCTTTCAATATGTATTATTATTATTATCATCATCATCTTCTTCATCTTCTTCTTCTTCTTCTTCATTGTTCTTTTGTGACTGATAAACACACATGGATGACGTATTTTCATTGCATGCACAGTTGGGAAATATACACTAGGGTGTGGAGCTTGAAATCATTGCGACGCTTCAAATTCTCCCAACATAAAGACAGAATGTTTACGTTAAGTCGAGCGATCAGATGTTTTATTTAAATCCGTGTTAGTAAAAAAGACGAACTTACTAATATAGTAAATGATAACGTATATATTTAACATGCGCGTATATAACAATATAAAAACAAACAATGTGTAAAATGAAAAGATACATTGATAACCCAATATTTTTTCAGGCACTATATATGGAATAGCGTACATAAAACGAGTGGTGTTTTTTTTCATGTTGGGACTCAGGTGTATTCTAGGGGGTGGGGTGGGGGCGGGGTGGGGTGGGGGTGTTCTTCTTCCAAATAATGTGCCTGGGGCGCTACAGGTAAAATGGCGTACAAGGCTGAGTGGTGCTTCTTCTAATGTTGTGATCGAGGCCACATACAGGTAGGTTCTTTGGTGTCCACAAAGTGAGTGGAACTTCGTCCATGAGTGGAAGTTGTTCCATGAGTGGAACTGTTTCCATGGGTGGGACTGTGGCATAAATAAAGTAACGTACACTGGGCGCGTGATGTTTCGTTCATGGTTGGGACTAAGTATTTTTATATTAAGCACTTCACAAGTTGCGAGGTGATATGTTTAGCGGCTGGCACACCTCCATGGCACATTCTAACTTTAAGAAACAGTAATGTCCTTCCTCCGTACACTTCTTGTGTTCGCCGCACGGCACACATCCGGGTCTGGTACCTATGAACAATAAAAGAATGTATGTTAGCATTGTTTCGTTGACAAGCATATTGTGTCTATCAGACATGATAGTGAAATGTCATCACAGTGTTCTGCTACGAAGGCACGGGATTAAACGGCCGGTCGTAACTTATCAAAATTGTCCGACATGTTAAATAGCAATCATTGATTAACCTCAAAACATAGGGATCCATAACTGGTCGACTAGGTCTCAGGCGAGTATGACATGGTATGGCTTCATGTCAAGTGTTAACACATTACCTGCTTTACGGACAACTAAAATAAAGTTGACAACTAACATAACATTTAGGTTTATTTTGCCTGCCTGTCTGCCTGCCTGCTGTCTGCCTGCCTGCCTGTCTCTGTCTCAGTTTGTTTCTGTCTCTCTCTCTGTGTTTGTCTCTCTTATAATGGAGATTTGTGTTGTTTTTTCTATACGGTGTATATGTATATTAAAGCTGTTTGGAATGCTGTTAGTACTGCCTACCTATTACGTCGTTGTCTCTGTTGTTCGCATCGTTGACAGTTTGTGGAATAGGTGTTACTTCATTGGGTTTTGGAGTCACGTGACTCATGCTCGACGTGGGTTCCGTAGCTTCGTCGCGACGACGAACCATTTTCTCTGCAAACGTCTTGTGGAAAGCTAAATAGATCGAATGCATACATCAACAGTCTGTAGAAGGGCAAGTGGCAGTCAAAATATTCCTTCATCAAGACCTCCCGTTATTAAAATATCCCTTCATCAAAATACCCATTCATTAAAATCTCCATTCATCAAAATCTACCGTCATTAAATCTACCGTCATTAAAATCTCCCGTCTTAAAAATCCCCAATCATGAAAAAATACACCATTAACATCACCCTTCATCAGAATCCCCCATCATAAGATCCCTCATCGTCAAAATCTCCCAGCCAACAATGCCATTGGTGGCAAAATTTAGTGATTCGTAACACGTCTTTCGTAAGGACATTACTATAGATAATGTTAAAACACAGAAGTAGCATTTAAATAACCGATGAGTCGGTATTCTGTAAATAAAATGCATTTTTAATATTTTTAAAGATGGATGATTTGACACTTTTGATTGAATATGGTTTCGGAATATATTATTTCCGTTCATATTATGTCGACGCTATTATACGAATATTTTACATATGTTTATATATCGACAAACATTACTGGTCCATTCAAGAATATATTTCCAGTCGCTAAACAGAAATACAAACATGACCATAGTCGTAATAAACGTTGACATAAAGTATAGTTTTATGCTATTTTGAATATTTAATATAATATAGGTGAAAAAAGAAATAAACTCACCATGATCTATTCGTCTGCTAAATTCTGATCGATTGTCTATTTCAAAATTTGGCGCTTTAGTTGTCTTTCTGTCTCTTTCTTCTGCTGTTTGTGTAAATGTAGTCTGCCAAGTAAAATCTTGGCGCGTTTCGCTGTCGCCATTATCAATTCTCTGTCTTGTTTGCAAATTAATAGGTTCAAGGCTAGTAACTGGAACAATTTTAACACGTTCAACAGCTTGCTGGTGCGTGGCTTCAAGTGACGGAACTGATTCTGTTAAGATATTGCGATTAGGGACCGATTGCGACTGGAATCCTCGGACATTTCCGTTCCAGTCACTAAACTCAACGGGTTCTACATTGAAATGCTGTATATGTCTCCGATTCGGGCGAAACATTGCTTTATCAAGTCTATGAAGTGCCATCTGCTTTCGTCGAAGTGTTAAGTCTAGCTGTCTTGTTTTCTGGAGTAGATTTCCATAAAACAGTGGGTCGACTGTATTGAGCTCCTCCGGAGTAAATATGTTGTTTTTGCTGTATTTTCTCATGGCTGAAACACGAGGAAATTTAACATTTAGATGACTCATAATGGTTCACGTTTCTTATATATACGTAATAAGAGAAACTATGATAAGAAAAATGTACTAATTCCATAAACATTGTCAACACACGGGATTTAACCGTATAGAGGCGTCTTATTGACTATTTATTCATGTGGAATGCATATATTTGAGGTGCTTTATGGCTTGCATCTTGGCAATGTGTGATTTCTTTTCATTTTATTTATTGATTCGTCCTGTCTTAATAATTTTCTGCAAAATGCATTAGACATTATAATAATGAGAACATTTTGAATGATTATAGCTCTTATCATTAATGTGTACTTTTAAGAAGAAAAACGAAACGTTTCTGGATTATGAAAATATCATCCTCCGAGAAAGTATATCGTATGTCAATATGTCTTTGGTTTATTCTTGGCGGTATCTTAGGACATATAATTTATTCGTCCTGTTGACAGCCTTTTCCGGACATGTCACTAAAACAATGAAACAGTTGCAAAAATGATTTCAGACTTTAATGATATGCTAAAGGCGGTAATGTATTCATAACGTCTTGACATGCACCGGCAATTAACAAGTTTATTAAAGTTGCATGATTAAGACTTTCTAGGATTGAAAATGGTAACAAAGCATAATTTTATCGTTTTAAAAAGATATTCGGCGTTGCAGATATATCAATTTTTATGATTTGTTTATCTTTTGTTTACAAAAAGAGCATTTTGACAAGAGTATCCCGCTCCTATTGCTCTTATTGCGCCCCTTTTTTAGTTTGAAACGTTTCATTTAATAGGCGATTATAGGATCAAATAATGTTTTATGCATTATCCACTTCAGTGTTTTAAGGAACTGATTTTTATCCATCCATTCGTAACAATGCTATGCCGCCGTGTACGTTTAATTGCAACCATACGGTATTTGGTGTTACCTGGAATGTTAATCAATGCGGTTCGCTCTGATATTAATTGGACTGACCGGAATATTTGTTTAACGTTAGCTTTAGTTTGTTGTCCCACTTTGGCGGGATATTTGTCTAACTTGAGGTTTAGGTAGTTGTCCCACTTTGGCGGGATATTTGTTTAACGTGAGGTTTAGTTTGTTGTCCCACTTTGGCGGGATATTTGTCTAACTTGAGGTTTAGTTACTTGTCCCACTTTGGCGGGATATTTGTTTAACGTGAGGTTTAGTTACTTGTCCCACTTTGGCGGGATATTTGTCTAACTTGAGGTTTAGTTACTTGTCCCACTTTGGCGGGATATTTGTCTAACGTGAGGTTTAGTTTGTTGTCCCACTTTGGCGGGATATTTGTCTAACTTGAGATTATAGTAGTTGTCCCACTTTGGCGGGATATTTGTCTAACTTGAGGTTATAGTAGTTGTCCCACTTTGGCAGGATATTTGTTTAACGTGAGGTTATAGTAGTTGTCTCACTTTGGCGAGATATTTGTTTAACGTAAGGTTTAGTTACTTGTCCCACTTTGGCGGGATATTTGTCTAACGGGAGGTTTAGTTACTTGTCCCACTTTGGCGGGATATTTGTCTAACGTGAGGTTAAGTTTGTTGTCCCACTTTGGCGGGATATTTGTCTAACTGGAGATTATAGTAGTTGTCCCACTTTGGCGGGATATTTGTCTAGCTTGAGGTTATAGTAGTTGTCCCACTTTGGCGGGATATTTGTTTAACGTGAGGTTTAGTTTGTTGTCCCACTTTGGCGGAATATTTGTTTAACATGAGGTTATAATAGTTGTCTCACTTTGGCGGGATATTTGTTTAACGTGAGGTTTAGTTACGGGGGGTTACTTGTCCCACTTTGGCGGGATATTTGTCTAACTTGAGGTTTAGTTAGTTGTCCCACTTTGGCGGGATATTTGTCTAACGTGAGGTTATAGTAGTTGTCTCACCTAGACGGGATATTTGTTTAACTTTAGGTTATAGTAGTTGTCTCACTTTTACGTGATATTTGTCTAACGTGAGGTTTAGTTAGTTGTCTCACTTTGACGGGATATTTGTCTAACGTGAGATATAGTTAGTTGTCACACTTTAGCGGGATATTTGTCTAACCTGAGGTTTAAGTAGCGGTCTCACTTTGACTGGATATTTGTTTTACAAGAGGTTAAGGTAGTTGTCTCTCTTTGGCGGGAAATTTGTCTAACGTGAGGTTTAGGTAGTTGTCACACTTTGTCATGAGATATTTCGAAACAACAACAGTAGATTGTATGCTACGCTGAATCAGAACAAAATGTCAAACAAAATTGCTAAAGAAAGTTAAACACGAAAGCATCAGTATGTTTTATATTAGTCACACTTCTTAAACTTTTGTGATTATACATACTATACATGTGTATAGGTTTAGGCAAAGAGAACAGTTCACATGATCAACATCGTCCGCTGCTACGTTTTCAACACAAGACAATAATTACTTATGCATGAAATGCCTGCTTGCATTTTGATGCGTTTGTTATAAGAAATGAAAGAGTAACATATTTTACTCACGCCAACACTGTGCCATCCCTCTGTATTTGACACATTCGTCTCCCAATGGACACTTGGTCTGAATACAGAATGCATTTTGTAACAATCACAAATGAACGGCCACATGGTAAGGGTTGATCTAACTTGCACTATTTAGAGTGACTGTATAGTATTTGGCCAGAAACAAAAAGATGAATTATTTTTTACTCATCTTGTATTGTTGCAAAATACCCATTTTGGATAATAATGAAGTCGCTTTCAGTAGTTTATGACTTTAAATGTGTTCGTTCGTCATATTTACGTAAACCATTAGCCATAAGTTAAAGTAACTGCAATGACAGTTCGTTGTTCTAATTTCCATGTTTTAGATGTGCAATTCTGAAATGAACTTAAACTGTCAAGGAATGAAAAGCACGTTCGTTTTTAATTGTCTTGATCAAAGTGTAACATATTTATGCTCTAACTTTGGTTTTAGATTTTGCGTCATTATCAAACCAATCGAACCAATCAGTGTACTGTTTATGATTGAAGTAGACATATGACGTTGTTCCGAGTTATATTCGGTTATTGAACTATAAATGTCTAAAAGATAAAGCAAACAAAAAACGTCAATGAAATTGACAAATATGAACTTAAGTATGTAGACACACCTTCAAGTTTATGTCAATAAGATTGTGAAGGTTGGTTGATTATATATAAAAATGACAAAATTAGGACTGAGACACTAGTGTAAAGCATAACAAACCATTTATTTGGAATAACCTTAAATGTGACCTTGAAAATGACCTTGGTCTAAATGTTTGCACTTTTTAATGCTATGCGCGACACACCTGCAACTGTGAGTCTGTAAGATGATGAAGTTTAATTAAAATACTTTAAATAGCATTTAAGATATGGCCGATATGTGAAAACTGGACGAACGAACAGACGGACAAGCGGATAGACGGAAGGGCAACTTCTATGTTCGCATACATACTTTCGTTGTCAGCGTAATATTTTATTCCATTATTCATTATGGTTTACTGTGCAAAATTCGTCAATTTTATTATTTCAATAATATGTGTTACCACAATCAAAAATGTGTTTGGGCGATTCCGACAGTTTAACGGACTTGTTCTTACATTACATTAACAGCTTGAACGCATGCATCATCAAAACACCTTTTATTTTTATAAGCACTCTCCATGTAAGAAACAATCTATTTTCCTACTTTGGCAAGGACAAAAGTGTTTTCAAGCCATAATTGGTCTCATTTGTTTTGTTTTTAGTCGTTATGAATCGAAAGCTAAACGTTGTTAAACCACAATGAATAAACAAAAATATTACCTCTCATCACTAGAAGCAAAAAGGTCGACACGATCATATATAGCCGTTTCTAAGCTCAATTCTATCTCGGAACCGAGTATGCGGTACTTCATACATATACGGCGGTCATAAACAATAATGATTGGGTCGATGTCAAATCATTTAAACTTCTGGAATGGCTGCGCTGATTGCTCTTTTAGTCATCTTAATGGTCAATGATAAGTCAAAGAAACTGTTACCTACCGGACAGGCATGAGACATCGGGAATGGGCTTGATTTGTCCACCAACCATGTCATCAAGACCTGAAAAAATATTTTGTTAACGGTCGATTAGAGAAATAACTTTCAGTCATGATCTATTTCTTCCTTTCCTGTGTAGAATTAGTTCATGTTGTATCTGCTAATAGTAATGTGTGGTACGTAATAATGCCTTAAGACGAAGACATCGTGTCTGGTCTGGTTTTAAACCCGTGGTCCTCCGATCCGGAGTCCTATGCCTTACTCCGCTAGACCACGGCCGCTATGTGCGCCGTCTGAACAAAACTGACGGGCAATAAAAAATCAAGCATTTCCTGATAACTATTAGTGGTTCGATAAATCCAACAAATACATATTTTATTTGCATGTTAACCTCAGCAGCATCGCCATCCTTATAGCCATCCTCCTCCCATTTTCCTCCTCTTCACTTTCCTCCTTCTCTTCCTCCTTCTCTTCAGCATCGTTATCATCACGACAATCACCAACACCTCCACCATCATCACGATCTTCTTCTTCTTCATCCTCATCTTTACCATTATCATCATCATCATCACCATCATCACCATCATCATCATCATTATCATCGTCATCACTACCAAAACCACAGCCACCTCCACCACCACCATCACCATCATCATCAGCGTCGTCGTCATCATCACTTTGATTATATGCGTTTCGTTGATTTCAAGCCCTTTTAAGATGATATTTTGGAACATAGTTGCACACACATTAAAACGAAGAGCAGACAGTGGACTGCACTTAAAAACGTGTCATTTCGCACCAGATTTGAATGACAAATAATGAGAAAGTTCGCATAATTTGTTCATAGAATATATATGCATTCAGACGTCTTTAAAGTAAACATTTCATAAATATAACCAACTGCGTTACATGATAATAATAAACATCATGCACCACAAAACGACTAGCATTAATGCATTCATTTACAAATAAAATCATGTTTTCAATTAAAATTTAATTGATTTTCTTATATTTGTGCACTGGTATTTTAATCCACAAAGTGAAAAGCATCCGTAACAAGCATAGAACAGAAGAACTTACAATCAATGGTGCAAAGAGTGTATTCCAGTCCATCTGATGCATTGTGCGTTTATTCTGGCAAGAAAGTGGCGTCTAAGCTCTTAAATAAGATCTCACGATCGTGACATCACGCACAAGCCTATGTCACCACTTGTCCAATAGCAGAAGATCATTACAAGGGGCGGTCAAAAGGTTCAAGTGCTATAGTGTGAACCATCTTTGAACAAAACACCTAAGAAGAAACAGTTCTCAAGTGTGTTGATTTTACTAATTGGGATGCGACTCAAACAGAAGCAAAATAATTTACACAAGGTGTATTTGCAAAATTAGTTTGACATAATATTGCGATTTGATTTCTAAGTTAAAAAGGTCATCATTTTTCTTATTTAGTTTGCTATTGAATTTTAAGGTAAAATATTTTGCGGTCGGCCCTCGTTTTTTCCTTGAATGACAAACGACAACATTGTCATGGAGCATGAATCTGTAATGTAAATCCCCGTGGTTAATAGTCTGATGTAAGACATATTTAAATGAGTCAATTTGAAATACTTCCGGTTAAGGGCATTAGAATAGAAATTGACTAATCGTCATATATAAAAATAAATAACAGAGGGACGCACTCACACTCACACAAAGGCTTGCACGCGTGCGCACACGCACGTGCACACACGAAGACGAGCGATTCTGTAGGCAGTTTATAAGGTTTATTTTTAGTAATGTTAAATTCCTCGACACAAGAATTAAGTTTAGATATTCGTGCTAACGTTTCAGTACGTTTCGAGCTGTGTATATGTTATATATGTACATTTTATTTTAATGTTTATAATAATTTTAACAGGTGTACTTAAGGGATTGAGAAACAAACAACAGTTCAGGGCTGGCCTAATATTTTACGGTTTGCAGTAACTTTTCACTACAGCTGATCACGTAAATGCAAATTTAATTTAACAATGGGCATTTTTTCCTTATAAATTACATTTTATTGAACATCTGTCTCCTGCGGCGAAAATTACAGCATAAGTGTGGCTCGTTGTGTTTGAATTTATATTTATAACTCTGTTTAGGCGACGTTAATGACAGATTGATTGACAAGACATCAAGGTTCACTTGTCGAAAAGACTAAATAAGGTATCAAATTTACATTACATTTGCGTACCAAAACAACTAGTAAGAGTGTAAGGCCTTACAATGTACTAACACAACTGTAAAGCGTCAGAGTGCGTGCTTAAATACTCGGTGATATTTTTCAATCATGTCCAGCGTATGCAAAAATCATTAATTTAATGTGTCAGGATTCGAAAGTGAAGCGTCCGTGTGCATACACGTGGAAAACAATGTTAATCCAGTGTCCCAATACGCTTTAATATGGAAGGGGATATCCGCCAAAATTCAATTTCTAATTTGCAAATTGCAACACTGCATATGCTTAAATTTGCATACAAATTTATACAATTTGGAAATTACAAATCTCAAGTCACAATTATCAAGTCACAGATGTTATGTTCGCTTACAATTTACAAGTTACAAATCTCTAAGTCACAATTTTCAAGTCACAAATTACTAATGTAGGCCTACAAGTTAAAATTGGCAACATTCAGACGTTAGGTGGCGGTACCAAATAAATATAGACGTCACTAAGCTAAAAACAGAACGGAATATCATAAGTTAAAAATAGAACGGGATCATAAATGATTCTTCAAGAGAGATACAATAGAAAACAGCCAACGTTATTTGGCGTCAAGTTGAACGCGTTATCTTTTGCCAAAAGTAGTTATTAATGTATATATTAAAATTCTGCAAGTAATTTTACCATATAAGTATTTGTTTTCTTAAAACTACATTCATTCCAATTAAACATACATATCGGAAGTTTCCAGAAGAACATACTCTCATTCACATTCGGATTTGTTTACAATGCATTAGAATTGAACTTCATCAACAGGAGTATGTGGTGTAGTGAGAATGCTTTCCCCCAGAGTCAGGTGTCCATGTAGCTCAGTTGCTAGAGCACCTACCTCAAGAGCAGGAGGTCCTGGATTCGACCTCCGCCCTCGGTAATGGGATTTTTCCAGCCTTTTTTTAGTGGCGTCAGAATTAATTCATCAGAGAACCATGTGGAGCAAGAACGTGCTAGGTACTGGTGATTCTGACCAGTTGATACCTGGCTAAAAAATAAGGAAGGTTAAAAGCTCTCTGACCAGGTAGGCCAGTTGGTAGAGCACCTGATTACGGAAGAGGTCTTGGATTCGAACTCGATACTGTGTACCGTTAACGGAATTTTGCCAGCTCGTATCACTTCGGTTAAATCAGGATATGTGCAGTTAAATGAAAGAGGGTGGGACCATAGAGGCTGAAAGTGTGTGTGGGGTGGGGGCGGGGTGTAGGGGCTGTCAGACCTGAGAGATAAAAATATACGAACAACATTTGAACCGATTTATACAGTTTGAGGAAAAGGTAGAGGCGTGTTGATATAGAAGCAACTTTTATTGGTGCATGTCTACAGTACATTTTACGAATTATTATAAATGCATCTATCACGAATTTTCTTAATGTGCCACTAACACTGAATTATCACTTGATCTTCCATAATCACAAACATAGGCCCATATATACAGTCATATCATGATCAGCAGTTAAGTACAGAATAATATCCCTAAAACTGTATAGCACAAATAAATAATAAATGTGTTTGATTCTGTCGGTAAGAAGCTCACAACTTGAAAGTACAAACGAACGCGGACCAGTTCAAGCGGTACATTCTATTTATAGATGGACATTCCCGTGTAAGAAGCGCCCCCTTGCGTCCTATTGTTGAACTGGTGTTATGCGATGTGCATTTTGGAGATTTGCGCCTCTAGATTAGTAACTTGTAAATTAGATTGTAGATATGTAAAATGTATTCGTGATTTTCGCCCCGCGATTTGTAACTTGTAAATTGTATAGGCGGGAAATGTGAAATTGTTCAAGTGTAATGCTAAAATGTGAACATTTTCATGTGATATATAAAAGTTAGGATGTAATTAGAAAGCGGTATTTAGCATGCGCGGTGTTGCAATTTACAAATTGACATTTGAAGTGACAAATCCGAGTATTGAAAGTTAGAAATAGTCATTAGAATATTGGCGGATATCCCCTTCCATACTTTTAGATGCCACAGAAGTACATTAGCATCGTAGGGCGAAGTAGTTTGTGACAACTGAATTGAAACTTGTTTCTTCCCATCATATAAGCATTTCAATAAGACATAAAGCGTGCTAGCTAGCAGTGTGAACCCCAGTGTATTTCCTCGGCATGGTGAGAAGGACAGAGTTGCCAAAATGTGCATGGGCCTTAAGGCAACGCTTGGCATCCGAAATAACCCAGTTCACTGTACAGGCATGATTCATTCAACAGCCTGAGCCTTTCACCAATAATTAAAGGTGGTATCCCATAGTTGGCCTATATTAAATACATTTAATAACACCTTACCTACCTGGGGGTGGGGGATTTTGTCTTAATTTCTGTTTAAACTCATGCTCAAGTCTATATAAAGGCAATTACATAACATAACCTCAACTGTAAGATAGTACAATTCGTGTAGACATCGCCCTTTCATTCTTTAAAAATGAATAAGTAAGCACGATAGGGATTTCTGCTAAAGTAGATACCGACATCAGACTACCCGGATGATATAACGTGATCTCAAAAGGAAGTGGTCACGTGTTTTTCTTTCGCGGGATCTTTCCCGGGGAAAATCATTTGTATGGTTGTGAAGGTGAAAAGGTCTGGTCCAAACTGTTGAATACCACCTTTAAGCCGAGACAGCTCAACACCACGCCATTGTATATTTTGTATTTAAGATATATCCTGAAATAATCATTTCATCCTTTGGGATCACTAGGACGAGTTTAGAGCCTCTAAGCTGGTGCAGCTAGGAAGTTGTACTCGGCGGACAGTGCCCAAAAGTGGGATAACGTGGAGTCAGGACCTAGATATGGAAAGTGAAACCGACCAGAATAAGCTTCCTCTTGAGAAATGAGTGACGAACATCCAACACCTGCCAACTTGCACCGCTTGAAACTGTCAGATGACACATCCTGCATCTTGAGTGGAAAGAAAGACACCCTTTAACATATCTCATCTGCCTGCCACATCGCCCTTTCACAGGTATACGATACATGTGGCGACTTGACATCCGGTCCACCTTCTGGATATAGAAAGAAGGAAAACAAGATAGATAGCAACCAATGCTGGATTCAATCTTTTTTTTTTTTTCGAGGGTATCAGAAAGGCAGCACATCTATGCAGAAACATGGTACATGTATATTGATTTATATGGTATGGGTTATTCTGCAAATACCTTGAAAAGAAACTTTACAGTTCCCTGTGGTGGTGCACACTAAATCTCAGATAGACACATGCGTGTAGTGCTATGGTCAAATCATGGAGAAACGTCATAGCTTTTGATCTCACTGTGCCATTGGAAGAGAGATGTGACGAAGACTATAAGCAAAAAGTCTCATGAATGGGAGAACGCCCCAGAAGGGAGCTTATGTTTGTTTTCCGTAGAAGTAGGCTGCAGAGGGTTTCCTGCCACTTTTGTGACAGCCTTGGGGATGTAAAGACAAAAGGTAACTTAGGCCGTCAGTAAAGCTGCATAAAGCATGCACTGGTTCATTGGTTACTGTTATGAGAGCAAGTATGCAAGTCTCTACTAGGCGGTTTTGTATAAGACTGGTCTCGTTTAGACGAGGCGTATACAAATAGGTTCTGCAATTAGATCGGCTGTGACACCAGTCTTACAAGGAAAACATAAATGACGCTGGTCTCCAGCAGGTAAGCGCATATAAAACTGGTCTTAAGGAGATAGTATATTTTTGATCTTGAAGACAATGATGATGTAACTGGTCTCTGTTAGGCGAATATCTAGCTTTGAAAGGTCGTCTCTATTAGACGAGTGAGGGAAAAGGTGGCCTTTGGTTCCGTTTGGCTGGAAAATGGTGTCTGTTAGGCAAGCAAGCAAAACTTCGATCTCTATAAGACTAGTGAGCAAAAAATTTGCTAGTCTATTTTAGGCGAACAAAATGGCCTCTATTTTTATAGAATGGGTTTAAACTTATCTCTATCAGGTATTTTTCCTTTCATAATTTTAATACGAGACTATTATTAAACAGAGAACTTGCCTGCGCAACGTTGAATACCAAACTGTGGCACTTATAATTGAAATATCAATTCATATTTAAAGGAATAATGGTGTATTATGCTAATAGAACTCACAACACAAATATTCTTTTTTGCTATTTTATTTCTAATAAATATATAACATTATCGGTAAATAAATATAATATATATATAGTTTACAATAAAATTTTAAACAGTCGAACATACAAATATAATAGACAGACGGTGTATAAACATACTTAAAGCCAATGTGTCATATCACAGACCTTTATAAATACATTGCATAAAATACAATGATGTTTTAAGCATAAAAAATTGCATTCAATTAACATAACGTTTACAATTACAAATGTACACATACCACACCTGTTCGATACATAATTGGTCGATACATAACTGGTCGGTAGATCAAACAACATCAATTAATTTTAATAGAAAGGAAAACAGGAAAACAATAAGTACAGAACTATTTTACAGGTGTGTTTACGGTTTACGTAACGTTTCCGCCATTTCACAAGTTTGTGGTTCCTTCTTCCGAAAAAATATATACATTTCAAAATCATTCAAATGCACAGCAAGTTTATTTTGTGAGTTTGTGGATGATGTAAAAGCCATACTTACTCTCCCAGACTAATTGTTTTACTTTCTCCACAACCTAATAAATAATATGCAGTTCAGAAAATGCTACTTGTAAATTCTGTTGACAGAGCTATTCATATCCTAGATAGTGGAAACAAATACAAAAATGTCATTCAAAGCAACAAAAAAAGCATTTTTTTAAGGACACCAACCAGGTATTTCTTGTAGTCAGTCCAATACTCTATCTACCATTGTTTGTATTATTAATACATGCATGTCTTGTTACAAACAACTCTCAACATAACCTTTTATGATTTTTACAGGTTTCAAAGGCACTGAACAGTTTCTGTTTAACTCATCACAGGTGCTAGCAGATCTTGATCTACACTATTTTCCTGAGTGCAATCCAATTGTGCACACCAGGCTTTGAGTTACCCATGTTTGATTATTGAATTTTAACATAAAATTTAACCTTCATATGAAATTAAACTGTCTTTTCACATGATTTTCATATGATTAACAATAACTTGACAATATTACACAGTTTCTGGAAAAAAAGTTAAACACTTTAGTACATAATTTCTTTATACACAAATCTCATGATTTTCAAACAAACTCACATAAAGAAGTACTTATTGTAGATGTTGGAAATAATTTATCATATATACGATCTAATGAGCTTAAAAATATTTTAAATTATCAAGCATATATATTATATAAATAAATGAAGAAATTCAGCAAAGTAAAGTACTCATTTAAAAAAGCAAGTTAGCACTTCATAATACAATGAGAGTAATTTGTAATCTTTTATGAAATAAAAACAAAAAATGTAAATACAAATGTAGTTGATTATTTGTTCAACTTTTGGCCTACTCATATAACTCATATATAAACTGACTATGTTTCATACATAGTCTTGTTCTTGCCATAAATCACTGGTTACATGATACCATGATAAAGATTTCCTTTTCCATTCTGTCACTTAATGACAGCTATGTTGCAGTCATACAAACACAAACATTTATACTCAAGAAAGAATTTTTTTAATTAATAATCCAATTCTCCCAATCTGATTGGTCAATATTTCCGCCCTCAATCAAAGATCGTGTTTCAACATAAAAGACAACAGCCAATTGAAAAAACTGATTAAGTTATAAAGTATACTTATGACAGCCAGTTAGTTATTGTTAAGTCATTGAGTATAAACGTATCTTTATCTAAATGTATTGTTTCCCTCATGCTGTATATATTCTGCAAGCCAATCCAAATAGCAGTTTCTGTCACAAAAGATATTTACAGCAGTCAATTAAAATTAGTATTTCCTTTATTAAGTATATTAGGACTGCTAACAACAATACATTCTTAGTGAAGTCATTTTAAATAGCCAATAGAAATAGGTGTTGAAATCATGAAATATAAATAGCCAATCAAATAATGTGTTTCAATCATAAAACCTAGTGACAATGGCCACAACAAAGTCTTGATGTATCACATGCTGACATCTCCAGATGAATAAAGATGGGATCCTCAGTTTAGGCTTGAGGATTAGCCAAAAAACAAATCACTTCTTCTTTTTCTGAAAAAAAAAGATAAATCGCATTAAATTAAAACATTTTAATTTGATTAAAAAACAACAACAACTGACTCTAAGTTGGCCATATTGTGAAACACAAAAATTCAATATGTTTGAAACTCCCCACCACCTTTTGGTTTGTTTACAGTCTTTATTCATGCCTATTGCCTAAATCACAGGCTCACAAACTGTATCACAAACAAAAACATGTGTTCTTTTTTAACCATTAACCATGTAGGCTGCAATAACACTGAATGGATTAACCAGTTATAAAAAAGAACAAAAAACATGACTGACCTAGCATGTAGAAACCATCTAACCATCTGGTTATTATTTTAACTCTATCAGAATTGTTGTATTTAAGTATGACATATACCCCATAGGGACAGGTGTATCATTTCATATATTTTGTGTAATAATGACCTGTATATATATATCTGTACACAAGTACAGGTCAGCCAGAAGACCACTTCTTGTGACTTTTTTTTAAATCCCGAATATGACTTGAACACCTAGCTTATTAATTTTCTTTTGAATATTCCATAAGATTAAATGAAATTTTGTATATTCTTTTTGAAGTACATGTACTTCATAACAATAAAATTATTGCCATTATAGCCTTGTTCATTTATTTTGGTGAAGGAAAACCCCAGAGAAATGTCTAGGAAGACAAGCATGCCCACCACACGTCAGCTTGAAGCCTTTTCCACAATGAGTCTTTACAATGACCTGGACTAAAACCAAAACAGGAGACAGGAGGGGACTTTTACTCGCAAACCCAATTTTTTTATTGTTATGAACATACTGGCAATGTCCAGCAAATTATTTGTGGAGGAAGACCCCAGATTGATGTCTTGGTAAAACCACCAGTGCACCACAGGTTAGCTGGAAATCCTCCCCCATAAGAGTTCTTACCCCTTCCAACCCATAAGGTGAGGAGCTGAGGAGCTTTTTTCAATTTTGTAGAAACTATAGAATGCATTTAAAACAAACTGTATCAGGAAAGCATGTTTCTGACAATAGTATACAGTGTACATCATTCTTGAGTATGATATATGATCATGTTTAAACCAGTTGTATAAACTCTTTGGCCGCTTGCAGCTAGATATGTACTGATTAGGCTTCAAGAGAAGTGATCCAGATCAGCCAGCTCCTGCTGAGAGCTTTATGGTCAGGATCTGCAACATATGCTGCAGTCTTCATTACATTTGCTATGATTGCAGGTACTTAGAAGCCAAAAACCTAAGGATTTATTATGGTTTAATTATAACAGCAGCATGATAAGGGTTAGTATTCATTTAAAAGGTTGACAGGTTGCAACAATAACAAATAAATCTTGTGTTTGTGGGTGATTATCATAATGTTTACATACAAACTCTGAGCCTGCTAAACACAAAGTGTAATAACTTGTGTCAAAGAAAGATAGTGATGACTCTGCTCAATATGTCTGATCAGGATCTGCACTTACTGCTGTACAGATAATAGTGACTTATCAGTTTAGTTGCTATGAAAATAACTAAGATGTTGTATGAGCTAAAACTAATCAAGATGATAAAGGGATACAATAGACACTGTTCAATGTCTTGTAATTGTAACATTAATCTATCTTAACTCATACAACCTTGCAGATGATAGATAAGCATGACTGAAAAATAGCTGTGGAATATGTAAACTAATTTAGTGGTATGTCCCTTGGGTTTTTTACAGGTAAATTTTAAGGAAAAGTGTGTGATAAATTCAAAATGAATTGGTCTATTGGTATTGTCAATTAATTCTGTGAACCTTTTGTTTGTAAGTTTATACCTGAAATGAAATATTCAGAATCATTCAGCATAATTTGTATTTTTAGTAGTCTTAAATTATTTTCTGAATAAATTTAGTACCATTTAATTTCATAATAATCCTTTAAAATTAATTAATTAATAGCAGTAATAATAAGGTTTATATAAAAGTACCAATGCAATACTTCAGGGAAGTTGTACTAACCCTTGTCAGAACAATGCAGTATTACATGAACATACATGAATCATGCTAATTGATTCAGAATATCCTTGACACAGGTGTATTGTTTAGGGCACATAAACCACACACTATGATCTCAGAGTTGCTGTTTTAAGAGAACATCATATTTAAATTACTACTTGACAGGCTTTCATTGTGATTCACCAGTATGACATGAAAAACACTAATCAAGCCATCACAGGCTTCACTCATAACCTTTATGGAAGGAATATATCATGCTTAGCCAAACAGTTTAGATCCAGTGTCCCAAGTGGCAGCTGAACGATCAGGATCTGTACTTATTGCCATTGAGTATCTTGCCCACCTATCTACATACCTTTATATGTAGTTGTTAACATAAAAATACAGCAAGAATGGGTTATTAACAAAATGTAGTAGAGAAGGGTTAATAAGACAAGCTTTTCTGTTTTAAACCAGGAAGTTCCAACTGCCATGAAATTAAACCTCCTCATGCTGTGTCATGTTTGATTGATGAATGTTCCTACCAGTTAAAGGTGATATGGTGACTAAAGAGCAGTAATTGGCATGCTTTTTATCATGCAATCTGTAGAGTCATGTGTTTAATCTATGGAGTCCAGCATTAAATCTATGGAGTCTGGCACTCAATCTATGGAGTCCAGTGTTCAATTTATGGAGTCCAGCATTTAATCTATGGAGTCTGGCACTCAATCTATGGAGTTCAATGTTCAATCTATGGAGTCTGGCACTCAATATATGGAGTTCAATGTTCAATCTATGGAGTCCAGCATTTAATCTTTGGAGTCTGGCACTCAATCTATGGAGTTCAATGTTCAATCTATGGAGTCCAGCATTTAATATCTGGAGTCACATTTAAACTATGGAGTCCAGTGTTCAACTTAAATAGTCCAGCATTTAATCTATGGAGTCCCATTTAACCTATGGAGTCTGGCAATCATCTATGGAGTTCAATTTTCAATCTATGGAGTCTGGCATTTAATCTATGGAGTCTGGCACTCAATCTATGGAGTCCAATGTTCAATCTATGGATTCCAGCATTTAATCTATAGAGTCTGGCACTCAATCTATTGAGTCTGGAAATAAGTCTATGGAGTTCAGCACTCACTATATGGAGTCAGCAATTAATTTATGGAGATCAGCACTTAATCTGTGGAGTCCAACATGCAATTTATGGAGTTCAGCAGTCAAGCTAAGTAGCCCAGCAAGCAATCCAAAAAGTTCAGCACTCAATCTATTCAGTCCGGCACTCAATCTATGGACTCCAGCACACACTCTATGGAGTTCAGCACACAATATATGTAATTTATGGCACTATCACTCAATATATGGAGTTCAGCAAGTAATATAGGAATCCAGCACCCAATCTATGTCTTCCAACAAGTAATTTATGGAGTTCAGCACTGAATCTATGCAGTCTAACAATCTATGGACTCCAGCACTCAGTCTTTGGAATTCAGCACTCAATATATGGTGTTCACCAAGTAATTTATGGAGTCCTGCACTCAATATACAGAGTTCAGCAAGTAATATATTGATCCAGCATCCAATCTATGTCATCCAACAAGTAATTTATGGAGTTCAGCACTCAATCTATGGAGTTCAGAAAGTATTTTATGGAGTGTGGCACTTATTTTATGGAGTTCAGTTCTCAGTCTATGGAATTAAGCAAGTAATTTATTAAGTCTAGAACCCAATCTATGGAATTCAGCACTAAATCTATGGAGTCCAACTAGTATTTCATGATGTTCAGCACTCGATCTTGGGGGTTCTGCAAGTATCTAATGGAATCCAGCACTCAATTTATGGGGTCAAGAAATGGTGGGACTTGATGTGATTTTGAAAAACTTTTTTTAATGAATAAACTATGGTCATTATTAACAATGTACAGCTATTATTTGTGTAGGCTGACCATAGCAAACTGTGGGTAGAAATAATTGTGCATTATTAGTTAGCTCGAATACCACCACACACTGAAGTTGTCACCCTGACTAGGACTAAAACCCACATGGTGAGCAGCTGAAAAGTTAAAAGTCTGCAACTCTTACTGGCCATGCTTGCTCCTTCCAAACACTTGTATCTAGTGATGTCTTTACTACTCCAGTGATACATCTAGTTGTGTTTTGAGTATCATGGGATACAACACAGACACTGACCTTCTTTCCTTTTCCTTTCTTTTTCTTCTTCAGTCCAGTTCCCAGTTTGACAATGCTGTTAAACACATCTGCACTCAGTTTGTGGGTAGTTCTAACCTTCACTCCTCCCATTTTCTCTGAAATTAGTATCACACATCTAATTACTCATTATCCAAAAAAAATTATGGACATTCCAGAATTTGTATGTAACTCTTACCCTATTTTATAAGTTATGTGTTAACAATCATATTACAAACAAAAACATTTGTTCTTTCTTATACAATAAACCAATCACCATATGTTTTCATCTTCCACTCATGATACAGTTAATTTAATAAATATGTTTTTATTGAATTCACTTGTTAAAACAATGAAAATGGCAAACAGATGTATATTCAATATATTTAATTCAAGTTATGAGGGAATAAACCTTTTTTACTCATTCAAACAACAGAAATCTGTTCTATATTTTAAATGTGGGATACATTCCTTGCAGTGTAGAAAGGGTTTACACATTTTTGTCAACTTAAATGTTCAAACAACAAAAATGCCCTTAGTACATATTCAAGGTGTTTTACTTTCCTTGTGATGCTATCAGGGTATATACATTGTCATCGAATTTACTTGTTCAAACAACTATATGACCTTTATATGATTAATAATAATATGATTAAGGTGTATTATTTGTTTCATTTGTTTTTTGTTCATTATGGTCATATTAGTGACGACCAGCTATGTATTGGTGGAGGAAGGTCAAGACTTAAGTCTGGGTATAACTATAGTCACACCAAACATAGGCTGGAAAACCTTCCTAAATTAATGTTTTTACAGCAACCAGGACTTGAACCAGTGTGGTGTGGGACTGGGAAGTTACAAATCAGGCACTCTAAAAGAGTCCCTCAGGGTGGTTTATTTTCCTTGCAGAGTTATGAGTGTATATACAATTTCATCATATTTACTTGTTCAAACAACAAACATACCTTTGTATATTCAAGCTGTTTTACTTTCCTTACAGTGTAATGAGGGTTTATACATTTTGTTCAAATTAACCTGTTCAAACAGCAAAATTGACCTTTATGTATTTAATGTGTTATACCTTCCTTGCGATGTTCAAGGGCCTCCAGAATCTCCCTCCCAGCCAGGTCACCTATCCAGTTGTCTTCAAGGTCCAGTTCAGCTATACAGTCAGAATGCATCAGTAACCTAAATGAGAAAGTCACAAAATAGTATCATTCATTTAAAACCAATAGTATAAAAAGCAAACATCATTAACATTGATGATATAGTCAAAAGACAATGATCTGGTACAGCTCAGTAATAGTCAGAATGCAATAATCAATAATCAGTATATTGGCAGGATCAATCAGTTGACAGTAACCTGGGCAGTCCTTTTTCTAAACATAACTCAGCCATAGTAAGATTGAATCAGTAACCTAAGAAAGAAAATTTATAAAGGCTATCCCAAAGTCAAACATGGTCATCTACTTGCCATGACAAATTTCACTTCCAGTTTTAAATATTGTGGGGTTATGTGTTCTCTACATATCAATTGGAAACAAAAATGATGTTTGTTTATTGGGTTTATTGTCCCACCAACAGTATTTCAGTTATCTGGAGACGGTGTACACTTGCTTTCTCTGCGTATAGCATGCCATGAACACCTGGCATGAAACCACGCCCAGTCACATTATCCTGACACCAGGCCAAAAAAGTCAAGGAACTACCTTTATATTTGCTTGAGCATTAGCAAGGGAGCTATACCACTACCATTATTTATGACTTTGGTATGTCACGGCCCAGGATCGAACCTGGGGCCTCACAAACCCGGAGCCGATGCTGTACCGATAACACTGCCAGGTCCAGTACAACAATTATGTTTATGGTTGCTGTGACCTTGACCTTGCTCTGCCACTGACAGCAAAACCAATCAGAGATGTCTACCCTTCTTGCCCCAAGTCCCTACCAAGTTTTAGGAATGTGGGTTAAGGAAACCTCTTGCTTTTGACTGGAGATCATAAATATATGGAAGATCATTGGCCATTCAAGTAATCCAACTAAAGGAAATTGTAACCTTGACCTTTGCTCCAATGATCTCAAATAAATAGGGCTCATCTTCTTGACTCCATGACTAGTGTCGGTTCATTTTTAGATTTTAATCAGAACAAAAATCACTTTCATTAGTCACCAGGACTTAAACCATTGCCCCTATAACTATGTCCAAGGCCAATTAGGTCATCTTCTTATCAAGACAAATGTCCCTAACAACATTGGCATATTTCACTGGGATCTGAATGCTTTATTAATGCATGGTCACGAACATGGTTTACTTTTTATCAAACTGGTGACAGGAAAAATCTTAAATTGTTACATCCTGTGCAAAGCAGTGCATTGCTAATGCAGTGAATACAAAGAATGACTTTCTTGAATGACAGTTATATCCTTGAGTTTCTCATACCTATAAATAGCTGAAATAATTTATTCCTGATTTAGAACATGATAAGGTTATAGCGATGCATAATATTTCTGAAAACTTTTGATTTATTTCCATTACGTGGAGCTGTAGTAAAAAGTGAACTTACTTCTTAAAGAGCCTCATGCAGATAACAGGAGCAAAAGTAGCCCCAAAGGCCAAGTTGTCTATTCCATTGTCTGCTATATGTAACTTATGGATCCATGGTCCAACTTTCGGAGGTGGTGGAGGTTCCTTCTTCTTCTTTTTCTTTTTCCCTTTAGAATGATACAAATTTTTATGTTTAAAGTTAAAAGTTTTGGCTTAATAAAATGCAACAAATGGGTACCACAAACAATCTTTCAGGAGACAGTGTCCCCTTGAAGTAGATACTGCACTGCCTTCATTGTAATAGCATGCTATAAATACAAAGTGTGGTAACACACCCTGTCACATTTTTTCTGAACATGAGCAGTGAATGTCAGATCTATACTTATATTATTTTTAGTGTAAACAACAGAGAATTAAACACCTTTAAGTATGTCAAAGCCAGGGTTTGAACCTGGGGCCTCCCTATGTGCTGAAACTCCACCTACTAAACTAACAGGCCAGGTACAAATAATTAGTGATTCCTGTTATAAGTTAGTTTTGATAATTTATCAGGCACCATTACAATTACATACACTTGTGTGGTCATAACAACAAAATATCATGATGTGGGTGAAAACTATCAGTGCACATTGTCAGCTGGAAGATGTTCTTATATGAGGGTTTTCCCACCATTTGGGACTCCAACCAAGAAGGTCTTAACTTCATCACAACTTTTGGCAGTTCATGCCCCACAATAATGCTTAACAATATATAAATTTCAGTACATCAATTGACATCAATATAAATAGTTACTCCCTAGAGTTGCATATTGCAAATCTACAAATAACTGGTCTAACAATATTAAAAGATTATGAAACAGTGTTTTGTTTTACTCGAGCAAAGCAAATAGCAAAATGATCAACATTAATGGTCTCTACCTTTTTTCTTTTTCTTCTTTTCACCTCCAATACTCTCGGCATCTGATATCTTTCCTGCGGTATCTATCCCACTACTTGGTCGCAACTTGTTTTCCTTGGCTGTGTGTTTAACAAAATATGTTATGGATTATGGCATCAAAAGGTACACGAAATACAATTTTTTGTAAAACCTTTTTTCTAATTTGTTTCTCTATACAAGGCATAATAATAAGATATCCAACATGAAATTGCATTGCAAATGAAGGAACATTTAAATAGAGATATACCATATTTGATCTGTTATTTTACCAAAACATTTTTAACTCTCAAATAAAAACAACAACATAGGCCATGAAAAAAATCTTAATAAAATATTTATTGACATTTAGCAATATTTATTTAGTAAAAATAGAAGAACAATATAATAAATAAGCATAATAATGTTATTCTGAATTAAAATTCAAATGACAACAAATGTTATAAATAATTACATACATATCAAGAAATGCAGATGAAATGTGCTTCAGAATTGCAATGGCCATAAATATGATCTTGAGATTGCATGTTTTTTGACAGATCAGAATGATTTGAACCATCGTCATACAGGGCCACCCAAAGAACATGTATACCAAATATCAAGGCTCTAGCTCTTGCAGTTTCCGGCAAGAAGATTTTCTAAGTTTTCCTATAAAGGCATATACAGAAAATGGCCATGCCTCTGGTGGCCATGTCTTTTTGATGAATCAAAATTATTTGAACAAATTTTTGTTCCCCCTGCCTACTTAAGCTTCTGAGAAAGTTAGGCTGAATGTAGTCCAGCGGTTTCAGAGAAGATGCGTTTGAAATTGATGACACTGGATGGTGGGCAATCACAATAGCTCACGCAGAGCATAAGCTCAGGTCATAAAAAAATGAAATAAGAATCCTTGCAAACAAATTTTGAATTCCACATCTTTATGTACCGTAGTTCAACAATTATTATAACAAGTGTTGTGCAAATCACTTGATTTTTAATAAGCCAGTGAAACAAACCCACTCAAGTTAAAAGTAACGCCTGTGCATCCAGTAAAAAAGCCACAGCACACAGCATCTTAAAATTGTTTTTTTTTATCCATTTCCTTATATCCTCCATCCTTATTATCACCAGTTTTCTGAATACAGCCCAGTTATAACCAAACATGTTATCTGATTATATCCAAATTATTAACATTCCTAAGCTTATCTGCATTGCCATTATCCTCACAGCCAACTTAACTGTCCCAACATCATCAATAAGAAAATTATTATTACCATTATCACTAATTATATCATTATCATCATTGTTATGGTCATCTTTTTATCATCACTACCACCATCTCCAAACATAACAATATTTCTTCAAATTAATTCATGAGATATTAAATATTGCACTGCGTTAAGAAATAGCTGTGAACTTGTTACTTCTTAAAAGCATCCCCTGACAACATCAATTAAACAGCAACAACATCATTCAGTTATTTATGCATTCAATGATAAAACCTAAACCGTATGGTAACAATGCAAAAATCAAAACAATAAGTATATGTAAACCACTGTATGTAAACATTTTGCCACTTGCAATAAAGAATAACACTATATATAACACACATATTACAACACTCAGTGGCACAGTTGGAAAACCATTTCACTGCCACACAAAAGGTGCCAGGTTCATAGAAAAACCAAGCAGTAATTTTTAAAATTTTGCTTCTGTAACATTTTTTTAAAACTTTTTCTCCTTTTTCACTAGCTGGCATATTAAAAACTCTGAAATTAAGCAACAAATAAGTTTTATAGAATTATTTTTAAACCATGGACCATTTGAAATTGTTGATTGTAAAATAATGTAACTGCCAGCAGTATTTATAGCTATAATGTAGACTAACACCACAGCTGACATTACACATTACACAGTAAAGCTGCAATTTTCCCCTAACACCAACCAAACAGCAAGTATTCAACTCAGGATTAAACATTTCTTGTTATTTACAAATCAAAACAGAAAGTTATGTTAAACGCAGACCATTTCCCTTGCAAAGTTATACCTTCATCACCATTATCATCATTATCATCATCATCATTACCATTATCATTATGGTTTTCATCAGTTGGAACATGCCCTAGATGTCATGGTAACAGAATCAATGTATAAAAAACCACAGAAATATAATAGAAAATGGAAATATTTTGTTAGTCTGTTGGTCTAACAGAACTGCTTAAAACAATATTATGTCAATGTCCAAATGAAAGAATTATAAATCTGAAATTTTGAGACAAAACAATAAACATCTTTTCTTTTAACAGCATTTTACTTCTGAAAAAATATATTTCCTACATCAGTACATTAGTTGGTATATGTACCTGATCAAGTGTATTAGAATACACACATATGAAAAAAATTATCTAGCGGCTATAAAAATCATCTAGGCATTATTTTTCTATCAAATCCATTATCACACTTAAACTTGGTTAGATCTGTAAATAAATAAAGTCAAAAACGGTAAAATCTATAGCAAAACATCAAACACTAATTAAAAAGAACTAATTTTCTGCTTAATTAGTAGGACTACTCTCAAAGTAATTAATTAAAATTCTACTTAAACTATAAGGATTTATCTAACTAACCTTTCATAAGCATTATTTTTCTCAATTTGTTTGTATACACTAACGCTTGCTATATTAATTGGATTAAGGAAAGTCCTCCAAAATATTGTATATGAGATTTAACAAGATGTATGTTTTTACTGAGTGCAAATGAATATTCACTTAATGAGGGGACAAAATGCAATTAAAAATATTTTGATTATAAGTGATTTCCATGTAGGATGTTAACATGTTACACTACATATAACTTTGAAACTGTAAAGCTTTAATTATTTTTGTGTATCAAACCTGCTGGGAAACTGACACGCTTGTTTAGGAAAAAAAAGAAAAAAAAAAGAAAAAAAAAAAGGAAAGAAAATGTTTGTAGCTATTATTTGTGCATATGTTTATAAAAGCCGACTCTTAGTTGTAACTACATCTTTGTTTTAAAAAGAATCAAAATATGTTCTGGTGTAAAACAAATGAATAAATACATGAAAAAGGGCCTTGCTAGGAGAGATTTTTAAGCCATAAAATACATATATGCCTAAAATGAGTCTGTATTGTACAATATTGAAGTATGTACCGGTATGAATTTTATACCTTTACATAATGACAAGAGATTGTTGTTTTTATCCAAAAATTGTTTTGATTTAAAACTGTTCAATTTAATTTTGTTTGCAATTGCAATGCTTCAGATTTTTCATCAACCAGAATTTGAGTTAACTTTGAATATCCTGCAGCACAAACATATGTTACTGCTTGGTTTCTGCTCGCATGTTAAAACACATTTTTTCTTTTATGAAATCTGTATTGCCTATTACACAATCTTAAAACTCTCTCCAAACAAATATACAAGATTAAATTTAAGCCCTAGGCACAGTCCACACAGATCAAATACTTCAGAGTAATATATTCATTAACTTTATAAGAATATTATGTCATAAAGGTATGACATTAAATATTAGTGTACTATTATTTGTACAGCCAATTCCATTGTACAACATTTTTTTTCTCAAAGATTGATCAAATGCAGAAAATTGTACTTCAATAATTGCTTAAAAGAAATAAGTATAATAGAAATATCCCAAATATACATCATATATTATCTTAAGAGTTACTATATTATTACATTGTAATTTCTTTATATTTCTAATTTCTTGAATTGCAGAACAATCAACATAAAAAATATATGTTATAAATGTGCTTTTACAGTATGTTGTTTTTGTTTGGTATCCAGAGTGGGGGGATAAATAATCTTTATATTGTTTTATTAATTAGTGCAAATAAGGTTAATATATAACATGTAACATGTCAATGTATAAAAGAAGGCATTGTTGGTTTGGTGTGTAATTTTTTTTTAAATAATCAATTATCCTATATTTTATTTTTTCTGTTTACACAACAATAACTCTAATAATAAGCCTTCATAAAATGCACACAATAAGCAATAGGTTTAAAAGTTTCAGTATACACTTTACAAGCATAAAAATATTGAATTTCTTAAGTATGTGTACATTATATCTGTTCAGTTAATCACTGTTCATACTGATATTTTCTTGAAAACCTGACAAAAATTTGCCACAAATTGAAATGTCCTTAATCAGAGTGGACTTTTTTTTTTAATTCAAACCCCCTCATTGTTCCTTTTAGTGTTGACCAATCAATATTTAAAAAATATGATAAAAGGCTAAGTTGGACATTTTGAAATGTCTTTGACATTTTATATGTTTGCCATATGAGTACCTGCAGAACTATACCTGCTTTGAATCTGACAACTTTTTAAGGAATGTGCCTCAGGTAGTGACAGAGCAGTGGATAAAAAAAAATCAAAACTCAAACTTGCTGTGGATGGTACATATTAGCTAGCATCACTCATCATTACCGTTGCTCATTTCTAGAGCAGTGGGAATCCCTTCACACAGCTTATCTGCACATAAGGACAAGATACACTTAGACCACATACACAGTTAATGTCTTGTTTAGTTGGGCCATGTGCTTTATAGTGCACACACACCTAAACCTGCATGTTTACACAATACACAAAACACAATACACAAACAATTTCTAATTGGGTAAGGGCAATATTTCTTGGTACAAATCTAACCTAGAATAATCAAATTAAAAACTATCAGTTGGCATTATCAAACGAAGAAACATATGCTGAGATTCATTCCAATGTATACATTGGTTTTTGTGATAGACCTTGCTGGTATTTACATGCAATACTTTAACCAGTGTATTTCTGAAATGGTGATGCCGAAGCCGGCACAGATAACTGGGAATTGGTATAAAAGATTAACATGGTAACGATATTTTTTCTCTTTTGTTAAACAATAAAATAAATTCATGTTTATACAGCTTCCAGAAATACATAAAACAAAACCTGTATATTTACCAAACATGTTTATCAATACATTTTTTCACTACACTTGTATTGCTATTTTTAAGGTATTTTTGTGTGACAATCTAATGTTGTCTGAACAAAAAGTATGCAAATGAGCCCAACTAAACAACTCATCAACTTTTACAGTTATACTACAAGAATCAAACACATGTAACATAACCTTCAGTCAAGGACAGTTAAAACTGACCTGGCAAACCAATACATGTCAAAAACTCTTAATATACTCTCATATCATGGTTCTCATTAAATTATTCTTATCAATTCAAGTCTAAAGGACGCCAGCAATGTATGGTTTAGGTCTGTGTTCCCAAACCATTCTTAAGAAAGAATTGCTGAAGTCATGGATTTCAATAAACAATATCTTCAAAGTACATTAACCCTTAGCTTGCTACATTTTTTCATAACCCAGACTTAGACTTAGCTATCTTCTTATATTGTCATGCAAACATGCCTCGATATATTTCAGAGACTTGGCAGTAAATTGTGCAGATCCTGATTAGACAGTTACATGACTGATTTAGATCTTAGCAATCTGCCTAAGCCTTAAATTTTTATCTTACAAATACATCATTGTTACCAATTATGAACATAGCAATGATGTTCAGCTGTTTTGGTGGAGAAAGACCCTAGACAAGTGTCTGTGTAGAACCACAGGCATACAGCAAGTCAGGCGGAATGAGTCTGGAGTTTTGAATGATCTGTAACTTAGCTGCTTTGTACTTAAAAGTGAATTTAACTACAAAGAACAGCTTATAGTATGAATTGGTGACTTGAGTTAAAAGCATGACCTTGTCTTAAGAATAGTCATGGATTTCATATAACTTAAACATATAACAGAATTTGAAGCAAATAGTGCAGATCTTGAGCAGACAGTGAGAGAAATTTACATTAAACACTTGTTTGCCAATCCAGAAACTTGTCTTCATGTACCTATTTTGTTTGCAACATTTTCATGCTTTATAAAATAAAAAATAAAAAAAAGAACAATTAGTAAAAATGAGCTTGTCAGTAACAATTCAGGATTTACCATGAGAATTACCTCCCTTTGTCCCACCAATCTCAATGTTGTAGGTACTCATTGGATTCAAATTGTAATTGGAGTTATCCCACAATGCAATGGGAGTTTTGAAGTTATCCCACAATGTAATGGGAGTTATCCCACAATGCAATGGGAGATATCCCACAATGCAATGGGAGTTCTGAAGTTATCTCACAATGCAATTGGAGTTATCCCACAATGCAATGGGAGTTCTGAAGTTATCTCACAATGCAAATGGAGTTATCTCACATTTATGCCAACTATACATGAATATCAATCATCAATGCTGGCATGGGGAATGTCAAGTTAATTATAAATGCAGGGTGATATAGGATACTGCCAAGGAATGGACAGGTGGGAGTTGCATGCGATATTGTCAGCTATAACACAAGTCTCCTATTTACATGTTACAACATTTGGCCATGGGGACTTTAATTTTTTTTATATATATATATTTTTTTTTATCACACCTACAATACATAAAAATGGTCATAATTGTAACGTTTAGCAGTTAAACATTAAAGAAGATCAACAACTAATCCATGTATCATGGTTGAACTACAGATACAATCAACATCTGACCTCCCATGGAACAGCTCCACCAACATAAATACACTTCAAATACCGGTATCAATAATGAACAGAATGAAAATAGTTAATTTAAAACATTTTTAAGAAACAAACACTATTTAAATCAATAAAATAAAATCTGTAATTGATAAAAAAACTCACAGCTAACTTCTAAAAACACACAATGTGAAAGTGACAGCAAAAGAGTAGAACACAAGTGAGAAAAACCAAACAATACAAGTTTTGCAACATCTATCAAATCACTGAAAGAACATGTTCCACTTGTAAGTATATATGTTATTAAAACACTGAGTACATCTAAATCAATTTAGGAAGCAAGACAATGTATTGTTGAATATAACAAAAGCAATAAGCAATAATGAAAAGTTCTTTTAAATTAAATGTAAATGCTAATCCTTGCTCATTTATTTATTGCATTAAAACTAACAAGTTTCCTCATCAATTTTTCCATAATTTCAAGGCAATTAATTTCTTTGTTATCAATTTACTGTAAATACATTGCACAGACCTAATTATGGTGATATTATTGATGGCCATCTATTATTGTTGGAAAAATTCCTCAGACAAATGTCTGGGTATAAAGACTGGTGTTCTGCAGATTCGAAAAAGTTCTTACCCAAGGTCGGTATTCAAGCCTACTAGTAATTGTTTGTTTATTGGGTTTGACACCAAGCCAACCAGCCATTGAACTACACTTATATTAGCTTGAGCATTAGCAAGGGAGCTATACCACTACCATTTTTTACGACTTCGGTATGTCACAGCCCGGGATTAAACCCGGGGCCTCCCGTACCTGGAGCTGACACTCTACCGATTGCACTACCATGTCTGGTGATTCAAATCTAAGAGGTGAAGTGTTTAAGGATTACAAGTCACCAACTCCAACCAGTGACTCCTTATTATATGATACTTGATAAGAACATTAGGACGAATATTTAAGTAACACAATTTTGGAGCTCAGTAATTTCAAAGTTTCCATAATGTTTTAATTTAGTAATTTTTTTTGTCCATACAAAAACCGTGGTATTTGTAATGCACTTGAACTAACAGTTATGGCAAAATACAATAAATAAAAACATAGATGAAGAAAGCATTAATGAATACACATTTTTCAAAACAACATAATGATAAGCTACCAAAAGAAGCTTATATTTTGTAAATTGTACCTGTTTTTAATGAAACAGTATAAACGTATGCTGGGCTAATAACCTGACCTTATAAATTCATTAGGGAAATGAATCTGATTATACTAGATGAATAACTGGTGGTTAGTAAAATACAACAGGATACATAGCTATTGATTTAAGCAATAGAAATTAATTGTGTTTGATTGTCAACTAATTAGAAGTCAATCACATTATGACAACTGGGAGATGTAGCTAAATCTATTCTAAAATTTCATTTCTAGTTATCAACTCTAAATTTATTTAATGCTAGTCATTTTTCACAACAAATCACATGGATTGCATGTTTTAACATGCTGCTCATGGTAATAAAAAAAAGATTTTTGTAGTGGTAATTTTGTTTGAGTAATGATATATCTTTTAAATCTGAAAAATATCAACTTATCAATAGGGATTTTTGTAAATTACTCATTAAAACAAGAAATAATAACAAAGCTAAAGATATCAATAGCCTTTAGTTGAAAGTCTACTAATATGACAAATAAAAAACATCTTCAGAATAAATATGGGATTCTGGAAATAGTGACAAATATAGAAATATATCAAATAAAATTGAAATAAATATAATGTCAAAAGTCATCAACAATCTGCCTGCAATGGTTTTATCTAACTGTATTCCTACTTTCCACTTCAAATCAATATAATTTATAAATAACTACTACAAAGTACTTTCTGCTACAAACAATGAAAACAAACAATGCCTACAGAACTAAAATATATCGGCTTTGTTTCGAAAGAATAAATACAGTAATTATTACTGAGACAAAACTTTATTCTCAGACAAACAAACAAATATTTATGCAATAAGTATATATTTTAATGATTAACATGATTTTCAATAAACAAAATGATTCTTTCTTGTTTTAAAAATATATTAGTTATACAAATGTCTAAAAGAAAAATACATATAGACAGTCGGTTTGTGACCATAACATACATGCATATACTTGGAAGTAATAAATCTGAGGTGGGTGAGCTTGTTGTTGATTATATAAATTAAGGATAAATTTGACTTAAATTAACTTAAAGGATTAATTAATACAGAAACAAACTTGAATGCTAAATTTAGACTGAAACAAACTTGAAGAATAAATTTAGACTGAAACAAACTTGAAGGTAAATTTAGAATCGAAACAAACTTAAAGGATAAATTAAGACTAAGACATATCTAAGTTGTTGGATTAGAACTGACCATTGCAAGCAGATTAAGACCAGGAGCTAAACAAAACCTTCAGATGGTGCCTGGAGCTATTATTGATCATCATAATAGATGACAGAAACCCATTTATACAAAAATTGATTGTTTTATTGTTATAGGCTTAATTTAAAGTTACAATATTACTCCTTGACAAATCAGTGTACCCTTTATAATTGACATTATATATACATACATTAAGGTATATTCACACCACTGAAGATGAAGATGTTCCAGTAAGGTAAAGTTTCTATGGTATAAAAAGCTTGACAGCTATGTTTATATGCTTGTGTATGTATCCATAGGCCTTTGGCCCGATATACGAATAAAGATCTACACATCAATTCTACAGGACATTTCCAAAAATGGTCAGTAAAGTCTGTTTATCCAATCAGTGTTACAATCCATGGTGAATGACTGACCTGTGTATGATCTCTGGAGGTAGGCATGAATAGAAACTGCCTTAATGATACGAGGAGGAGTATAATACTCATCATGAAAACCCATATCCTGTCACATTAATTAATAATCAACTGTTATGTCTTAGTTATTTGAACACTTAAGCCAGTATTCACAACTATTCCATCAATATGTATTTAGCGACATGTCCCTATTTCTGCATGACACTTTAACTTTGCTGCTTTGAGCTTAAAAACACAATGAAACTTCATAAATAAGCTTAGTTTTGCTGATACGAAAATTGTGATTTGGGCTTAAGTCGTGACTTAGGCAATAGAATATTGAATATGGGCCTTAATTACTTACAACTTCAGACAATGGTAAGAAGATGTCTTGATAGAGACTTAGCAGCAATTAGTAAATACCCTGATAAGACAGCTCCCGGCTGATTTGTATCAACACTTTTTGTAAACTCCTGTTTATTATGTGCTTGTTAGTTGTAGAGGTAAACTTTTTGATGTATCAATATTAAGATAGTAAACCCCAAAGACTATGTGAAGGTTGATAGCCCTATGGCCAGTTGACTCTAGGCAGTAGGCACACAAGCTTGGAAACTACCTTGTATACCACGATAGTTGGTAGAGCCATAATAACTGACTGCAAGGACAGGCAACATGGCGTTTACAATACACAACAAATGAAAATACAGGCAAAACAAATGCATAGGGAACCAAAACTGTCATATGGAAAACATGCTGAAAGAAATCTTGTTTTTCAAAACATTGAAACATTTATGAAACATGCTAAATAAATAAATGACAATAGTTATATTTATTATATTGTAATATGATAAGGCACATACGTATGTAGACATATTGCCTCAAAATAAGAAGCATTAATGACATCAACAACACAACATGTGGTAAAGTACATTTGATATAAAAGCATTTTTTGGCAAATTTTAATATCATACATTTAGCATTGGTGCATTTAATGTAATCTGATTTGAATCATATGTAAGATAGAAACGATAACAAAAACATTTCTGACAATCTCATCTGTATGTTTTAGACTTTAAACCCTGTCTGCTCTTGTAGTTTATAACATTAAAAAAGATAAAGATGAAAACACATTAAACAAACTACCAGAATAGTTACGATGGGTCTAAAGAAATGCTAAATTTATGGTTAAAAATCATGTTTGACTACTATAATAACATTTTATGAAAGCTGATGCTTCCCCTTTTTGAAATTCTGTATGAAAACAAAAATAGAAAAAAAATCTCATCCAAAGGCATGCTTTCTCATGGTAAGACACAAATATATGCAAAAACAAAGCAAATAAAATATAACAAATAACAAAATAATAACATTTTTATGTATATCAATGTTAATTCTTCAACTGATGAGACTTAATATTTTTTTTATAGGCACTATTTTAAGAAATATAAAAAAAATAATACTTAAGAACCCTTCAAAAAGCAGTGAAACATGCGGTCTTGTTAACACATCTAGGAATTTGCAAACTAAAGACAAAGATTTTAAGCTTATGACTCTGCTACCAAAGAAAGGCCAAGTAAGGATGTCCAAATTACCAAAGCACAGCAGTTAGCCCCTTATACAAACAGCACTTTCAAGATAAAAGTTCTCGAAAAATGACCATAAATATTGAATTTAAAGGCAAAAATAAAATTATAAAATCTAAAACAATCTTTAAAGCTGAAAATGCTACATTGATAAGAGTTAAAAAGTAGTCATCTTACAAGTTAAAATTCTTAATAACACAAGAATTAACCTTCAAGGTTGATTTTGACCATCTAAGAGGATGAAATTCTGAAAGTACATGTACTATAATGTAGCTGAAATAAATAGCAAATTATAAATCCTAAATAATAAATATATTTAGCTTAAACATCATATAGAAAAATAACCTCAATCCTTTAATATTGAAATTGTTCAAACAGTAACAATAAATATCAATATATGAGCAAACAAAGAGATAAAAATATTGTACCTGCTGTCTTTACTGCCTCCTCTTCCTCTAATTTCTTCTTTAATTCCTCAGCCCTCCACAATGCTTCCATCTCGGCCTGTTCCACGCACAGTTTAATCAGCTCCATAGCTCCTTCACACTCTAGGTTGTTGCCGTCCACATACAGGTCTCTAAATAAGTAGGTAAATTATAGATACATAAGACTTATCATATGTAGAAAATATTATACACAAAAGCTGGACTGAGTATTCTAAATGAATAGCTAAATGTGAAAAATATGTCATATTTAGACAATATTTTACAGTGAAGCTAGACTGAGTACTGGAGATTCCCCCACTGACCACGTAACAGCCCTCTGAGACCTTTTGGCTCTGCCCTGTATTATTGCCTTTATTTATAAGAGTATATTGCTCTTATTACAGGTATCCCAATGAAAGTGAGTTATCTACCTTGTGAGAAGGTATAATGTATACAGTTTATGAAGAAATATAAATATATTAACTTTTTGAAGTTTTTGAGAATGCTTCAGACTACATTAAGTTCATCGTATAAAAATCATATATGAAAATACATACTACAAGGGAGATAACTGAAGGAGTTCTTTCAATTAGAAAATAAGTAACTGCTTATTGTACATATTGTGATATTGTGTTCAGGGAATGTAACCTCTGCTGTCAGAAATATTTTTTACATGCACCATTTTATATCTGATTCGACTTAAACTGCCCTTTACCATGGTTCAATCCCTGGCTGCAATGTTTAACAGGAGAAAAAAGAGATTGTAGTTACGTTCCCTTGCTTGGCTTGTGCTCATGCATAAAAAGGTAGTACCACAACTGGTTTGCATGGTATACGAATAATGTGACTGGGTGGGATAAAAAGATTGTTTGAAGGATAACCCGTTATTATAACAACAAATGGTAACACTGACATAGACCCACCTGATGGCTGTTGTTGAAATCATTTTTCCAAGCACAGCTCCACTCTTCACACCCAGATCACAGTAACACAGACTCACAGACAACATGGTCACATTGCCTACCAGTCCTTGGCACAAATTACGACACCCCTCATCACCAAATTCATTATAGTCCAGATTAATAGAAGTCAGAAGCTGGCTGACATTGAAGGCGCGGGAAAATCGCTCTATGTGGGGAGGCTCCAACAAGCAATCCATCAACTCCACCATTCTTACAGGGTAGACACCTTTCTCTAGTAGCAATGCCTGCACATGCATGGAGATAAAAATAGGGACCAGATATGGTATATGTTGACATGTATCATTATAATTTATATTTTAAGACAGAGATTGTGTCAATGAAATCTATCCACCTATGTAGTTTCAAGTCAACAGCTTTGATAGTGTTGGAGTCATGCTCTGGACAAACATCTGGACGCCCCATGCCTGACTGCCTGTCTTTGACGGGCGTATAAGAACATGTTTAACTTGTGAGCATAGCTGTGTTTCCGTATGACATAAGGTATCTCCATATTGTTCATTAGCGCATGGTTTTAGTTTATTGCTGAGTTACTAGTACTTACGAGGGTAGCTGTGTTTTCATATGACATAGGGTATCTCCATATATACAGATCTTTAAGGTAGACATATCGCTCCTGTCTGAAGGCAGCCAAGAATGGTTCGAGCAATACCGGAATGTCTCCTTCCTTCTCAACCTCAACAGGCTCAAAAATAAACTGAAATGCACACAAAAAAATACTGATGGTGCTGCAACCAATAAGGTTCTGGGGGCCATTGCAACACAATTCCCAGGACACCAATTGCCCATTTATGATCATATGTTAAATAAATTGTGCATGTTTGTGTGTGTGTTCAACAAAATTCATAGAACATTACATAGCCTTGGCCTAGTGACTTGGTAGATCAAACTTGTATATTTTAAATTTGTGCTACACTAGCAATACTTTGTTGAACAACAACGAATAATGGAATTAAACATTACCTCTGTTCACTATGTCATAGTTCAGTTTATACTTGTAAAACAAAGCTTATACCATTTTTTTTCTCACACGGGTCATGTTTGTACTTCAAGAACAGATGTCACCTTGAAAAGCATGTGAACAAGCTACCCTTCAAAATTGTCTTGACTTTCATATGGGACAAGGAAAAGCCTTACAACCCTTTCAAACATAGGTCTACAACATTTGTTATATGCATACAGACATAAATCTAAGGTGACCATTAATGCAATAACTTCAGATGTTTCATAATAAAATTTCAAAATTGTTCTAAAGGTAAGCATTGAATTTATGAACAAGAAAAATTAAATCAAAAAGGTTTCTACAGGGACCAGTAATTGGAGTAAAACAGAACACATTTTCCATAAACATAAAATTGTTAAGAGTAGTTAACTTTCTACAATGATCATTGCTGTGTTAATTTAACCAATAACCCCAAAATGCAAAATAAAACGTGTGGCATTCAACAAACAAATAATAGGATGCAATTTTCATGTTCACACATACTACCATTTATAATATTTACAGAATCAATAAAATAATTTTCATGTAAATATACATATTATAAAGTAATCACATAAATCTTCACATCATAAATTTATCATGCAAAAATACATTTAAAAAAATTACCATATAAAATGTCAATATATGAAAAAAAATATTATGTTTTTGTTTTGTTTTTGTTACATCACACTGACACAATTATGGTCATATTAGCTGTGGCCAGCTAATTACTAGTCGATTAAGACCCCAGACTTACATCTGGGGTTTACCACTGGCACACTACAGGTTAGATAGAAAAAGAACATATAAAAATTCTAGCCCTGGCTGGGACTTGAACCCATGGGGTGGAAGGCTAAGTAGTTTCAAGTCAGCTACTCTAACTGCTCCACTACAGGCACCCCTTAATATATTATATAAATATTTATGTATCAAAAATTTCTGCCAAAATGTGGAATTAAAAAAAGGTCATTTTAAGTCCCCAAAATACATGTGCTAAAGGAGTACCATATTCTTTGGGTCATCACTCAAAGCCCACTGCTGCAATTAGTTTGAGATACACAGAGGACGTCTTTTGTCCCAAGTGAACAAACTTTTCCAGCATGTTTGCCTCGCATCAGTGGATCTACACACGCAAGTTCAACAAGTTTTTGTCCATTGGCTAGAAGTCTCTGATTAACCATTAGCCATTAGTGTAAGTACATTTTAACAACTTATAATCATTATATGTAAAACAAGAACAACAAATATGTGACACCTAAGATTCAATTCACCATATCATTTCAAGGTCCAGTTGGTGTAAACACTGCATGGGGGTGTCTTCTAGATGTTTGTTTGGTGTCATCCTCTCTTAATAATAGCTGAACATCATGTTAATGGCACATAATTATGATAAAATCCTACCTGTGACAAAACAGCATTGTTCTCTGCACATCCTCTGAGACCTGCAACCACTCGGGGACACATCTTAGACTCAGTTAGGAAGCAATTTCGTTCATAGCACTTCAATAGACGCTTCACAATGTCCTCTGAATTGGCTGGTCCTGCTTTCTTTTTTCCTTTCTTGCCTCCCTTCTTTCCTTTCTTCCCTCCTTTTTTGCCTTTCTTTGGCATATTTAAAGACCTATCTGTTAACAAAGAAAATTACTATAAATGGTAGAACAAACATGATATTTATTATGGCCTCTCATTTATGCTGAAGTTAAGCTGAAGTTGCATGTGTCTATTTAAAACAATGACAAGAATTCAGCCAGAAATCCCTGAATCAAATCATATCATCTCCAGTAGACTGACATTAAATTGGTTGCATAAGGCCAGAATTTTTTCTTCACACAAGGTCTAGAAACTGTACAGGACCATATTTCAACTTAATTAAGATTTTATTTCAGGAATATCCTGCACACAGTCAAAACAGATGCACCAACTTGATAATTCTGTATCTTAAATTATTACTTTCTCCTTTTTTACAGGCAGAGAAAAGGTCATGTGATTTGAGGCTAATTTCTCGACCTCTAGTGTATTTTTTTTTTTTGGACAAAATCTGCAGCCCAGTATCCTTTGCATGCACTGGCTAGGTCAAACTTTTAGTAATTTAAATTTTCATATACATTTGGAATTATTCCTCAACATGGATGTTTTGTATGAAATATAAAAGACCATCCTGATAATAAATCATTCAAAATTGGAACAATGTTTTGCTGATCTGATAATTATTTTCATGTTGTGTCAGACTGTCTGAATATAGCCAGTATGACAGGCACCTGTGCTCTGAAGTTTTGAAGGTAAAGGTAGAATTGCTGCTTAGTACTCAGTGATGAACCTTTCATTAAATAATGCTATATATGCAGTTATTTTTATACATTTTGTGTTATTATTTTTCACATTTGATAATTTTTTCTATATACTTCATCTAAAGGTCAAAACATGTAGCAAAAATTAGGTTAGTATTAAGAAACTCCTTGTACATAGTACAGGTTGTGACTTATATTAACTCCAAACCCCTTTGATTCCTCAAATCCCCATTTTCTCCTTTGAACTGACATTGCCATAGCTGAATACAGACAATTGGACCCAAACCCTGCTTTAAAATCATAACTAAAACCACTCTTTTTCTTCATTGAAACCTTTACCAGTCCATGTCCATAATGCATCGCTAACTGTTGATCTAACTATTTTGTACATGACCGGTAGATGGAACTTAACATGCAGATGAGATGCTGATCAATATTTACAATAAAATAACAATGCTATTTAAAAATGATGTGTGTTATGTAATCAGCAATGGATTTTAAGCCTTTTAGAAAGAATTACAATTGTTTTTGTTTTTTGGGTTTAATGGCACACCGACACTTGATAGGTCATAAGGCGCCGAAAATTACAATTTATTTTGCTTATTTGCATACATAACTTCCTTTAGAAATTTATGCAATTAAAGGAATATGCATTAAACCAAAAATCAATGTAGGAGTAACATTTCAATGAGCGTATTTTGTCAGTTGCTGCAAACTTCATTTACTGATATCAACACTCAGTCACTATGTTTTCTTAGAAAACCATCAGTCATATATCTATTTATAATTATCATTATAAGGTGATTACTGACCTCATAGAAAGAGTTACTTGCTAGGAACAATTGACTATTGACCATATTTTGTTACATTGTATTGACACAGCCCATATTCATTAATAGCTATCTTTTTTTATATTTTTTCTTATATGTAGTGTTACAAAGCGCTCTTTTCAGGTGTTATTTTTTAATGAATCAGAAGTAAAATATATCTTCATGTAAATGTCTTTTGGTCTTTTTTATTTCATTAACAAATGCACTTATGTTAAATAAAAAATTGCCTAAGTACTGCACTATTTTTCCAAAAAGGGAGAGTAATCCGCTCATTGACACTTGTTAACCTTTGAGAAAAGTTGTGAAATTCCTCTGGAAGATGTGATAGAACTTAGAAGCTTGCCATTGGCAGCAGACCATAACATTGAGAGTCAAACAGGCTGCTGATCATGCAGTTACATAGCTTAGCGACCATTTTTGCATTTCAGAAACTTAATAAGTAGAGCTAGTTTGGATACTAATAAAAAAGCTATAAATAAAAACATGATGTCCCAGATATTTGGACCACTCAATGACTTTAAATAAGTGTAATGCATATCTCTGTAAAAAGCAATACTTTTCTAATTTCTAGTATTATAGGGTGAACATGTCCAATTTTTAACTTCACTGGGGTCAAAATATCTTGGGCCAGTTGGGGGTTTAACTGGAGCTTGCATGTAAATACAAGCATTTCAAAAAAACATATTGGAAAAATACACTGCTATACCATTTAGCCAAACAAATAATCATAATAATGATTTTGATAATAAAACGTTACTTAATGCTCTTTTTTACCAAACAAATTCAACAGCAATTAACCAAATATATCCGGATACTACACAGTGACATCAACTACTCAACTTCAAGTAGTTTACAAATTTGCTAGATAAGCTTGAAAACGGGTTACTTTACATACAAATTGCGATAAGAATATATTAACACTAATTAAGATTATGATTATTTTACATTAAAAGAAGTACTTTTACAGCAAATATCACAGAAATTCCATGAAATTACATTATTACCTCGCACTTGTCAATGTAGTTGTTGTTTGGTTGTCACATGACCTTTCTAATCTCCAATGGAGAGAGTTTTTCTTTTTCGGCCTTTATGGTTTCGTATTTGTACATGTTTGTAAAATTAACTTGTCTATACGAAACATCTATGTGTTACAGCAGATAGTGTATATACATGTTATGTATTTGTTTTAATTATTTGGAAATAATTCAAGTAGCGAAATTTTAATTCAAGAAGTAAATTCTTGTCTGTGTGTTGGGTATTTTTAAAGCTTTATTTTTAAATGTTTATGTAAAAACTTGTTTTGCGAGTAATATGGTAAATAAAAAAAAAATATAATTCCATTTAATAATTTTTACAAGCCTTCTTTCTTGTATTTTACTTTATATTGTAAAATTTTAAGCAGAAGCTTTATGGTTACACACTATTTAAATTTGTCAAAATTGTGTACAAAAGGCACAACTTTGTTTAACCACTCTACAGAATACAAAAAATTGATTTATTTATTCTTCTAGGAGCATAGTACATTAAAAATAAATAATATAATACATGTAACTCATAAATAAGAAACAAATTGTGAGCACAAGAGAGCACACTACTATATGTAACAAAAAGGAAATAAAATGTAATACATATCTATGGATAGCCCATTAAGCTAAAAGCTGATTTCCAATGGAGTCAATTGTAAGTTTAAAAAAAAAAACAACACAAAACAATAAGTAACCTTGAAGTAATAAAAATAAAGTTATTTTCAGTCAAGATTTTAGTTGAAAAGTATGCCCTTTTAAAATAGTACTCAAAAAACATTTATCTCACTGACTGTATTACATGTTATTGCCTAGTACATTATTTGTATAGAGAAAACTTCGACCTGTCTTTTGAGTTTACTATATAAATGCAACTTAAACGCTTTTATAAACCCTATTAAATTACTAATGATATTTATGCTTTCAGGTAACTCACTCTAATCTTAAGTAGATCTATTACCTCATAAACCTTTGATCATGAGTTGAGATAATTAAAAAAATAGTTTTCACTTTTTTTTTTAATTTTGAAGCATAACAACCTAATAAAGTTTGCATGCATCAACTGTGAACAGAACACTGATAGGCACGATATTGACACAATAATTTAAATGAAGCAAAGATTGTGTGAGATTCATGCTCCAGTCCATGTGTATAATATGTTTAATTGTAGCTCACAGAAACTTTTCATTTTTTTCAGGGGAAAGGCAAAATAACAAAATGACTTTTAATCACATTTATTTTAACTCATCCACTCACTACACATTTTAAATAACACATATTGCACAATTTCATTTGACCTTGTCACATATTTAACATATTGCAATTACCAGCAAGAAAAAAACAACTCCAGACAAATCAAAGTCGATCTTCTATCTCTTCAATTTTTTTACTATTTTGAAAAAAAGTAAATTTTACTTATATCCTGGCTTAAGTAGAAATCAATTTATCAATAGACATTCTTAAATCAGTGGCTGTCATTGATTCTTTGTTTTGCAATATCAATGTATCAAAAGATGACACTGGCTTTATTTATAGGTTAAGAAACCCTACCATCAACTTTAGTCTTTATAATTCATTAATATATATCCCTTTGTTGAAGTCATTTTGAAGTCAGAAGTTATGGTTAGAGCTTTATGTTAAACTGATCATGCTGAAAATATCATATTTAAAAGTGAGTATGGAAAAACAATCGATTGGAACATAACCAAGATTTACCATTAATTATTAATATTGCTCCATCGATTACAGTTCTAGCTTAACAAAGTCAAATCATATAATTATATCCTATTCACAATCTCTGACATTTACATTGCACCAAAATATGGTAATTCTGGAAACTTCTAGCTAATATTTGACTGATCAAATTATCTGTGTAAAATTGCCCATCCTCTTAGGCATTCACCATTAAAATACTTCAGTTGATAGCTCTGGATTAATGACAACCATAAAGTTCAAGTACATGAACAAAAACGAACTAGTGACTTATACAGGTTGAAAGCTGACTGTCAAAGCCAGTTGGCCAAAGACCGCCTATAAATAACGCATGTATAGAACAAAAGTAAGGAGAAACTACAAAAAATCTAAGAAAAACCTAAATTTGAACTAGGAAATGGGGATTCAACAATACACACTTGCAGTCTGGAAACTTCTAGCTAATATTTGACTGATCAAATTATCTGTGTAAAATTGCCCATCCTCTTAGGCAACCTAGATCAAAAGTTTAAGAACAAATGTCCCCATGGTTTTCTCTATCTGGCCTACATTGATTTTTTTATACATTTTTCTACATCACAATAATTGATACAAAACAATTATGTTTATATTGGTGACGCTCAGCTATTATTGGTGAGGGAAGATCTCGAGCCAAAAGTCTATGTAAAACCACAGGCACTTTGCAAAGCAGATGGGAGACCAGTTACATTAAAGTACTGGCCTTGACTTTTGATTCAAACCCACGTGATAACCTATCGAGGAGTTTGGCCATTATTGACTTGATCCCAATTTATAAAATGTGGGAAAAAAAAGCAAAATAAAACTTATTAGATCAAGGATGTTTATCACTTGTTAACCTGAATGCACAGTAAAGTTAGGAAACTCTTGCGGCATATATGCCGAGTTGTTTAACATAATCATCTAGTTTCATTTTGAAGAGTTCACTCTCAATCGGCTGTGTAAGTTCACACATAGGGTTCTTCACAACATACTCTACAAATACCTGAAATAGTAAAACAAGCAATTAAAACATGGTAGACCAACCTTTTTGAACACAGATACTGGTTTCATTTTGTAAGAGTTATATATCTGTGCATTAGGAGTTAATACAAATTAAATAAAAACACCTGCCAGAGATAGCCAAATTAATTAGGAAACAAAGGAGGTAAAGCATTAAGTAACTTATTTCCATTTCAATATATATAAATAACTTATTTGTAACTAAATGTTAACAAAGAAATTAACATGTTTACAAGTTGAATGACACATTGCAATTATGAATTATAAATTAGAATTAAGAAAAATATTAAACACATATGTTTTAGCATTGTTTTTGTTTTAATGTGTCCAGTTTTTCTTAAAAAGAAATTCCATTTTTCACTAGTACAATAATTTCATTATTAATCAGAAGGCAAAAGTTGAAGCAATGCATGTATTGATTTTCCAGTTTGCTTTTATGTTATATAAAAATAAAAACATATACTGCATATACATACTGATATTGCAAGAGTCACAAAGGTAAAAAGTGCAAACCAAATCTTAAGGTTACAGACAATTCAACAACAGTTTTTAATATTAAGAATTCTAATTAACATATTTAACTATAAAAATGACTAAACAAAGCTAAAATAACTATTCCCTAATGACAACAAAACACCAATATGAAAGTGCACAGTAATTACAACAGGATGTATGCAGTCAGGAGAACATAATATACATTGTTATAACTTGTTTCCCTATTGACTATCAAAAATAAGGTTAAACTAAATCCTACCGTTTTATACAATTCATGAAGAACTTCTTTTATATTTCCTACAGATAGGTCGGTGGTCATCACAAACTTGAGGCCACTTGCTGTCTCATAAAAATGTAGTTTGTACTTGCTTGTCTTGAAGTTGAGGAACCCATCCTTACTGGCACAAGTTAAGGAACAATAAAAAGATAATCTAAAGTTAATCAGTCAATAACTTACTATAACTGGCTAGCTACATCTACATAATACACAGTCCTGCAAGCAGGCTATTGCTGAGTATATCTGGCAGGCTACGTCTAAACAATAATTCACCAGCCAATAGCTGACTATATCTGGAAGGCTACATCTATACAATACTTCACCAGCCAATAGCTGACTATATCTGGAAGGCTACATCTACACAGTACTGCAAACAGCCAACAGCTGACCAGATCTGAAAGCTACATCTATACAATACTTCACCAGCCCATTGCTGACTATATCTGGAAGGCTACATCTAAACAACACTTCACCAGCCCATTGCTGACTATATCTGGCAGGCTACGTCTAAACAATAATTCACCAGCCACTAGCTGACTATATCTGGAAGGTAACATCTACACAGTACTGCAAACAGCCAACAGCTGACTAAATCTGGAAGGCTACATCTATACAATACTTCACCAGCTCATTGCTGACTAAATCTGGAAGGCTACATCTATACAATACTTTACCAGCTCATTGCTGACTAAATCTGGAAGGCTACATCTACACAGTACTGCAAACAGCCAATAACTGACTATATCTGGAAGGTAACATCTAAACAATACTTCACCAGCCAATAGCTGACAATATCTGGAAGGCTGCATCTATACAATACTTCCCCATTCCATTGCTGACTATATCTGGAAGGCTACATCTATACAATACTTCACCAGCCAATAGCTGACTATATCTGGAAGGCTACATCTATACAATACTTCACCAACCAATAGCTGACTATGTCTGGAAGGCTACATCTATACAATACTTCACCAGTCCATTGCTGACTATATCTGGAAGGCTACATCTATACAATACTTCACCAGCTCATTGATGACTATATCTGGAAGGCTACATCTATACAATACTTCACCAGCCCATTGCTGACTATATTTGGAAGGCTACATCTATACAATACTTCACCAGCCCATTGCTGAATATATTTGGAAGGCTACATCTATACAATACTTCACCAGCCCATTGCTGACTATATTTGGAAGGCTATATCTATACAATACTTCACCAGCCCATTGCTGACTATATCTGGAAGGCTACATCTATACAAAACTTTACCAGCCCATTGATGACTATATCTGGAAGGCTACATCTATACAATACTTCACCAGCTCATTGATGACTTTATCTGGAAGGCTACATCTATACAATACTTCACCAGCCCATTGATGACTATATCTGGAAGGCTACATCTATACAATACTTCACCAGCCCATTGATGACTATATCTGGAAGGCTACATCTATACAATACTTCACCAACCCATTGATGACTTTATCTGGAAGGCTACATCTATACAATACTTCACCAGCTCATTGATGACTATATCTGGAAGGCTACATATATACAATACTTCACCAGCCCATTGATGACTATATCTGGAAGGCTACATCTATACAATACTTCACCATCCAATAGCTGACTATATCTGGAAGGCTATATCTATACAATACTTCACCAGCCCATTGATGACTGAATCTGGAAGGCTACATCTATACAATACTTCACCAGCCCATTGCTGACTATATCTGGAAGGCTACATCTATACAATACTTCACCAGCCAATAGCTGACTATATCTGGAAGGCTACATCTATACAATACTTCACCAGTCCATTGATGACTATATCTGGAAGGCTACATCTATACAATACTTCACCAGTCCATTGATGACTATATCTGGAAAGCTACATCTATACAATACTTCACCAGCCAATAGCTGACTGTATCTGGAAGGCTACATCTATACAATACTTCACCAGCCCATTGCTGACTATATCTGGAAGGCTACATCTATACAATACTTCACCAGTCCATTGATGACTATATCTGGAAGGCTACATCTATACAATATTTCACCAGCCAATAGCTGACTGTATCTGGAAGGCTACATCTATACAATACTTCACCAGCCCATTGCTGACTAAATCTGGAAGGCTACATCTATACAATTCTTCACCAGCCAATAGCTGAATATATCTGGAAGGCTACATCTATACAATACTTCACCAGCCAATAGCTGACTATATCTGGAAGGCTACATCTATACAATACTTCACCAGCCCATTGCTGACTATATCTGGAAGGCTACATCTATACAATACTTCACCAGTCCATTGATGACTATATCCGGAAGGCTACATCTATACAATACTTCACCAGCCAATAGCAGACTATATCTGGAAGGCTACATCTATACAATACTTCACCAGCCAATAGCTGACTATATCTGGAAGGCTACATCTATACAATACTTCACCAGCCCATTAATGACTATATCTGGAAGGCTACATCTATACAATACTTCACCAGCCAATAGCTGACTATATCTGGAAGGCTACATCTATACAATACTTCACCAGTCCATTGCTGACAATATCAGGAAGGCTACATTTATACAATACTTCACCAGCTCATTGCTGACTAAATCTGGAAGGCTACATCTATACAATACTTCACCAGCTCATTGCTGACTAAATCTGGAAGGCTACATCTATACAATACTTCACCAGCCCATTCTGACTATATCTGGAAGGCTACATCTATACAATACTTCACCAGCTCATTGCTGACTAAATCTGGAAGGCTACATCTATACAATACTTCACCAGCCCATTGCTGACTATATCTGGAAGGCTACATCTATACAATCCTTCACCAATCCATAGCTGACTGTGTCTGGAAGGCTACATCTATACAATACTTCACCAGCCAATAGCTGACTATATCTGGAAGGCTACATGTATACAATACTTCACCAGCCCATTGATGACTATATCTGGAAGGCTACATCTATACAATACTTCACCAGCCAATAGCTGACTATATCTGGAAGGCTACATCTATACAATACTTCACCAGCCCAGTGCTGACAATATCTGGAAGGCTACATCTATACAATACTTCACCAGCTCATTGATGACTAAATCTGGAAGGCTACATCTATACAATACTTCACCAGCTCATTGATGACTAAATCTGGAAGGCTACATCTATACAATACTTCACCAGTCCATTGCTGACAATATCTGGAAGGCTACATCTATACAATACTTCACCAGCTCATTGCTGACTAAATCTGGAAGGCTACATCTATACAATACTTCACCAGCCAATAGCCAACTATATCTGGAAGGCTACATCTATACAATACTTCACCAGCTCATTGCTGACTAAATCTGGAAGGCTACATCTATACAATACTTCACCAGCCAATAGCTGACTATATCTGGAAGGCTACATCTATACAATACTTCACCAGCCAATAGCCGACTATATCTGGAAGGCTACATCTATACAATACTTCACCAGCCAATAGCCGACTATATCTGGAAGGCTACATCTATACAATACTTCACCAGCTCATTGCTGACTAAATCTGGAAGGCTACATCTATACAATACTTCACCAGCCAATAGCCGACTATATCTGGAAGGCTACATCTATACAATACTTCACCAGCCAATAGCCGACTATATCTGGAAGGCTACATCTATACAATACTTCACCAGTCCATTGCTTACTATATCTGGAAGGCTACATCTATACAATCCTTCACCAGCCAATTGCTGACTATATCTGGAAGGCTACATCTATACAATACTTCACCAGCCAATAGCTGACTATATCTGGAAGGCTACATCTATACAATACTTCACCAGCCAATAGCTGACTATGTCTGGAAGGCTACATCTATACAATACTTCACCAGCCCATTAATGACTATATCTGGAAGGCTACATCTATACAATACTTCACCAGCCAATAGCCGACTATATCTGGAAGGCTACATCTATACAATACTTCACCAGCCAATAGCCGACTATATCTGGAAGGCTACATCTATACAATACTTCACCAGCCCATTGATGACTATCTGGAAGGCTACATCTATACATTACTTCACCAGCCAATAGCCGACTATATCTGGAAGGCTACATCTATACAAAACTTTACCAGCCCATTGCTGACTATATCTGGAAGGCTACATCTATACAATACTTCACCAGCCCATTGATGACTATCTGGAAGGCTACATCTATACATTACTTCACCAGCCAATAGCCGACTATATCTGGAAGGCTACATTTATACAATACTTCACCAGCCAATAGCTGACTATATCTGGAAGGCTACATCTATACAATACTTCACCAACCAATAGCTGGCTATATCTGGAAGGCTACATCTATACAATACTTCACCAGCTCATTGCTTACTATATCTGGAAGGCTTCATCTATACAATACTTCACCAACCAATAGCTGACTATATCTGGAAGGCTACATCTATACAATACTTCACCAGCTCATTGCTGACTATATCTGGAAGGCTACATCTATACAATACTTCACCAGCCAATTGCTGACTATATCTGGAAGGCTACATCTATACAATACTTCACCAGCCAATTGCTGACTATATCTGGAAGGCTACATCTATACAATACTTCACCAGCCAATTGCTGACTATATCTGGAAGGCTACATCTATACAATACTTCACCAGCCCATTGCTGACTATATCTGGAAGGCTACATCTATACAATACTTCACCAGCCCATTGATGACTATATCTGGAAGGCTATATCTAGTGGACTGTACTGCAAATAGCCAATAAGTGTCTTTATCTGAAAGTCAACATCTACACGATACTTTCAATTGCCACTTGCTGATTATAACTGGGAGGCACATATACACAATAGTTTATCACATAAATTAAGGACTGGCCGCAATAGCTCAAGTGGCAGAGCATCGGCTTGCCAGGTCAAACCAGAGACTTTAAAGTTGGTAGTAGTGGCTTCCCTCCAAATGCTCGGGGCTAAGGGGACAGCATTACTCCTGACTCGACAATGTCAGTATAATAAACAGGCCGGGTTCAGTCCCTGGGCACCTTATGAGTGCCCCTGTGCTATAATGATGGAAATGTTGCTGCGCAGTATCTGCCAAAATGCTGGAAAATCCCATCCCCTAAATTAAGTTCAATACAAATATTTTTTTGTTATTGAATTGGTAACAACCCAATATAAGATCCATAAAGCAAAGTTTGCTTTTAAGGTTATTGCTCTACAGACTGAGCAAACTGGGCGCCTTACATATTTTTTTTCATCACCCAGGTACAAAGTAATATACACTGACTGAAAAACATTGAAAATTATAAATAATATTCATTTTTCTCAGCAAACAAATAACAAGTTGAATTAACAACAATCAATATGACAACCACAGATCATTTATGTTTGTTAACAGTGTAACATTGGGAGGGAAAATAAGCAGCCAGCAGCTCTTGAACCATTGCCAGTCACTGTCATGGCAAAAACTTGTCCGACTGACACAACTTAAACACTGTTTTCATTCTGCAGGTGATACTGCAAATGTGTATAACCACTGCTTTAAAGTACAATTAGTATAACTACCACTCAATCAAAGGATACACATCTTTGGGGCTGATCCTGTTGACAAATGACTTAATAGAGAAAAGCATTCCATACATCAGCTTGTACTCCTGAAAAGAAAACAAAATACATATATTATGATGTGAAAAACATTTATCTTCATAGCTACAAAGGAATGGAATTTAGTGTTCATTGTTTATTGTTGCTAAGGTGACTTACAGCATTCTCACTATTCACTATTGACTAGGTATAATGTCAAGATAGCAATGCATGTGCTGGTAATCTGGAAGAACCTTCCCCACATTTTAAGTTCTCATCCTGATTGGGGTTCTAAACAACACAGTGAATGGCCTGAGGCAATGGAGATAGGAGAGCCGCAAATCATTAACTACTCACTAGGACAAGGGCATCCCTACGGCTCTTTCAGATGTTTAGAGCATTTTACTTCATAAAACTGTTACAAAATTAAACTGTACTAAATAAATAACTTTGTATTCAAATTTTATTTGCTTCCAAGCTGCAGAACCATCATATATATATATATATATATATATATATATATATATATATATATATATATATATATATATACATATATATATTAGTCATATATCAACATGTATTTATGAATTTCATCATAAGATACTAATTACTGAGTTCATAATAATTTACCTCCAAACCCTGTTAAAAAGCCGATTCTTTTTCTAAAGGGTCATAATTTTGTTTTTGTGACAACAAAAAATGCAATCTTTTTTAAACCTATTGCAAAGTCCTCTTTTCAGATGTTACTTTTTAATGAATCAGAGTGAAATATATCTTCATTTACTATGATGTAGACGTTTCTTGGTATTTTTTATTTCATTAACAAATGAACTTAGGTTAAAAAGATTATGCATTAGTAATGCACTATTTTGCCAAGGAAGAGTAATGAGCTATTGAATCTAAAAAAGTAATGGTGTCCTACCGATATAAGGAGTTATCCCTGATTTCGCTACGTATTTACCTCCCTTGAACGAGGTGGCGCTTCTTTGGGTAGTTCCGGTTTCGGTTATATACAGTAAACTATATTGAGAGTACGCCGATTTTATGTTGAAAATAGCTGTGGATTAGGAAAAAGCGTGGTCACATGTAAGGTTTTTATGGCCTGAAATATGTGTATTGGAATTTTATGTAACCCGGATGTAAACACAATGAATTAATTATGTCGAGACATGAAACGAGAAAGAAAAACGGCGATGTGCCTTACTGTTAGCTTTAAAATTCCTATTTATACGCACATGTATCGGCGGATATGTGGAATTACCTGTGTCATATCCAATTATAATATAATTGCAAATATCAACAGATCAAAAGACAAAAGCTAACGCTTGGAAATAGCGGAAGTTTTCAATCAGATATGAAGTTTAAGAGCGTTATTTTTTCAAACTACCGGTAAATCGCAACTGTCAATCAAAGACGGCCGACTTTTTTAAAGTTACTCATTATATAATTTTTTAAAATAAATCAGTGTTATTTACGTTATAAACATAAGAAAACTTGATGAGGTCAATTATATCTTATTTTAATTATTTGAAATGTGTTAATTTTGATATTATTAATCTTACTTGTTCTTCAGATTTCAGTCATTTTCTTTCTTTTCTGAAATATTTCTTTTCTTACAGTTTTAAAAATTACACGTTTGTGTAAAGCAATTTTAATTATTTGAAATGTGTTAATTTTGATATTATTAATCTTACTTGTTCTTCAGATTTCAGTCATTTTCTTTCTTTTCTGAAGTATTTCTTTTCTTACAGTGTTAAAAATTACACGGTTGTGTTAAGCACTTTCTGTGCTGCAAGTATGTGAAAATTAACTTTTAGAGTATATCAAAAATGACATGTTTATTGTGTTGTGTATACACCCACCCCCCAATATCTTACACTCACCGGTAATCCACACCAGATGTGTCACCAGGCATGAGGGGCAGATAAGACCCCCACCAGGTGTAGGGGATGACTGGAGAAATGCCTCTAGGGGATGACTGGTTAATTGGCTGTAGGGCTCAATGAGTTAATGAAAATAGGATAAAAGAGCAAAAAATACACACACCAAAATAGGTTGCATATGTTGCCAACTCCCTACATGCCACACTTAATTTCAATCATGACTAGTATAAAAATGCATTACTATAGTCGAATTGCTCCAATTACAACTTCACTTCCAGCACATTTACATTAAAAGCTTACACAAATTATCTGCAGCTTATCAATGACGAAAAAAGACAACAAAATAGCGAAATTAATCGCAACACGCCAGTATTACGGTCGAGATTAAGTACCAACTTATTTTACCCCACCCATACAGTTTCTTGAGAAACTGTTCCGACTTTAACAGTTTTACTCTATCATACATAATTTCCTTCTAAGCTTTGGCTGTACTGCTGTTCTGCATCAGTTTCCTACGTTGAATAATGAGCGAACCTTGAAATAACTTTAAGAACACAGGGATAAATCTCGATATCTTATCTGATCGTCGTTTTTCTCAACAAACCGGAACTACCCAATACCAAAGGGAAATCACTCTAAAGTGACTTCGCAAGGGATATAACTGTGGATATCGGTAGGACCCCATTGATGACATCATTCACTATCGACACTTATTAACCTTCCAAAAAGCATGTGAAATTCTTCTTGTAGATGCGATAAAAGTGTGCCATTGGTTGTAGATCGTAACAGTCTAAGCCGAACAGATTAACTATTCAGCAAGCTTCATCAGGTAGGTGAGAAGCATTGGATTATGCATGGAACTGAAATCGGGCTGAACACATTATGCATATAACCATCTTTTTTACAAAGGTTAAGAAAAAAAGGTTTGGTGTTTGAATATTTTATGCAATAAATTGGAATATGCATATAACCATTATTCGATTAACTGGGATCAGCTGTATATATATATAGTATTTAAGCCTGGGACTTTTGAAGTACAGAGTTGGGAAATAGATTCCAGCATGAATTTGCATCAGGTGATGACCATAAATTACCCAAGCATCTTTTATTTCAGAGTTAAGCTAAGAAGATCTCCACAATCCAACTGAGCTTTAAATGATATGTAATAGAACATTAAGTTAAGCACAACTGCAACAGCAGCCATAATACTTGTCTTACATTTAACCTTTGATTCGTGAAAATAAATCATATAATAATTAATAATAATAATAAATTAAATAACTGTTGGTTTAATAAGAGTGAAAAAAATCACATATTCTGTGATTGTTGAGCAAGTACGAAACATTAGGAGCCGATGCTTTCAATTTCAGAAGGTAACGCTTTAGTAATAATGTCCAAAGACAAGTTTAACGAACTTCTTCCTTGTCCATTCCCGACTGTTTTCTCCTGTTCCATTCTCCATAATATAAACAAGTGCCGTTTCGGTCGAAAATATATAAATTGTGAATGGTCATTTTGACGTTTCCTTCAACCGGAAGTAAACATCTAATTCGTAAAAACTGCACATGCGTGAATTATTTAATAACAAATGTACGATTGAGAAAGGTTTTTATTAACCGGGAATTAGAATCTACGGTTAATTAAATGAAAATAATTCTAGATAAATGTTCTTTAATTGCATTTTCAAATAAAACATTAAATTACTTAATTTATACAAGTATTGCCTCATTTTCTTCTCTTTTTTTAAAGTCCTTTCATGGTGAAGGGTAGACAACTAATATAAACCTTAAAATTAGTTTTAAAACAGTTAATCCCCTTTACTGAGAAGCGGCGCTCTCATCATTCGGACAACCCAGTCGATTGGTTGGGGATTTGTGCTTCGACATAAAAATGTAGTGCCCTTTATTAAATTAAAAATCGTTTATGTATATGCACATAGGCATATATTTCTTTTTAATAACCGTTTTTTGTATTTAATACAGTGTTCAATAGTGTATAACTCGTAAAAATACTGAACAAAATGTATGTGTTACAGAAGCACCTTTTCACGTCCGACAGAAAAGTCCAATCATGAAAATAGTATATGTTGGGTTGCTTGGAGGAAATAAATTCTTTTTTTTTTTCTTTTTTTTCATACTAATTTTCTCGTATGGACTTATAATGGAAAAAAAATACTTGTTACAAAAGCATCTTTTCACGTCTGTTAAAAAGCCCTTCCATCAAAATAGTGTTTGTTGGGTTGCTTGGAGGAAACATATGCAAAAATTGGTGTAGTGGCACAAATGAAGCTTATTTTTTTATTTTCAAATTAAAAAAGCCTGTTCTATATATAGCCTCATTGTGAGCTTCCTGTTGGTTTATAATGGGGAAATGGCTTGCGTAAATGCACTATAGCGCAGGCTAGGCGCGAGCTTTCGCAAAAAGGAAACATTTCCTGTATGCGTGGGGTCTGCCCGTCGTTTTAATACCAAGTTTTTGCATGCCCATCATGTATTTACTGTTACAAAAGTATCTTTTCACATCCGGTAAACAATCCTTCTATCTACTTTCATTTTCCGATAGCAGGCACCGGAAGTTGTGATACATTTGGTTAAATTCGTCTGTACTATTGACCGAGATGTAAGCATTCTTGTTTTCAAGAGAAGCTGATCGTTCAAATAGTATTTTATCATTCGCAATTCTAATTTATATCATAAGTAAGTTAAATTAGTAAGCTTTATAGTATATAATAGATCGGTAAAGCGTATTGGATAAAGCTAATTAGTATTCAAAATGGTGACTGTTGAAATACTGTAATCTCTGTTTAAGAAAACAGACAATCTATATTGGAAAAAGAAATCCATTGTAGATTTTGGCATGATTGATAACATCTTTGGCTCTTGAGACTTCGGCTAATCGACTGTAATGTCTCCATTAAATAAATTGTGAAGCGACGACGAGAAAACGCCAAAATTAGCGTTTTGTCATATAGTTTTATTTTTTTCCGAAAGAATACTAAATACATTTCTCATTTCTATCTTTGTTTAGATATATAAATAAGAAGTTGTTTTAGAAGAAATTATCTTCCGGTATTTGCTTCGACTTTTTTGCCCACAAATTATCACACCAGACTTTCTCGATCTCAGCCAATGCATATCCAGCATATATGGTATGTGGAACTGGTAGCAGAAGCGTTAATTTATGAGCGAGTTAATTTATGCATAGATTGACATCACCAAATTTACTTGACTACATTTACATAAAAGTGTAGCACTGTTTGGTTTTTGTTGAAACAAACCTTGTTTAAATAATGTTTAAAATTATTTACTGCGACTAATAACCCACTAGTTGCTTTTTTTAAAGAATAGATGAAAACACGCACCATCCGGAACGTGGCCGTCTGAATATATGTTCACTTTTGGGTAATTATGTCGCACTACAATTTGACGAATATGTTGGTACACTCAGTATAAGTTTGATGTGACTAATTTAAAATACTAGTAGTATTCTTTGTCCAACATGACTAGACTACTTATAATGGAGCAAATTTCTTTCTGATTTAGAGAATATATTTAGACTATTTAAGTACATGTAATACTTGTTTGTAAGCATATAGGCTCACAGTAATAGGCAATCAATAATGTCATATTTTGTCTCAAGCAGCAAAAAGGTTTTAAGCAGTGAAATTTAGGCGGTCCCCTGGTTGGCTACTTAATAATTGACTATTTGACTGTAGTTAGAAATTTTAAAGAGTTGCTGGTCTGATAATAGATAAATGAAAAAACTGTCATTTGGGTGGGGGCGGTGTTATGACATTAAAAATTTTGAAAAGAAATGACATTTCATAAATTATCCTTATTTGCTAAAATCTCAGATATAAAATTATAAAACCAAGACATTCTGAAAAAATTCCTAGGTGAAAATGAAAGCATAAGAAATGTGAAATCATGAGCTCAGTTGATGGCATTAATACAGATCGCCTTGTTTGGAAAGCAGAATAATATCTGAATGCTCTGTCCACATCAGTAGCACATGAATATGTTTTGATACCAGGGAACAGGTTTCCCGCTAAAAGGTATTTATTTAATCATATTAATACTATAGATACAAACATGTGATCTGTCCTTGTTCCCAAAGAGGAAGATTGGGCTGCCAGGGAGGTAGATTTCCGTGAATGCGCGTTAAATTGGCTATGTGGCTTCTTTCTCTTTGTAATACAGTATTTTTTGCATTTTTATCAATAATCATAGTAATTTCAGTGTTATTTTTTTACATTATTCTAAATGAATTTTCAAATATGTTTAACATATTTTAGTTCACTATCTAGGCATAAATGCTTTGGTTGTCAGCTTATGGCCTACATAAACAACAACAGCCAAACATGGTGTAAACAAGTTATGTGTTAACAGCACTTAAAAATGAAGTGAAAAAAAGGTTTCTAAAGTAATCTAAATATATATTCTACTGGCAAATTCAAATTTACAAAATCTTTGAAAAATTATTATTTACTTATTAATATGTTAAATTTGAAATAAATGAGTATGCAAGCAAAAAATAGTTTATTCAATTTAAGTTAGTGACAAATGAGTTGGTATAATTATAAATATTAGTGGTACACACTTTTGATACCGTTATTGCCCAAACAAATTAAAGTTAAATGAATTAAGAATACATGAAGACATTGTACTAATAAAGAATAAATAGCAAACACGTGTTTTTCAACGACTAAGTAGTAAATGGATAACTGTCCATATTTGTTGTTGTTGTTATTTCACATATATAAGTCACATGCTGATTCTCAAATTATTTTTAATTAATAATGAATTCTTTAAACAAAGTATCATAACATAAATGATGTAAAGTGGTTTGAACTAGTTAAAATGGAAATGTTTTAAAATTGTCTATGGTTTGGCATTAATTTTAGTTACTATTCATGCACAAAATAAGATGGTATCAACTGTCACGAAAACCATTTACGTTTATGATAAATGTATATTTGCAGGAAGAGGACAAATTTTCTTTCAAATAGAAACAACAATATTGTAAAGTAAAGAAAGTAAAAAGTAAAAGAAAGCTTAACATAATGTTGGGAAGCTCTGCCATGTTCTCCATTTCTTAGCTTTGATCTGTTCCAAGATTCTTGTGACCCTTGCAGATTCGTCTCCTAATTCACCCCCGACGTAATTCAGGGCTGGAAGCTTGCCTTCATGTCTTTACACAATGTGTTGTTTTGTGAGTGCCGATAATGTCTTGAATAATATGCAATTAGCAAAAGGCCTTACAAAGTATCAGATTAAAATCAACGCTTGTTTTAGTAGCTCAATGCGCATATATACATGTTGCAAGCTCTGTGTATTCACCATTGTTTCGCACATGCATCTCTTTCATGCAAACTTGTTTTGTGTTAATTTCATATACACATAATTACTTTTACATAATGTTCATTTCCAACCATGTTATTTACACGCAACATGTTCTTACTATAGGTTTTGAGTCTAAATTTGTGATTCTTCCAGTCGGTCCCTTTTGCCGGCTGACCGTTCAAGACGGTAACTGTTGGGTTTGCTCATTTTGTTAAATGACTCATCACATATTTTACTTTACATTTGGCTTGTACGTGAATACTTTTGGCCAGTGCCTTTTCAAATTTTGGTATATGTTGCAATGCTCACAGGACTTTGTCATATATTCTTATTCATTGATAGGAATTTGTCATATATTCTTACTCATGGAAAAGACATCACGGTCGCTCACTTCGTTCGCTCCCTTTGGTTTCTAATTCCAGGATGAGCCGCCAATTTAGACACTTACCTTAACATGTTAAAACTTAACACAGTAGTCACGATTTAAGGAAAAGAAAATCAATACTAGAGTACGTTTACTAGAGCCATGACGCGATGATATCACATAATTAGCACTTTTTTTTCTTGTAAGGCACGTGCGCAGGTCAATTGGTAAACGTTTCTGAATTATTCTGTCATGTTAGTTGCCTGCATTCAAGTGCATACATGTCCATTTTTCTACATATTTACTTGATTTACGTAGTGTATTTAGAGTACCGAAGTAAACGGAAATCATTGTAGTTTTTTGCAATCAGGAAATTTGTAATAGGCAATGTTAATGCCGGAAATTAGTACCTTGACTTGATTAGGGAAATATTGAAGACAGTAGGTATAATTATTGTGAATGACAATTTTTTTTTATCCAAATTCATTTCAGTTTATTTGTGTGTGTGTGTGTGTGTGTGTCTGTGTGTGTCTTTGTAAACTTATGCTGCTTGCAGAATGTGATACACGTTTATTAGCAGTTTAATTGTTTTCATTGTTTTATAATATAATATGGATCTAGAAATACATATGTGATCCTATTTAGTTTACAAATATTTACGTTTTTATTTTTTCAACATTCAAGATCTAGAAGTCTTGACCAGAAGATAAAGCAAAAGAAACAGAATATATTCTTTGACAGTCATAAATACCCCATTTGTGGCAGAGTGTAAGTAATAGGCATTGAAACAGATTCAATTAAAAGTTTACAGAATTAGTGGATGTTATATTTAGGCTCGTTTCTTTAAATAAGGTTGTTTACTCTAGGTCCAAAATGCTGTAGTAATCGGAAACATTGTTTGATTTATTTACCAGGCAGACTGTATACTGAACTCCTACTGAACAATTTCAATACATGAAATGAATTTACACATGAATGCGTGTTAATAGAGTGTAATAAAATGTCAATAAAGCTGTAATTAAAGTACATTTCCAGGTACGACTGTTGGTGGTATAAACAAAACTCTGCAACATTGAGACGCTTGAATGTCAATGCATCATTGTAAGTAAAGCATCTGTTGCTGGGTTTTTATCCACAATTCCGAACTGAAATTAACTAGACCAAAAGTTTTTTTCTGAGATTTTTGTAGTTTCTCCTAACTTTTGTACTATAAATGCATTACGTATAGGCGGTCTTCGGACAACTGGCTTTGACAGTCAGCTTTCAACATGTATACGTCACTAGTTTGTTTTTGTTCATGTACTTGAACTTTATGGTTGTCATTAATCCAGAGCTATTAACTCAAGTATTTTAATTGTGAATGCCTTGAAACAGTGAACACTGTTAGGCACACCCACCCCCATAAACACCACAGATAACACAGGAATGCTGGTATATCACAATACAGAGGGTCATCAGCCAGTTTGAACCTTGTACTGGTTCTCATATTTGATGCACATGAGCACATTGCACAGCCATTGGTCAGGCAGAGTCTAAGCCCCACCCTTCCTTGTTACCACTGCAGCCTGAGACTGTGTTCAGCAAGATAGACCTGCCCCATCCCCCACTAACCTCTCTAACCTTCCACACAGTCAGATAGGAAATGGTTGGTGACACTTTCCAATGCCTCTAAACAATGGCTGAATCTAGAACAGCCATAGAGCTGATCACTAAAACTTTTAACAAAGACAAGCTAATGTAATTATCAACAGCGGGTAGGGACCAATAAAACAATCTCCAGGATAATATTAATATATACCTGTTTAAAAAGTACTTCTTAGTCAGTTCAAGAAAAGACGTGTAGACAGGAGCCCTTGTCCAATAGGATGCATTTTCATGATAATAAGCAACAGGTGTGCATATTCAGTTATTCTTAAAACATAATGTTTAGCGATAAATGTCCTCTTGTATACAGTATATTAACTTATACAACACTGAGTAAACATGACACAGGTACATACCAATGTATACATGCTTAAGTTAGCTATTTTACATTACTCCACATACACTACATGCTGTTTCATCATTTTCTGAACAGTAGAACTTTCCCAGGGTGTTTGTCATACGTCTCAGTAAGAAGAAGTTCCAGTTTGTCTTCAACAACAGTATTTCATCAACAACAGTATGATCATCGTGTAAATTATAGTGAATGTTAATACAAACCACACAAAAGTTGTTCCTGCAGTCTGAGCAGCAAAGTTTTCCTTGTTTGTGCTTTTTTTCAACACTTGATGTCACAATACACCTCAGATGAATCTTTATTTTGCCTATGGTCTCCATATATCTTTTTAAAACTGATGTTTACATAAAATTAACAACCAAAAACATAAAAGATAAATTACACGTACAATGAATCAGTCACGATGGGCTTGTTTATAATAAACAAGCTTTGCAAATTTCTCTAAACTAGGAATGTCACTATATTGTTTTAGCTGTTTTTGTTCAAATGTACTAAGGAAAACCCTGCCAATAATATGAATTGACCATTTTATTACAGTTTGGTCTTTTTATGATTTTTTTTATGATTGGAGCAAGTTGCATAAAATGTACTCATTATACAAAAATGTCACCTAATTTGATTTTTTTACAGATAAGGAAAATTACGAGTTATTAAGAGATGAGACCAGATTTGTATACATGCACTGCATGTTTCATGAAAATGTAGTAATGAAAACTCAAAAGCAATGTAGCTTACCTTCCCTTGCTTCTTTGGTTATTGGCTTTCATTTAACTTTTTAACAAAATTCCATAATATAAGAGTCCAAATCTCTTGCCAGTTTAGTGTTAGCTTTGGTACATTCAATTCGGCCCAACTACTATGACTGCCAACCTCTTTTAAAAACAAATCCTGATATAATACTCATCTAAATGCCATCCACTTTACATTGACATCTAAAAAGATCAAATTCAACAATTTAAAATAATGAAACAGTATTGTCTTGGAAAAGAACAAACTGTGGGGACCTCTTTCAAATTTTGTTTTTGTGCAGGAAGAGAATCAACAAATATACTTAACTGCATTGCCATTTAAAGTAACAGACTGAAACTCTACTCAGACGAAAGATTTAAAACATATTTTATCAATGTTTTGTCTTAGCTTGTATGTTCACATATTGTACTCATAAACAGATTGTATTTTGATTAATTTGCTGCTGCATTTATAGATGGACTGACTTACAGTTAAACTCTCTTAATGCATAACTGACACTATAGTGCCTCAACTTTTAACAAACATGTTTGCCTAATTAGCTTTTCTAGATTTGTTTACTTAAAAATGAATCAGTATAATGCAAAAGTGATAATTATGTTATAGAGACACTTGCTGACTGATTTAGCTTGTCAGTGCTTCCACAATTCCGATACATTTTTGCATATAGCTGTTCTGGAGTAAAATTTTAATGCGATTTACACTGGCTGTGGTTTCTGGTGTTTTACTAATTAAGGACTGTCTGTTTATTGATAAAAAAGTCGAGTGTTGTTTAGTTATTAGTCAGGTATATGTCACGATACCTGTTGATAAAATGTTTTTGATATATTTTAGATATACCTTGTGTAGATAATTACTAAAAGTGATGCTTTACATAACTTCATCTTTCATTTTTTATATGATGACCCTTGTAAACAAGTAATTGCTAGATGCATTTTGAGGTGATATGGTATAGTCACATGAAACAAAGTCAAATTTACTAGTATGACTTAAACAACTGCCCAGTCAAAAAGCTTATGATCATAATTTACTTCTGCCAACTGATCATATTCTTTTACCAATTTATGTTACACAAAAACAATGTTTAGTTGTTGATTTTTTTTTCATATACCGTTATGTAAGTGGTCATATAAGTAGTCTACACCTATTCATAATTTTTATTATTATTGTTTATTTGTCGATGTGGCTTTGAATTTATTTCGAATGCCAACTTGGCTGTACATAACATGCATCCAAATTAAAGTATACTTAAACATTCCAGATTAATAAAAGCAGCGAAAGCGACAACATTATTATTATTTGGTGCCAACAAAACTGTTCTGCCAGTGTTTAACAGTCAAAATCAGTTATATGTTACTCTTTATTGTTCGATATGTTGTTTTTGTTTAAGATATTTTGAAAAACAGTGCAGTTAATTTATTGTTCAATACAAATCATCTATAATGTTTAGAGTGGCATGCATTTGCGTATTAATAACTTTCATAGGATATTTGTATAATCTTACAGAAGAACAAAATACTTTTTCAACTTTCGTTTTCAAAAAATGGAATGACAGGTGGTTGGCAGAAAGAAAACTGGAAATACAGATGGGTATCATACACCTTTTGGCTACAAAGATGAAACACACCTGCTCACATCCAGAACTTAAACGTTTAAAGTTAACAAAATATACATTTATTGTACTTTATTGTGTGCATTACATTAATATATAAAATAAAAATCACAGATTAGACTGCAATAATAATATATAATATCTTATATAAATATCTCTGCACAATTTCCTTCACTTTGGCCCTTTTATTTTGTTTCTCCTTTGATGTATGCCAAAACAGGATAACACCAGAGAATCGTATTTATTTTAAAGCAAAACATCTGATACTTTATAATGATTTTAAACGTGCAGCTTATGTACAAAAATGTTCCTTACTTAAATACTGTGTGGCTAATTTAAATGTGAAACTTAGTTTATTAGTAGACTCTGGACAACATTATGTGCCTGTCAAAAAATTAACAAGTTCAGAATCTTTACCTGATAAAATACATTAATTTTAGCTTTTAAGTTTTAACATTGATATTATTAAATCAATTAGTCAATAAATTACAAAAGCCTCACGGTTTTGATTTAGATGGAGGCAGATACAGGACATGCCTTCCTAAATTCTGAATGAAAAACTCAATTAAAACTAAACTTTTATTGGCGCCAAACTCCAATTAACAATTTTCGACAGATTTTTTTTTAAAAATTAGCCATTGTTATCTGTGTATTCTACATACTATATTTGAGATATGTTTTAAGTTAATGCATGATAAATATTTAATACCATCACCATTACTGTCTATTTTCGAAACAACTACTTTTTGTCCCAGACTCCATCGAGTGTTTTATATGGATAGATGGGCGGCACAGACCCCAAGGAAAATTTACTAAAATGTTTCACATAAAGTGCTTAAAACGTAATGATACATATGTTCTAATTTATTCCCAGGACTTATGTGCAAGCATAATAAAGTTTGAAAATGATGTGCTCACAATCAAAAAATAAAGTTGCATTGTTCAAAGCTCACATCTTAGCTATTAAGCTGAGACTCAATTAAGTGGACCCGTAAAATATTTAAATTCTTCGTGAAGATACTCAGAATACATCTCTGACATCCCAGAAACAAAAATGTTTCTGGTGATATACACACAGACAGATTCACATATTGTAAAATAAGTCTCACAAAAGTCCTATAAAAAATATACTAATAATGCAAAATAAGTCACAAGAGAGCATATTAAACACATAAGCCAAAAAAGTCACAAAGAAATATACATAGAGTACATATTGTAAACATAAGCATGTCAAATTCAGTTTATTTTATGCAAGTATGATAATAATATTGTCTCAAGCCTATTTATAAAATATAATTATTTCGCATGTAATGAAATGTCTCAATTACATTATGAGGATTGATTTATTTTTTCAACAAATAACAATTTGGGACTAAATTTAAGAAACAATGTAAAGTGTGTATTATATTTTTTTCCTAAACGGTCTAAAGTCTTCATTGTTGTTTTGTTTAACAAAAAATAGTATTTTATTGCCAAAGTGACAGCAACATCACTCATCAAAATGTCGTTTCCCATCCAGGTACAGCATGGATTCTGAAAATAAAATATAACATTTATTATTATTATTATTATTATTATTATTACAGGACTGGTTAAGCATGTAATTCTTAATTGTAGATTTGCTAATAAAATCTTAAGCATATGGCTTACTGTGTTTAGTTAGTTGAATTTTGTACTGAGTTTGTTTCAGCTGACATTATTGCATCGTCGGATACTCCCGGTTGATTCTATTATGTTACTCTCCATTCATCTGATTGGATAATGTCTGTTCTGTTCTATTCAAACAAAACGACGAAATGAGTAGCAATTTGCCCACGGGTGATGAATGGAGAGTAACGTAATAGAATCAACCGGGGGTATCCGACGATGACATTATTGTAACAAGTAACTAACACAAAACTAGAAAAATTAGTAACAAACATTCTGTATACAAATCAAGTATTGTAGTATAACAAGTTCTCTTCTCCCAATGTCTTTGCAAAGTACAATACTTGTCAATTAAACTTCTCAGTAACAATATTTTAATGTACTTTTTTCACTTAAGCAAGGCATTAAGAAGTAAAGAAAACCCATGTGAACACTGAATACATCATCGCTTTTGCATTAAAGTCAAATGATATTTGTTAACGCAAGTACAATGCACTCCTTCTGTTTAAAGGTCATATAAAACTGTTTTATGTTTAGCATCTTCTGTTCCAGCAAGGTTAAAGAGGTTAATCTTATATTATCTTAAAATAACGCAGTCTAACATGATTCTCTGTCCCTGATTCCGATGTGAAGCATGACAGTCAGATGTATTGGACAAAATTTTATCAATTCAATGCAGCAAAAATTAAGTGCCAGGACCTTTCCTGATGAATATCTAAGTGACTCCAATCATTGTCAGTGTAAAGACTATGGTAAGTAACACCATAGAATGTGTGTGTTGTTCTTGCTTATAGGTGCACCAGTGGTTTTTAACCAGACCAAAGTTGTGTTGCTGCGGCATATTTTATAACACAAATAACAAAATGGTCCTATACCTCACACCTGCGTACAATAGGCAGATGGCAAGTGTTTAAACAAACCTTCGAAAGTGTAACATAGTAATATAAAAGAATCATTTTCCATTTTATCTGGATATGGTAAGATAAAAAAACTTACTATATGGAAAATGGCCACGTCGCGTTTTTTGATTGATCAAACTTATTTAATAATCTTGATAGACGGTCACCAAGGAATATGAAAACAAAAATTAATGCTCTAGTAGTTTCGGACAAGAAGATTTTTTAATTTCTCTATATAGCCATGTAAGGAATACATAGCCATATTGGAAACTGACCATGCCCCTGGCAGCAATGTTTTTGACGGATCAAATTTTTTAACAATCTTAAAAAAACGCCACTCAAGGAACATGTATATATGTATCATGGGCCTAGCCCTTGTTTTGTGACAAAAAGATTTTTACTGTAAAGTCATATCAGGGAAATAGCCACAACCCAGACAGCAATTTACTGGATCACAATCTTGATAGAAGGCAGCCTAAGGATCTTGTAAACCAGATATCAAGTCTCTAGATCTTATAGTTTCTGAGTTTTGCAAGATAGCCATTTATTAAAATTATCATGCCCCTGGTGTGCCCCTGGTGTAAAAAAATTCTTTGAACAAAGGTAATAGATGGCCTCCCAAGGAACATGTATACCTGGCATCTAAGTTTTTATTACATTACCTGCATAAGATTTGGGTATGACCGTTTTAACATCCGGACCACCTGTATTAAATGCGAAGTAAAAATCATTTGTTGTCTCCCTTGTGTCATCCTGTGGGTTCACAACCTCGGCATGAACTTTGATCTGGACTTTTGGACCACATGTGTAAACAATCTGAAACAACATTAGAGACATTTAAATTTGAAGAGAGGGAACATAGCAGAAGGCATGTAACGCATGGCTAAAGAAGTAAATGCTAAAAAACAAATGCAATGTCCATATATCTCTAACATATAACATGAAGCTTATTTCTTCACCAATAAAACCCTTTCAATCTGTGACCACTATAGCACACCTTATTTTGTACATAATTGTAGGTATGTGACTACAGGCATGTAAGATAATATGACAAGGTCATATGAGAATTTCAGCATATATTAAAGTTTGAACTAGCAGGAAATAGAGAAACACACAAAGTTATTATAAAAGTGATAAAACTCTGCATTAGATCCAATATTCTAATTGTGAAACACAGCTATATTTAGTCAAAAGTTAAACACAGTTATATTTATGGTAGTCAAGAGTTACACACAGTTTTATGACATCAGAAGTTAAACACAGCTATATTTAGTCAAGAATTACACACAGTTTTATGACGTCAGAAGTTAAACACAGCTATATTTAGTCAAGAATTACACACAGTTTTATGACGTCAGAAGTTAAACACAGCTATATGAAGTCAATGGTGAAACACAATTATACGTTATCATGAGTTAAACATGGCTACATCAAGTCAATGGTGAAACACAATTATATGAAGTCAAACTTCAAATTTTGATATATGTTGCAATGCTCATAGGACTTTGTCATATATTCTTATTCATGATCACAACTTGTGCAGCATGGCAGTTGTAAAAAATTGTGCATGTAATTTATGTTGCCAATTAATTCACCCTAAAAGGATTGTTACATGTTTTTCCTTTGATGGACATTGGAATTTGGTTCCTCAAATCCATCTTCACGTGAACAGAATGCTACAACCATTTACTCTTCCCTGGTCATTTTTTTCCTGATTTGGAGGGTTAATTTCATTTATAATCAACTTTTTTGTGTAGTTCTTCTAATCGAAATAATGCCTCTCTTCTGAATGCTATATGCACATTATCTTTCAATGACGTCACTATTTTCGTCTGAACTGATCAAAGAAAAAGTCAGCGCTTGGACATTTTTTTTTTCAAATCGGTTTTCTTTTCATTGCTTGCATTAGAGAAACCCTCGAGGAAGTGTGATGTTAGAGTTCTGTAAAACCAATTCAAGCACCCCAGTCTGTCCATATTGCCAATTGACCATTCCAAGGCAGTAACTATTGGGTTTGTTCTTTTTTAAATGACTCATCACAGATTTGTTCTCACTTTTACATTTGGCTTGCATGTGAATACCTTTGTCCTGAGCCTCTTCAAATTTTGGTATATGTTGCAATGCTCATAGGACTTTGTCATATATATTCTAATTCATGATCACAACAATATTACTTTTGTAGTGTGGCAGTTGTAAAAAATCTCCCCGTGCATTTAATTCATCATATAGGTATTGTTACATGTATTTCTTTTGATGGACATTGGAGGTTGATTCCCCATTTCCATCTTCACATGAACAGAATGCTACAACCATTTACTCTTCGCTAGACATTTTTTTCTTGTTTCAACAATTTCAATTACATTAATTTTTGTGTAGTTCTTCTGATCAAAAAAATCTCTCTCTCTCTCTCTTCTAAACATGATGTGGACATAATTTTTCAATGACGTCACAACTTTCATCGTAACTTATCAAAGAAAATGTCAGCGCTTAGACATCTTTTATTCTAATAGATCAGTTTTCTTTTCATTGCTTGCATTTGAGAAACCCATCAGGAAGTGTGAGGTTAGAGCTCTGTTGAACCGGTTTAAGCGGTCCATATGAAAAATGGTGTGGCACCAAAAAGATGAAATACAAGCTATTTAAGGACAAAGACGAAGCAGCAGCATGATGGCAACAGATTAAACACACACTGATATATCCATAACTGAAAAGCTTCCCTACATTGAGGTTCGCACCCTGATGAAGTCAAATTAGAAACACCTATATGTCATCAATAAGATGTTCAAGGGGGGAAAATCCTATGTATAAAATAAATAATGTAACACATATACTGGACAAAAGTGAGACAGAACAATCTATATGAGATCAAACTTAAAATTCAGCTAAGAAGGTCTAAATGAATCTTGACTAGAATCTTAGAAAAATGATGTTAAACTCGTAACATGTCTATATGATGTCATGAATCCATATATATAAGAGGCCGATGGTAAAATATGTACTGTTGGGTCAAATGTAAAACATTAGTTAAATGATTCTTATACAAAACATAGCTTTATATGAACAAATGTGAAAATCAGAAATAATATATACAAAATGTATCACTATAAAAATTGTCAAAGGAAAAACACCTGTATGAGGTCAAATGTAATACGAATAGGTTTACATGAGGTCAAAGATTAACTCTGCTTTATGAGGACAAAGGTAAAATGCATCTATTTACGGACAAGGGTCAAGCCCATCTAAACAAGGTAAATTAAACAAATTGTGATGAATCTGATGAAACCTTTTTACCTGTGAAGACAAGAATAACAATGACCCAACTTCAACTGGCTTTCTAAAGGCAATGTCGTCTACAATTTCTATCAGTGGTCGTGTCTTACTGTAAAAATCAAGCTTAATTAAGAATTTTACAACTTGATCCCTTAAAATGATAGCATGATCATTTAGTTCATTATATCAGTTTTTAATAAAGTGTTACTTTAAAGTATGTTAAATATAACTATATGAAATAAATTTTATATATAAATTATAAGTTTATGGCAAATTATCATGATTATATATATAATCATTATGTCCAAGTTAAACTGTATATTGAGCTGCTTTAGAGGTACTTACATAATGTGACAAAATATCTTTAAGTCCAAATGGTTGTAGATAAAATAGGAGTAGAGATATTTAGAGCAAACAAAATGGAATTTTACTGTAAACCAATGGTTTATTGGTGTAGACAAAAAGAAAGATGCAATTGCTACATGTGCATGCCACTGTATCGTGAAATGAGTAGCAATATATGTTCACAGCTTGCTTTCACTGAACCCTTTCCACCTACCAGTACAAGGCAGCATTTGCCCAGGCTAACTCAAAGGCCTTTCTCATCAGGTAGCCACCAAATATTTTGTTGTACAAGTTACGTTGCTATGATAAAAATCAGAAAAACAATTAAGCAAAGCCAATGTTAAAAGTAGCCTCTAAAACATTGTTGCACAAATTGCTTTCTTTTTTTAATACAAAATAACATATTATAACGTAGTTAAGATCAATATCTATATATCTGTAAAGTAGAAATCTATGAAATGGATTAAGTACAAATGAAACTGAACTAAAAGTGACACTGTTTATTTAGTTAATTTATTTTGTTAAATATAATGATCTCTGTCATTAAATTAAATGTGATAGGGAAAATAATAGTAAAATTGTAATTTTATTATGTGAGTTAAAAAGAAAATTGTTAAATTTAAAATATTAAAAAAAAAACACAGAGTAAATTGAACATTTAAAATCGCACATAAACTCGCTCATTAAATTGTACATATAAAAATACATAAATAATATTTATAAATGCATCCCTAGAGTCTTAAAACAGACATACATACAGGTTGTAAAGTGACTCACCTCTGGCATACAAATTACCAAGTTCTTCAACATGGTGCTCTCCATCCATTCACAATTATCTGGTTTCACTCTGACCTTAAATGTTTTAGCTCTGAAAGTTAAAGAATTGAAACAAAGCTTTAGCTTGGCATGATCAGTTTCCTGCACCCAAGTTACGTTCGCTGTAAAAGCATTTAAATCTCTGTATCTCACATAGAAAATGTTACAATCCAACTTTTTATGGTATATTTCAATTTTTATAATAAATATATGAACATGGTATTTGAATGGTTGATTGTAATAAATGTTAAAAAAAAAAAAATGTTGTTTATTTAAATTCAAAAATATTTGAATGTTAATGTTTTACATGATCTAAAATGGCATTTACATCCAATTTACTTATACATAATTCCCAATTTACCTGCAAAAACTGCATTAATAATCAACTTGTCACTTTTTATAATTCAGATATCCATGATTAAAAGTTTAATTACATCTACTAAACATTCATAAAGATTATACATGCAAATTTATACAACAAATTAACAAAAATAAAGACATATAAAATTGTTCATAAGCGTGCCCAGTGCGGACTGTTAATTGTGTAAGGAAGACTATAAGGGACAAATTTAACATCCATTTTTACCTTAACTTGAATGGATCCCAGCTTTGTACCTCAGGATATCTCACCTCATTACTTTAAACTTCTACTAAGCAATTAAATGGTTATGAACATAAAATAGGCCAATTACGAATATGGATAGGTATAGCATGCCCACTTGTGTCGGTTGTTAGATAAAATCATTTAAGTCTTTATTATAATTGTTATGGCAACAATTTTTAGAAGGATAAATGATAAACTACTTATAATGCTTTAACTGTTTGAATCGCCACAATTTTTATGTACAAGTATATCTTTAACGTTATAACTTAATATTGTAGTATAAAAAAAGTTGTGTGCCAAATGGTTGTGCGACATTTGGGATAGTACATGTACCGGTAGTTGTTGCAGTTGTTGCTGTAGCTTAGTGTAACATGACCTGTGTGGAAGGCATGCTCATTCAGTTGTTACCACCTACTTTGGATCAAGCGTCTGTAGAAAGAGGTTATGAATAAGGATCCTTTCTTCCTCACTTGGTGCTGTCTTCAGTAAAGTATTCTGCCCCTCTTGCTGGCGTTTCAACTTATTGGCTGAAGTAGAAAGTTCTAATTATTTTGAGAGAAAAAAATAATTCTTTTTTAAAAAGTTACTTAGACTGTAAATTCTACAACACTAAGTATGAATAAAAGCTATGATTTAAAATAATCACATTCAAAAAATTAATTCTAAAGTAAAAAGAGATGATTAGTGTGCATTGAGTTGTCTTTTTAAAACAAGCTACAAAGTATGCATAAACAAAAAAAAAAAGAAAAGAAAGTTTCTTACAGACATATACACCACAAACCTTTAATATACCAACATAGAAAGAAATATGTTTGCATTATATTAAATTGATGTGTTTTACAACCATATCAAATTGATGTGGTGTTGTATAAAGTAAGTTAAATATGTGCTTTTAAATAATATTAAATTAATATATTATTATTACAATTATTCAAAATAGATGTGATCTTGTGTAATATTAATTAGAGATGTGTTTTGTATAATATTATATAGTCATGTTTTATAATTCTATAACATATGTTTTTCAATTGTACAATATTATTAAACTAATGTGCTCATGAACAATAATTGAACAGCACTCTTACTGTGACTCTATTACGGTAAGCTAATAAAAATTGAAAACATTAAGCACACTAGTATTCTACTGCATCCTGATCTTTATGATACAATTTAGAAGGCTCTGTTCAACTTATTGTCTAAATTTCTTGCTCTCTTTCAATGTTCTTAACCTTAGAAGCAAAAAAATCTTATGTGATAAAAATGGAATAATATATAAAAAAAATACAAAAACATGCGATTTAAACCAGTGACTTCATGTATGAGAAACAACCATCTTAGCAGTTGCAAGATGTTTGCTGTTCATTTTTATTACATGATACCCCTTGTCTTCCATCCAACACATATTGTGTTATATTACCCTAGTGTAATCCAGGTTTTTGATTTGCTAACCATTATTTTTCCTGAAGTTATTTAATAAATGTTTGTATTAAATGACACCTTGTGTCAGATCCTCTATAACTTCATAAGCTATACTAACTAACAGACTGGCATGTGTTGGTATGTGGCCATACCCAACTTCCTGGTAAGCTCACTGCACACAAGAACCATTTACAGTTACATGTGCCACATCTTGCTGACTTAGCGAAGAGAGCCCTTGATCAGAGTCAATCTTTCTTATAAGCAAACCATAGGGTCTAGAAAACCTGGAAAAGTTTGGCATTTTAAAAGGGTCTAGAAATCCTGGAAAAGTTTGGCATTTATAAAGGATTTAAAATGTATGGAAAACAACGCTGTAAGGGAAAAACCTGGGGGGAAAAGGATTGTAAATGAAGTACCGCACCCGCAAAATGAACATTTCAACAAAACAACCTGAACCAAAGTCAGAATGAGGAATTCTTTTTCTTAATTTCTGACCTGGTTGAGATAACTATTTTATCCTTATTTCTGCTTCTGGGCATGCCCTATGGTTTAGCACTATTTTCTGCTTACACTCAAAATGTTATCATTTGGCAGCAAGCCCGCCCTTGTAGATTTCTCAACTTGCCATCTTGATCGACTGATTAGCTAACTGATTACCGTAAGAATGATATTTTAATTAAATAAATTGTCAGATTAAATTTTCTGCACACAAATAAAACACACAACTACTTTAAACTACCACAAATTCAAATCCTAAATGCTAAATACCCTTGTGTTAATGAGGAAGATGATGATGGTGAGGAGGAGGGGAGATCACAAAAAGGACCAATTTTGAAATAACGTTTTTTATCTGACAACTGCACAAATTTTATGCAAATGACTTACTTAACTTTCACACCTTTTAAGTTTCTTCAGCATAACATAGTTATCGGAATTAAGTCATAGAACTGTCGGACAACTGTGCACAAATTAATTTAAACTCATTATTTATCCACTCATCAACTCATTATAATCACCACAGCTACCCTCTCTTAAATTCCCCCAGAACCTCTTTGATAACTGCACTGTGTGTGTAATTGTGCACTTAAACATGAACTCCTCATTTGGTGACCCATATTTCTTCAGTTGTGTGAATTATGACCTTGACAATGCATAGGTTCACAAGCTTAGAGTAAAGGAATTTTCCAATCTCACACTAAAGATCAGAGGTCAGTTAGGTTTTGGATTTTGATATGAGTAGATTATTTTACTTGGATTAGTTTATGTAACAAGGGCATCCTTATCCATCTTTTGGTTTCCAGTGGCGCTGATTAGAAGGGTGGGGTAATTTGATAGCTATTACCTAATCTTAATAATCAAGGTGCAACTTTCTGCTTGTGTGTAATGTTACATGTCTAGTCTACATGCTATCAAAACAAAATCTACGTAGTCGATGTCTTTCCCTTTATTTTAAGCTTCGAAAAAGGGACCAAATGTATGAATCAAACAGAAGTAAGTTAAAATGGCATATGTACGAGTGATTTGGGAGAGAGGTAAAATAGCGTGTGTATGAAGGAAAAGGTTGAGAAGAGCAGCATAAAGAAACATTGGATGTTGAATCAATTAGAATAATATGTAGTATATTTTGGTAGACGTTAAAATGTGAAAGTACCTATTGGCAAAAATGTATTGTCAGACAATTCACATACTGAAAATTGGTCCAGGCTTCATACCAGCCAAAATGTACCAAAAATAAGACTGGCAATAGTGATACTGAACCTATGATTTAACATTTGCAAATACTTTGTGACATTGGTGCACCGATAATTTTTTGATGTTATTACTTTTAAACCAAATATATATATATATATAATCCACTGTTAAAGTAATGATAGTTTATATCGATTGTTAGCATCATGTTCCAGTTTCATATGGCTGTAACATATTGTTGATAAGGTGTACACTGTGTTGCCATAAAATGTAAGTGCTTAATTCTTTGCATTAAAAGATATGGAAATTCCATTTATGTCTGGAAAAAATCTGGAAAAAGTTTGGATTTTTTTTTCATTAAGATTTTATCAACAACACAACTTTCCTTCGAAGGTAGTTTCAAGCAAGAAACTTAAGCCAGTACTATATACCATATATATACCATTTTAGTATAAGACTCAATAAATGTTATTAAACATGGATTATTGGAAAAACTGCTCCAGCATTAATACACAATGACTCTTTATTGATTATTGAGCCTCTTTCCAGTGCATGTCTTGCAAAGACTAGCCAAACCTACCTTCTCCTAGTTTGAACAATGCCTCTTCATCTGGTCCATATGGTTCAAGTTTGTTGACAACAGCTGCTCTGAAACAGACAGTTATCTTTTTACTCATACATACATATATACAACACAAATGTACACACATTTTGTGGCCAATATTGAGTTTTACAGGTGTGCATATTGTAATATTGGCCAGGATACAGAGGTCAAAATAAAAATAACCAGGTTGGCAAAACTAAATATTGACCAACAGATAAGTCTTTATTTGATACATTATATTTCCACAAATTGACATCAGAGAGACAACTACTCTGTACAGTTTAACATTTGTTCACCCTTGTCAATAATGCCACCAATCTATCGCATTTTAAATGATGTCATAGCATAACAGAAAAATGTTTTACAATACAATACGCTGATATACCTTTCAGAAAAATGGATGGATAACATCAAAAAAATATTGCAAATACAACACTGATTGTTTTTGAAGAGGTGTTTCTAATAGGAGATGATATAGTGACTGTAAAAAAATAGCATAAAAATTTGAACGTGATGACAACGTAATTTTTGTTGCAGTGCTCATGAAAATGTTCTTGGTAAAATATCACTTTTTTCAGGGTCAGTACATTTTAATTACTTGATATTGTCTCATACATGAGCAGTGATTGAACAATTAAACATACCTGAAATTCATAGGGTGTGGGATAATAACTTTAAACACTTGTATCATGTGTGTGAATAAAAGTTTTATATGAAAACATTGCCAATACAACAAAATGAAGTCAAATAAGAAAAAGTACCGAAAAAGTTGTTATTAATCTACTGATTTCTTAATACATGTGTATTTATAAAGTTTGCAGCTGGACAGGACAATAATGACAATACCTGTGTGGCTGATGTACCAAAACAAAACAAGAGCTGTTCATAGACAGCATGCTTTATTTTTCTCATTGTCGGGGTAGTTTAATAAAAATTCCAAGTTGACAAAGGACATATCTCTGTCAAAATTGATTTTAGGATTACCTGCCCTTTTGAAATGGGTCCTGCTTTTGGTTAACAAATGTGAAGAGAATTAAGCATAACAAAAAGATTATCTGGCATTAATGTGGAGTCCGATAAAAGGGTCATGCCATTAAGCTGAACAGCTTCTCATGATTTTTTTAACATAAGAGCTAAAATAAAAAGTAATTTTGTGCCGTCATGCATTTTGCTTGACTTACTTTTTTGTTGCAGGATTTCTAGCAACCATTAGAAACTTTGCTACCAGGATCTTTGCCCAAGAACTTTCTATTGCCTGCAAATAGAGACATTTATCAACTTAGAAAATCAGAATTAATATGTGGTGTAAATACAACAACCATTTTTAAAAAGAATTATTTTAAATGTTACGATTTTTGATTACAAGTCTGTCATGGCCTCAGACTGATGGAATACAGATGCAAGCTCTTAGAAAAACTGATGGTAAGAAGATTGATTGAGCTGGTCTTCATTGACCACCAGCTTATAGCTATGGCTTTGTTTTGCTGTCTTGGATTATCAAGAGGCACTTGGGAAAGAAGGTCGACATAAGGCACGTTTGCACCACTTCAGTGGTTATTGTCTTGCTATGCTAAAATAATTGAAAGGGATTTTGTTCCTGGGGGATTTTATCCATTTTCCTACATAAAGATCAGAAAACTGTATATGAAGAACAGGGAATATATATAGACTTATGTACATTAAGAACAGAAAACTGTTACAGATCTATGACTGCATGTATAGGAAGAACTGAGAGTACAGAATTGAGAACTTATACAGATCTATAGCTGTAAATATAGCACATGCAGACCAGAAAACTAATTATACAGACCTATAGCTGTAAATATAGCACATGTAGACCAGAATACTAATTATACAGACCTATAGCTGTAAATATAGCACATGTAGACCAGAAAACTAATTATACAGACCTATAGCTGTAAATATAGCAAATGTAGACCAGAAAACTAATTATACAGACCTATAGCTGTAAATATAGCACATGTAGACCAGAAAACTAATTATACAGACCTATAGCTGTAAATATAGCACATGTAGACCAGAAAACTAATTATACAGACCTATAGCTGTAAATATAGCACATGTAGACCAGAATACTAATTATACAGACCTATAGCTGTAAATATAGCACATGTAGACCAGAATACTAATTATACAGACCTATAGCTGTAAATATAGCACATGTAGACCAGAATACTAATTATACAGACCTATAGCTGTAAATATAGCACATGTAGACCAGAATACTAATTATACAGACCTATAGCTGTAAATATAACACATGTAGACCAGAATACTAATTATACAGACCCATAGCTGTAAATATAGCACATGTAGACCAGAAAACTAACTATACAGACCTATAGCTGTAAATATAGCACATGTAGACCAGAAAACTAATTATACAGACCCATAGCTGTGAATATAGCACATGTAGACCAGAATACTAATACAGACCTATAGTAAATATAGCACATGTAGACCAGAAAACTAACTATACAGACCTATAGCTGTAAATATAGCACATGTAGACCAGAATACTAACTATACAGACCTATAGCAGTAAATATAGCACATGTAGACCAGAAAACTAACTATACAGACCTATAGCTGTAAATATAGCACATGTAGACCAGAATACTAATTATACAGACCTATAGCTGTAAATATAGCACATGTAGACCAGAATACTAATACAGACCTATAGTAAATATAGCACATGTAGACCAGAAAACTAACTATACAGACCTATAGCTGTAAATATAGCACATGTAGACCAGAATACTTATACAGACCTATAGCTGTAAATATAGCACATGTAGACCAGAAAACTAACTATACAGACCTATAGCTGTAAATATAGCACATGTAGACCAGAATACTTATACAGACCTATAGCTGTAAATATAGCACATGTAGACCAGAATACTTATACAGACCTATAGCTGTAAATATAGCACATGTAGACCAGAAAACTAACTATACAGACCTATAGCTGTAAATATAGCACATGTAGACCAGAAAACTAACTATACAGACCTATAGCTGTAAATATAGCACATGTAGACCAGAATACTTATACAGACCTATAGCTGTAAATATAGCACATGTAGACCAGAAAACTAATACAGATATGAGAACAAATACACATCATTGGCTTTATGTACATAACGAATTTCATGCCTACTATCTAATGTATATATAGAGCAGAAAATGTATACAGAACTGAAACAGTTCTCAGAACAGAAAACTGAGAACTTACACTGAACTGTTAACTATTTTAAAACTTAACACTTTTATAGAAAAAACAGACAACTTATAAATAACAGAAAACTGAGATGAACTTAGTACATGTAATAACAAACCTGTCACTAATACAGCAACAAGAGGGCCATGATGGTACTATATCACTCACCTGAGAACCATAGACATTTAGTTCTGGTGGCATTATTTTTTGCCGAATCAGAATTCTTTAAAAAAAATCTTGATACAAGGCCACTAAAGAAATATGTATACCAAATATCAAAGCTCTAGCTCTTGTGGTTTCTGACAAGAAGATTTTTTAAGTTTTCCTACATAGCCATGTAATGAAAATGGCCAAGCCCTTGGTGACCATGTATCAAATTTCTTTAAACAATCTTGAAATAGGACCTTGATATAAGGCTCTATCTCTCAAAGTTTGGAAAAGAAGATTTTTTTTAGTTTTCCTATAAAGCCATTATGGAAAATGGCCATGTCCCCGGCAACCATGACAACACAAGTTTCAACTATAACAACAATGATACTAACAATCACAATCAAAATTAAAACAACAATGACAAAGACAATAACAATAACATCAACCTGCTCCAGGTGCATGGTTATCTCCAGGGAAGATGTTCCTGCCCAGGTTACCTGGCCTGTCATCTTTACATCTTTATCAGGTACTATTCTTTGCTTGCTGATTTCTGAAAAATATGCCAACAGGAACAATGATTATGAACAACAGACAATCATTCTGTTTTATGTAACACCATCTATTACTGTTTTTTCTGACAGTTTCTATAGATAATTTCCACATCAGTGAAGATCCCTTATCTTGGCAGCAATCTTTGATAGCAACTTCAAGGAATTTTCAGAAGAATATATTTTTTTCATCATTTCTTCATTTGTGGTCCAAAAATTAAAAGCTATACACCATTGAAGAGCTCTTGAATTTCATTTTTTTAGAATGCAATATTTTTAAAAATGATAATGCACAAGGAATTAATACAAATAAATAAATAAAATTATTGGCTCATCTTTAAACAAAATGAACAGTGTATCTTTTGGGGTTGTTTTTTTTTTACCTTTAAAACCATCAAAATATAGTTTTGATATTTAAAATATGTCATAAATGCTGTTAAATTTGATATAAAATCCAGTGAAATTGACTGAAAAATAAAAACACAGTGGTGAGTTTAATACAGCACATACTTCCAGATTTCTGCCTGCATTAGATTCTGCCTTTAAAGATGGCTGCCTTAAACTGTCATATCAGCACCTATTACATCACATGAAAATTATCTATTCATACCTAGGTCAAATGTTCACAAGCAATTAAGTTCAAAATCATTCTCAAGCATCTGATTGGTCATAATAAAATTATTTAAAACTGACCTTTAAGAGGATGGTGTCCTAAAAACTGACCTTAGGTTTCTGAGTCCGATCTCAAACATCTAGGCCCAAGGTTATAAAACTTTGAGATTGAGTCTGATACTTCCCTCAGGAATGTCATTGGTCACATTTTAAATTTTAACCACGATCTGACCAATTAGATTAGAAATGATCTTGGGCTCTAGCCTTTTAACACCTTGGGCCCTGATTTGGACTTTGATAAATTACAAAATTGTTTAAAACTAGCCTCAAAACCAAACGTATAGTTTTATAACCTAGGTCACGATAAAATAGAGTTAGATGAAATCTAGTTCATCAGGTTTGAGACTGATGTAAGCTCCATGTTTTAGAACCTAACCAACGACCCAGGTTATCTATACTGAGCAAGTTTATTGTGCAGGTAAATATGTCAAAAATATGTTCACACAAGGTGGAAAATATTTAAAATAAATTGAACTTCAGGTGAATGAACTTTTCAGAAGTTTTACGATTAACTTCCATTTTGTAAAAAGTAAAACAAGTATAAAAATACTGAACACAATATACATGAGATACCATTTAATTTGTTGCATTAAGCAATTGACATTATACTTTATAACAAAAAGAGGCCCCCATGAAGCCGACCTATTTGATTCAAAGACTTGTAAATCAGCAGCTTGTAAATCATAATGTGTGAGTTCAAGTCCTGGTCAGGATAAGAATCTTTTGTGTAAATGCCAGTAGTTTCATGACTGGTTAGCCCAGTGTCAGGATAATGTGACTGGGTGTGGTATCATGCAAGGTGTCCACGGCATGCACAGTAAAGGCAACACTATATCTGCTTTAAGTGGTCATGCCAGCTGACCTGCAGATTCTACCCATCTACCTTTTAAGAGTTATTTTTTGGTTCTCTTACATCTACCCCTGCAACAGGCTCAAAGCCATGAATGCCAAGACTCTTGATGTAACAAAGATCAAGAGGTTTAGGTTGGTTTTGGAGGTTAATGTATATTGCACATGTGGAGTTTAAAATAAAAATATTTCATTTAATCTGAAAAATCTAATTACTTAAATAATTAAGCCATAACTATGGAGTTATTTTCTATATATTTTTTATGCTAGGAAGATAAATATATGAATGTAAACAGTTACACTGTCTATTTAACATATGCATAGATTCAAAATCTAAATGAATTAAAAATTGATGTCTTTTAATTTAACAATATTTAAATAATACATCATTATCCTACTTTTATTTTACAAGCTTAGTGTGTAGCCAATTTAAAACTTCTGTTTCCAAATTCCTAACCCACGTTTAACCTGACAGCACTGAGCCATGTGGCATAACGTTTATTGGATTTATCGTCTCACCAACAGTATTTCAGTTATCCGGAGACAGTGTCCACATGCAGCAGATATAGTGTTGCCTTTACTGTGCATGCCATGGACACCTGGTATGATACCACACCCAGTCACATTATCCTGACACTGGGTTAACCAGTCGTGAAACTACCCTTATATTTGTTTAAGCATTAGCAAGGGAGCTATACCACGACCATTTTTTGTGACTATGGTATGTCACAGCCCAGGTTCAAACCAGGGGCCTCCCATACCTGGAGCTGACACTCTACCAATTGCACTACCAGGCCTGTTCTGTGGCATAATGTACTCTGAGCCTCTGACAGAGGTGAATGTAATGAAAGGACAGCTTAAAAAAGTGAATTCTATCAAGACAGTTCCTCCAGCAATAATAGCTGAAAGTCAATGCGATCTATCTAAAAATTTAAACCAATCCATCATTTTTGAGGACAGTATATTTTGCCATCACAATATGTGGGCTTTGCCTTATTAAATATATTCAACACAATTATAATAATTATGGCCAAGTCCAACTATTTATTGTAGTGGGAAGAGTCCTATTCACATGTTTGTCTTGGATCTTTCTCCACCAAAAAAACCCCACTGAACAACATCAATATGACCATGAAGGTATTGTGTTGTACCCCACCAAAACATAATATCACAATCCAAGCAACCAACAAACCTATTCTATCAACCAATGCTGTAACAATGCTGAGGGCAGACTTCTTGAAGGTTTCTGAGGCATCCAGAGTGTGTGTGTAACTGATAGCCACTGTAAAATATAACAGTTCATTGTAAAAAACAAACAGCTCACTGTGAACAAACAAATAGCTCAATGAAAATAATAATCTTACTAAAAGTAAATTACAGCTCACTGTAAATAAACAGCCCAATGTACACAAACAAACAGCCTATTATAAAAAAAATCAGTGCACATAAACAAACAGCTCACAGTAAATAAACAAAAAAATTGAAAAGTGAAATTAACTGCTTCCTTTAAACAAACAAAATCCCATCTCAGTGTTTTTTCTCAATTTTACATTTGCAATTTCAACATATAAATTTGTCAATACTTTGTATTTGTATTTGTATTTTGGGTTTAACGGCACACCGACACATTATAGGTCATATGGCGCCGAATAAAGTTAAATTAATCAACATTGAAGTTTAACAGTGTTAAAACTAAAATAGGTATTTCGGAACGTGAGAATATACAAGTTAAAAATATTTGAAAACAAATATATATATGGATAACAGTATTAAAATTTGCAAAGATATCACAATAAAGTGTTAAGACATTACAATCGGTTAAAAATGCAAATTTCTTTTAAAAAACAAACAAGTGTAGAGTTGGACACTGTCTTAAACAAATCAAACATGGTATTGACATTAAAATATCAATACTTTGTAAAGTCTTTTTTGTTGTTGTAATACTCATAGGATCATGCCATATTTTTTTTCAATTCTTGCTGGAATGCTTTTTTTCACTTGTATGCATCAAGTAGTTTGAAGAAACACTCCATCTTAATGCTCCATTGGTCATGTACAATAACTACTATAAGACTTCATGGCATACCTTCAAGGGTGATAACTCTGTGCAATTGTACAAGTAATAGTAAAATCTTTATTTAAACAAATAGAGAAAATTTAATATAAACTTATAAGAAATATCTCTTTGGTAATATTAAGCTATATTGATGGGAATAAAAGCAAATGGGAATTTATTGATCATTCAGTTTAAAAATAAAAATAAGCAATAATGAGACTTTCTAAAAATATATCTACTAAAAGTTCATTACTTTCTTTGCGCCAAACACACACATAATTTTCACTATTAGGTAAAGGTTCATACTGTAACTGAATATTAAATCATAGCAAAGCTGTAGTGGGGTCTGCAGTTACTGGGGATAAACCCATTCCGTAAAGCTACAAAGTAACTTGTAGATCTCATGACCACCCACTTTGGCATTTAATTAAATCTCACAAAGTAAACAACATTATGTATCAGACATCTTCAGTTATGCAAAAATATAAAAAAAATGACTTATTGTACGAACTGATACCTCAAAAGTAACACTGACAGTCTTTCTGTATTTCATGAACATTTTATATATCACACAGACTAAACCCCATTATCTATTGGTCACTGATTTTCATTTAAGCAAAAGTATTACATATGTATATCTAGGTCAAATCTTCATTCTTGACCTACAAAAATGCTTAACAGTATCAAAAACTATAATAAAAACATTTTCTTCAAAAAAGTATAAATATTACCATAAACATATAAAGTAACAAAAGTGAAACTATTAAAAATAATATGTCCTTAAGACCTTTTTTGACTTAACAGTTACATGAGGTATATGACAATTGCAGGGGTTATAAGGAAAAAACAACATGATCACATGGTTTGTATTGACCAACCACAAGATAGTATCACTGCAGGAGGTGAGATAAAGTGTTTCTTCTCTCTTTTTTGAGCACTCACAATGAATTTCTACCAACAGATATCTTGCACATATTTATTCAGGCCGATCATAGATCAGCATCACATAATAGGTCAAAACTAAGGTCAGATACCAGTGGCATACAATAAACTTCCAAACAATGTTTTCAAAAATATTTACCTGCAAATGTATCCAGATCCTCCAGTATTCGGCCAAATCGGATTCCATTGTAGAAGTTGATGTATTTCTCTTTCAGTTCTGGGTTAGAGCCTAATGGTATGATTGCCTCCCTGTAACTATCTGACATCCTACGCACTGGTAAATCTGCCTGGCTACTAACCACAGCTGCTGTTTTCGTGGAGTCGGCAACCTGTGACCTGACAATTAGCATATTTTTATGTTTTAAAATTTATTAAACATCATGTGTCCAAATACATTCTACAAAAACTTGTTAATTTATTCATACACTACAATGTGTTTAAAAGTTTGTGTACAGCAATCTTCCAGTTATCTAGAACAGGTGCTTACTTGGAATAGATATACAGCTGCCTTCACTGGGATAACATGTCCTGAATATGCCTGAAACTGATTATACTAACATAATATTATTAGTACTTTCCATAGTCATTTCCGCATGTGCAATCATTATAAGTGTTGCCCTTTCTATTAACTATCGCAAGTTGTCCACAGCTCTACTCCTCTTTAAGACAGTTCCACAAACAGCAGCCTCTACCTTGCCATCCTATGACATGACAGACAACACCACACCAGCACCTTTTTCACATTTACAACACTTTCATGAACATTTTCTAGGATTCAATGAGTATATCATCTGCTTGATAGTTATTGCACTTTTTATATTTGTTATTTATAAGAAAATTAAACCTTTCAAACGACCTTTATTATATATGGAAATCTCCAATGGAAAACATTGTGCATTTTGTCCAATACTGTATCTGCCAACATGTGTTAGAAATTGTGTATGTTTTAATTCATCAGACGTTCCATCAATTAACCTGGTTACAGGTATTTGGTCAAAACTAAATATTACTTGGAACAGTCTAAGCATTCAGGTTAACGGTCAAGCCAACCCACTTTACTTGCCAACCACTGTTAGTCTTAATCCAATTTTAGCCTATTCAATATATAAGATAATCAATAAACCAGAGCCATTTGCCAACTACATGTTGGCCACCCACGATAAATTCTGTGTTCCAATAGAGACATGCAACAAACTAAAACTATCTGCACCAGACGACCATAATGAGGATGAACCACTGCTATATCCAAAATTAGATAATAAATAAAATCTTATATAATTTGTGGATCAACAAATGCAGCATCAATGATGAATCATATTTTCTCCTATAAGCAGGAGGCCTTACCTTGTATACATGTTTTCTTTGAATTTTCTATGTTGTATTGATAAATGTATATCTCTGTTGATAATTACAACTTTGCATCATGCATTATAAACCAAATTTATGTAACTAATTTCTGGCAATTGTGTTATTATTGTCAATGCAGGAGCATTGAATTTTTGGGCAGGGGGCGAGTTGTCACAAAGACATTGTATAAAGATGTATATACTTATATATGTTAGCATTATAATTAATATATTTTGTAACTAAATATTGCAAATAGGATATTCAATATTGGCATGGATATAATCAACTTGATAGTATTTTGAAGTACATTTTTTCTTAGTGTTTATTGTGTATATATTAACTTTCAATATTGATTAAATATATATATTATTTAGAAATAAGTTTATAAACAATTTTTATTGCATTTTAGTAAAACAAGAAAATTACAAGATAACAAAATAACAAGATGTAGCCCCAGGCAGAGTCAACATATAAAGAATCAATCACATTGTGACAGAAAATACAATTACTTCCTGCTAAGACTTCATGAAAAAGGCCTGAGATTTTAGTCAAAGCCAATTCTGCTTATCGAAGTAATTGGTTGTATCTCAGGTGAGTCCTTGTTCTACTATATTTTATGTAACTATTTACTTTGATAAAATATTTAAGTATTTAATAATTTCTTGCTTAAATAGAGCTACATGTATAAGTGCATAAACATCTTGTTTGTATTGTTAAAATATTTATCTAACACTTTGTTAAAAAAGAATACTGTTTAAACTTCAAATACACCTTGTTTGTATGATTTATGTGTTATTACCATATTGATTTTATGTATTGTGCATTTATCATGTTTATGCCTATGTATGTATAATGAATTCTGCTTACCGAAGCTAATTGGTTGTATCTCAGGTACCCTAACTGGATCCCCTGCACCGCACCTAATCATCTCTCGCTGAAAGAGATTTTATAACCCTAAACCCTCTCAAGTGGTACAACAATATTACCCATCAGAGAACCCCCTTAGAGAATCCCTCTGAAAATACCTGGCATAATAACACTTCCAGTCATATTACCTGACAAAGGATGAACAAGTTTTTGAACTACCATGCTTTCTCACTTATAAGACTATTTGCTTATAAGACTGGCCCCCTATGTCTTTAATGGTCTTTAATATCTACTTACCCCCATGTTCGCTGAGCTCCAACTAAATCCTTTAACTTTTCTCTTGCTGAAAAATGAATAATTTTAAATGGTAACTTTATGATACTTTTCATAAATGGTGTGGTTATAGAGGTTATAGTAGAAGTTCTTCTACCAAAAGTAAATGTTTGAGAAGGAGTGGGGATCTTACTAGTGATGAGGTAGTAGCAGCAGTCAATATAGCTGTATCAGTTGGAGGAGAAGGAGAAAAAAACATCAATACTGTCACAAAACTATAAGTAGTTAAAACAGGGAACATTGTTGAAATGAAAATTCCCTTGTTAGATGAAATCTGAGGTAGTCCAAATAGTAGATCGAGCCTTAAATCCATTGAAATACTTATAAAAATGTTTTATTTAACAAAATGGAAGGGTTTATAGATGATGGTGAACCCAGGTATCACAAGAAAGGCATAAAAATCAACATACTCTCCAAAGAGTACAAGCATAAAAACCAAGTAAACCAAATAAAAGGACCTGCTTGTAAGGATTATTAAGGGGAGACTATCTACTACTCTCCAAGGTTTTGTTTTTGTTTTTGAACACATCACAACAAACAAATATGGTCATTATTGTTGTGTTTGTGCATCACACAATGATATATAAAACACAGTGGATAGTTTATACTTTTAATTGCTAACTCTATGAGGACTAAACATATACGAAGACGGAGTAAGACTAACTGCTATCAAAGAGGCATGTACAGGTATCGGTAGGCGGGGCTTATCAACATGTGGGAGTGCCTTATCTATAAGTGCTGAATACACAACAATTATATAAGACCCCAGACAAATGTCTGTGTAGAACTACAGGTTAGCTGGAAGACTGTCAGTCCTTAAAGGCATCTCAAAACCCTTATATAAGTGACCCCTCCCCCCCCATTTATTGCCCCACCCAGCATGTGAGGGCATCTGTTTTCTGATAAGCCAGGCTGCCACAGTCTGTAACGATGTGTCTGTCACACAGGTATTGTTCAAGATCCAAGTGTATGTATGCTATATCTGGGGGTTGAACATAGTCATTCATAGTTTGTAAAGGAAACAGTTTTGAATATACCAATTACGCAATCATATATATATATTTCTTTCTTACTTTTAGTTCTCATATATATTTTAAGTTATATTTTATTTTGATTTGTAAAATGTAACGAAACGTTTCTAACAAAAGCAATTTAAAAAGTCATTCATTGTCAGAATAATGTCCTTCAGACTCATTTTAAGTTATTTTGAATACTAAAACTTGTATCTCTCATGTATTTTCAAAATCAAATATTTAGCTATGAAATAAATACATAATCTTGAAGTTACAAAATTGACACCTAGTAATTAATGCAATAAAGAATTTGTAAGGGATCATATAGTAAACAACCAACATTATCACTAACAATAATGTTTGTGGCTTTGTGTAAAACTAGCCTACTGTCTCACATCCATACTAGATGCAGCTCTAGCAAATTTGTCTTATGCAGGGTTTTTTTATATGATCAAAGAAGGAAATAAAATGGTACTTGGAAAACAGCTAGTCAAGCAGAATTTTATCTCAAGTGAGTTTGTCATAACGAAGTTTAACTGTAACAAACTTGATTAAAATTTATAAAAAAAACACTATTATAATTTTGTTATTGCATTTTATTTACGGTAATAACTTTGCTTAACAAGCTCTAATCTGGTTACAAAAAATAAGCAGGTGAGATAAGAATCATTGTAAAGCCTTACTTTCCTGAATGGTGAGTGTCTGTCCATCATATGCGGAGCCAGTCAGAAGATGTCTGACCCTAGCAACTCTAGAAACACCAATCCAGTGCCGACAGAATCTATTAATTTGTGAAAACATATCCCTGCAATGGAGCCAAAAAATAACATTTCAACTTTGTAAAAATTGTTTTTTTAGCCAGCTTCCAAAATACAAAACACTGCACTGACATAGTTAAGTTTTCAGCAATGAATGTCCAGCTGTTATTATGGATACAAAAGCAAGACTAATGTTTGGGATGAGTCAATCGCCCCATGCAGGTCAGTTTAAAGACCTTCTCATTGGCTCTCCAATCAATGTGGCGGGGGTGAAGTGAGGAGTTAATGGTCAGAGATATATGCTCCAACTTTTTCCCAGAGTTAACATTTAAATTGGGGATGGCAACAGTTAAACAGTTAACCTCATCAGGGCTAGGTTAACCGGTTGCACATACTGTTAAAAACTATCAAATGTGTTTGCTTATGTTGACATACTCTGACTTACTAATCCAACAACCATGACAGATATGTTTGCCTAATTAAACAAGTGTGATGTGGTTAAATAAGCAACTGCAATACATGGGGTACAGAACTATTCAATATGTAGGGCTGGGACAGCTGATTTAGTTTGCATTATATTTCAAGCTCAAATTGTGTACCAAAATGTGCTCAAGTGGAGTAGAGATTTAATTCTAACATGAATAGTGTGTAAGTGTAACAGGAGCAGAAAAAGTGAGCCTCCACCAGGATTCGAACCACAGACCTTCCCAATACTAGCGGGTCTCTCTATCAACTGAGCTATAGAGGCTCTGTGAACAAACTACCTGTGAAATTGCTACACTCCTCCCTCCTCACACAATAAGATTCACCCTGAATCTCATCCTTGGTTCTACTCTACAGCACTGTTGCACATCACAATACAAACAGGCTACTGCAGTAGGTCATGGCACCAAATGTAACAGGAGCAGAAAAAGTAAGCCTTCACAGGGATTCAAACCACAGACCTCCCCAATACTAGTGGGTCACTCTACCATCTGAGCTATAGTGGCTCTGTGAATGAACTACCAGTGAAACTGCTACAGTAAAATTTGCCAGCTCTGTGTATTATATTATCTCTGTGTATGGTTCCTCCAATTTTTTGTCAGTTAGTAAGGACACAACTTATTAATTGCTTTGTTATATATTGTTATGTGGACTTTCTATTACATATGTTCAATTATGATGCTGTTCTTCATTCATTTATTTATTTCCTAGGTCAAATAAATATTATTTATGAACAGCATATAGATAGTTCCCACATTAGGGAAGATCCCTTATCTTGGCAACTATTTTTGATGCCATCTTCAAGGGATTTTCAGATGAACTGTATAGAAGCATAATTTTTATTTTCTTGTAATTTCTTCATTTGTGGTCCAAAAATTAAAAGCTATACATCATTGGAAAGCTCTTAAAATTTATATTTTTAGAATACAATATTTTATATTAAAATGATAAATGCATTAAGAATGAATACGCAGAAATATATAAAATTATTTGCTTATCCTTAAACAAAATAAACAGTGTATCTTTCTTGGTTGTATTTTTTATACCTTTTAAACTATCAAAATATAGGTTTGAAATTTAAAATATTTCATAAACGTTGTTAAATTTGATATAAAATTCAGTTAAATAGACTGAAAATAAAAACACAGTGGTGAATTTAATACAACACATATTTCCCAATTCCTATTACATCACATGGAAACTATCTATTTTCCTTGTTTTAATGCATTTATACAGCTCTTCACAAGGATAGATGTAATGAATGCAAAATACTGTATAGATAATAGAATGGCTGATCTTTTTAATATAAGACTAATTTTTAATGATATATCTGTGGCCGGTCAACTGGTCGAATTATTTTTTAAAAAAGTTGTAACTGATTTTGTGACGTTGCCATCCCTAATTTAAATCCATTAATCTGTTTAACAACGTGTTACTTTTTAGAAAAAGAATGAAAGTTTAACCAACGAACTTTTACAGCCGAACTGACCAAGTTAATGAAATTCATTTCGTTGTTATTCTCATTATTTACCTTTACTAACTGTTAAATGATGATAATAAATAATAATCTAGTGTTTACATTTACCGGATGTCATATATTTTGCATCAAGGGAGATAACTGTGATTAACAATGAATGTATAAAAGCGATGCAATGAAGCACAATCGGAACTCCTCGGGTAATTCCGTCATCTGTGCAATCTTTTTGAGGACGTATCTGGTTCAATGAGACTTACATCAGGCGAGGATGCCGACAATTTTGATGTGGGGTATGAATAAAGATCCATTCAACTTTATCGCAGTAAATACTAGATTCTAATATTCTATACACAAACACACTCACACACACGGTCTACAAAATGTGTGTGTTCAGGCCATTTCTCAAGAAATATAGTTGAGAAAATTGTATGTCCGGGCCAACGATGGAATAGGGGGCTAGGCCCCCTCGCCCCTACCCCCTACTGTGCCTGATGTTTCTAAATGGCACACATACTGAAAAAAAATATTGAAAAGAAACAATGACAGAGAGAGAGACAGACAGACAGACAGGCGGGTGGGCGGGCAGACAGACAGACAGAGACAGTCTGACAAACTGACAGACTTGTAAAGTTGGGCTATTTCAGTTCTTCTCCGAGATCTATTAAGTCAAGTGAAATTATGTCTTAAATAGGCCAAACCATCAACTAAATGCAAAAGAAAAAAAGAATATTTAATTTACTGAACTATTTAGTTCCTAGAATATCTATTCTATTTGAAATATAAAAGTCTACTAATGTCAATTTGGGGGAAGTTGGTTTTATTTACATGCAAAGTGACCTACCCTTGGTGATTTTTAACCACTTTTTACGAATACACTTTGGACAATACGGGAGAATGCATGTACAATTCATAACACACCTTTTTTAGTTTATTTTACAACAGAAACATGTAAATACTTATATTTCATGTAGCTACCCAAACATTTCACAAACTGAGCCAGATAAGATGCTTAAATTGTTAATTTACTTCCGCTTATTAATTTCTGTTAACCTCGCATGTTTACTGTATATATGTTTTATACAATTATACACTGAGAATGTACCTTACACCTCTTTAAGTATTTTTTATAATTAATAAATTATAAGCAATGTATGATAATTAATGTATGTTAACTGAATACCGCATGTGTCCGTCTATCCGACAACTGGGTCTTTCGAAATTGCATCTAGTTTATTAAAACCAGGGCGCGTTTATATCGGCCTATTTCACCAATTATTTTACACTCACAAAAACAATAATATAAAATATGCACTACAACATGTATAAACAGAGCATGGTAATTATATTTCAGTAAATATGTGTAAATTACCCAATTTAAGGTAGTTTTGAAATAGCAGTTTATTTCCCTTTTCTGCATTATAAATGTTGTAACACCTTTTAAGTAAACAACACAATGCACAGACAGTGTCAATGATAATTTTATTACAAATATATTTCAAGACATCAATTGTAAAAGCAGTTATGAAAGATAACTTAATATTCTGGTACATTTCACAATTTGAATGTAATTTGCACATCGGTTCACGGTGTGTGATAATTAGTTAACATCCATGTCTATCTAAAGAAAAAAAAACAGAGCAGATTTGAAACTGCCGTTAATTTTAACTTTGTACCTAATGAATGTTATTCGCCATCTTTCAGATATAACAAAACAACAACACAATATTTGGAGATCTAAACACTAACAAGTTTGTGATAAAAGAAGTTTTTGAAATGTCACCGACAACGCCTTCTACACGTTCCCTCATTATTTAATTACTTTCCCTTTTCCATAAGTCGTCTCACAATAAGAAATTCACGTAAAAACAGGTATCTTCATTCATACTTAACACAAAGGTATAAGTGACTAAGTTTATTCTGTAAAATCTGTATTACAGACCTCTTCTGTCAGTCTGCTGGTTAGGAATGTTTTTAAGGTTGCACTTCCGCTGATGCCCAAGATTTGAGATACTGTTTCACAACGTGTTATAGCACAGATAACAGGTAACACTGAAACATGCTGGGGGACGATTTCTTGGGTAGCTTTGATGCTCCACACTTTCCGCTGTTTCGGTAGCCTGATCTTTGGGATTTGAACAACACATGTGGTGCGATTTGTAATGGTAACACAAATGAATCAATAGATCTGTATTTTTTCTAAAGGCTACAACATATATTGTTAAAACTGCATCTAGGGATGTCTTCTTTGTGAGGAGGACATCATCATCACTTTTGGCATGAACAACACCTTATCCTAAGGTAACCAGTTCCTCGCCTAACATGATAATGAAGTTCTAGTGAAGAGTTGTATAATTGCAAGTGTCGGTTGGATCTAAATCAATCATTGGCAGAAACACCACTGTTGATTTGCCTGGATGTCCTCCATCTGCTGTCATCTGAATTAAGCCACACCATTCATGTCCAGGCTTTCTCAAAGGCCAAGTTACTAATGACATCAATGCTAATTTTAAAACTGGGCCACAGACTGTAAACTTTCCCACCTCTGAAAACTCAAGTTTTTCTTCACACTCCATTTGTTTATGGAAATTTTGCCAGCATTTTGTAAACCTTCTTGAGAAAGTGGTTGACGTTTGAAAGCGAATGAACCAAAAGTTCCGGAAGTCACACAGGCTGTTATCTCCATGACATGAAACGTGTTGTGTCTATCAGTAGTTCTCCAATGTGATCTACATTGTCAGCACCATACTGGAAAAATGAGTCTTGCATGTATGGAAGATTTTTTTCTGGAAATTAAGAGTGTCCACTGGAAATACATCATACCCTTTTTTCTTCACGTTATATTTTGAATTATGTGAAAAATCTGATCGAACATCCAACTGAAACATTACAACTTCCTTTATTGCTAGACAGCACAAATCGCGGAAACACTCTAAACGTTCCTTCTTTCCTACTCTATAAATAAGCACGGTAGTGATTTTTACTACAAATCGACCTCAGATAGGATAACCCGGATGACGGTATAATGTGATCTCAAAAGTAAGAAATCATGTGATTTTCTTAGCTTAAAAATTACAAGGTATTTCAGATAAGTAAATACCGGTTTGCAAAGACGAGTGGGGATTTATGGTTCATTGTTCACACAGATCTTGTCCATCTTTCATATTGCAGGACCTTTTCAGGTACATGTAACAATGACTTATTTGGTGATTTTTTTTAATTTTGCGGTCTAAACTGGCGGATACCACCTTTAACGCAAGCTTGGAACTACCTAACTTCCGAAAATTGGTAAACTCGATCGTAGCGATAATTTGAGCGGATTTGTACCGGTCTGCATGTGGATTCTCAGGATGCCTTTTTACAGACGATTGTTCGGCAGACCGATCGATAATCACATAGAATACGGTCCCTCAAATCCCAATATCTGCCAGAATTACACGGAAAATCGAGTTAAACGCACACAACCACACACAACCGGCATAACATTTGGAGCCTAGATGGATACCATATCGTTTGTCTTCTGTCTTTGTGCTCAAGAAAAAGTATGGAAAGGATAGGCTTGCTTTGAGTAAGTTTATTGGTGCTTTGGTGTCCTGCAAATGTTTTAGTGAAAATGTGGTGTGAATTTGTGATCTAACAGAAAGTGTATTTTAAATTATGTAAAGATGTCGATTGTCAGAGTACGAGAACACAAAACGATGGTACGTTGCATTTTGAACATTGTACATGCAAATTATTTGTTTTTGCAACCACTTCGAGTTGTTCTCGACAGCTTTATTGCTGCAGTTGGTATTTGATTTCATGCCGCGTTAATATGTGATTTTTTTTTTTATTTTGGCAACATTGAAAATGAACTTATACGCTTTCGGTCATAGGTTTTATAGACTTGTGTAAACAAAGGCACTCAGATTGTAGATCATTTATAATACATGTTGAAAGTACAGATGCTGGTTTGGTATATGAACATACATTTATAACAGTAGAAAACTATTATTTTCTTTAGATGATCGAGATAAAAAAAATCTAAAAAAAATATCCCTGCATATTCTTTTACAAAGAAACCGTTAAGAAGTTATCGTTAAGTTTTTGCATGGTCTAACTTGTAAGTATCAGTTCACTGCCGCCAGATAATAATTGGCTAGATCTATTATATTTCATAGTGGACGGGTAATTTCTTGACAATAACCTCGTTCCTAATCCAGACTTGAGCACGTAGCCTTTATCTTTACGACCACGTAACTGTTTTGGTTTCGTTGATCAGTTGCACAAGGCTGGCAGACAACCGGTGTTTCTGGTGTAGATCCAGATCAACCAATTTCCTATCTGTACTTTATTTATCAATTTGTCAGATTATTATAACTATTTAAGACCTCGTTTCAACAAGATATTTGCATGTAGTTGTTTGCAGAAATTCGTTTGTTTGGTATTCGTCACCACACTAGCACTTTGTACAAATTACCGGTATATAACATGCGCAGATTGCCATTGGGTGGAAGGAGTGTAATAGCTAATCAACGTGACAGTTGCTCATATAATAACCGAAAACATGTTGCACCAAATGTGTTATAAAACACACTCGATGTCACAATATTCCTGAATTTTGAAACTGTACACATAATATTGTGAAAGTGTGATTTTGTTGACCCCCTTTAATTAATATATAAGCCTGATTTTCGGTGTATCCTTTATCGTCTGACGCGGTCAAAATTATGTTGAGATGGTTATATTTGTGCATGTTTGTATATTGATTATTGGAAATCATTTGTGACTTTAATTGAACATTTTAAGACAACTTTTATTTATATATTCCATATTTCACATCGATAATAACTTTGTCTTTAAAAGGAACTTAATATGATAACTGTATGTAAATAACGTTTATTATATGTTAATATGAATGAATTTATGTTTATTGCAAATGGAAAAAAAATCGTATCAAACGATCTACAAAGAAAAAAACGAACTATTAAAGGTAAGAAATTGTGATCGTATACGACCATGGAGGGGGATATCCGCCAATATTCATTTTTAATTTGAAAAATGCAATCAGGATGTAGTTAAGTGAAAGAGGGTGGGACCAGAGTGACTGAAACGTGGGGCCGTCAGACATGAGAGATGAAAGTATTCGAACAACCTTTGAACTGATTGATACAGTTTGAGGGAAAAGTAGTCACTTGTAAGTATGGACTCACTTAAATTAGTGCATGTTTACAGTAACTGTCCTAGATGATTATCATACAGTTTTCTTCATGTGTCACTAACCGTGAAATATCACTGAATCTTCAATCACAATAAATATGTAAATATGTATCAATATGTATCATATCATTATTGTTAGTTAAGTACAGAATAATATTCTTAAAATTGTTTGGTACAAATAAACAAGAAAGAGCTAGGCTGTGAGACATCCAAGACTCCGTAGGGAGCATACGATTTAAACAAGAAGATGACTATACTGGGAACTAAATACTCCCTACCACTCTCGAGTTATTGCTTAAACATTTGACAGTAACGAACCGTAACTCTGATGGGAAGATGAGTATTTGCTACTTTGTTTTCCTTGTGTTCTGCTACATCTGTATTTACAAGCTGCCTTGCTAACATTAGAATACTTGGTCTCATTTGTTAAACAATACTTCATCAAACAGCTGCGAATTTCTGTAAATGCCGGCTACTTGTTTATAATTGCAATCCTCACATTATTATTCCAAGCTACAATGTTAAAAAACGGAATACTCAGTTCAGTTCTGTTTTTCTCTGAAAAAGGTCTTACAGAGCAGCTGTGATTTTCCGTCTTTGCCCGCTACACAGTCATCCCATGAAAATGCATTCTATAAGAGGCATCGCTCTCTAGAGAGGCGCCAATAACACGCGTGTCTCATTCTGTCAGATAGGAATTCAAAATTCAAAATTTGAAAGTACAAACGAACGCTGACCAGTGGCGGTACATTCTATTTAACGATGGGCTTTCTCTTGTTAGCAGCGGCCCCTTGCGCCCCAATGTTGAAATGGCGTTGTGTAGTATGCATTTTACATTCGTTTGATTTGCTTGTACGTAAATCAGATGCCGTAAATGTGTAATGTTTTGGGGATTTTCGCCCCGCGTTTTGTAACTTGTAAGTTGTATATGCTGGAAATGTGAAATTATTCCAACGTTATGTCCATATTGCTGACTGACCGTTCCAAGGCGGTAACCGTCGGGTTTACTCTGTTTGTTAAATGGCTTATCACAGAGTTGTTCTTTTACATTTGGCTTGCATATGAACACTTTTATCCTGTGCATTTTCAAATTTTGGTATATGTTGCAATGCTCATAGGACTTTACCATATACTTATTTATGATTACAAAAATGTTACTTGTGTAGTGTGGCGGTCGTAAAAGATCTCCCCGTGCATGTAATCTATGTTGTCATTTAATTCATCCTATAAGTATTGTTACCTGTATTTCTTTTGACGGACATTGGACGTTGGTTCCTCAATTCCATCTTCACGTGAACAGGATGCTATAACCATTTACTCTAATCTAGTCATTTATTTCTTGATTCAACAAGTTAATTTCATTTACAATCAGCAATTCTTGTGTAGTTCTTCTGATCGAAATAATACCCCCCTCTCTCTCTCTCTCTCTCTCTCTCTCTCTCTCTCTCTCTCTCTCTCTCTCTCTCTCTCTTCTAAATAGATCTTTAAATATCTTTATCTTTAAATAGTTTTCTTTTCATTGCTTGCATTTGAGAAACCCACTAGGAAGTGCGAGGTTAGAGCTCTGTAAAACCGGTTTAAGCACCCCAGTCGGGTTAACACTGTTTGTTAAATCACTCATCGTAGATTTGATCTTTTACATTTTGCATGCATGTGAATACCTTTGTCTTGTGCCTTTTTACATTTTGGTATATGTTGCAATGCTCATAGGACTGTGTCATATATTTTTATTGAAATGTGAACGTAATAATTTGACACATTAAAATTAGGATGAAAATAGATATCGATATTAAGCACCCGGTGTTACAATTTACAAATTAACATTTGAAGTAACAAATCCGTGTATTGAATCTTTGATATGGAATATTGGTGGCTATCTCCTTCCATATACGACGACATGATATTTTATGAGACATCTGACCTATATAAATATTAAACTGTATGAAGAGTTGCAGTTGTACTTTTAGTTTCCGTACATTAAATGTCGTCTGCGCATAAATTGTATTTCTTTCATTGCAGATGAGACTTTGCTGATATCAAAAACGTGCTTCCATGATGCGGTTGACCCGACGGCTCTTGTGTTTCCAGTGGTTCCGATCTCGTTTTCGGCTTACTAGACTAACCTCCCTTACACTCGTAGCCATATTGGTTGTCGTCCTTTACTGCAACAAATATTTCATGGACAGCAAAAGCAGTTTAATGAAGATGTAAGTGATTACCCTACTGTACGATACGGTTTATCGTGTAGCCTTTCTCCGCGACCTTTACATTTATAATTAGTTTTAGAAACGTCTATGTGGTGACGTCACAGCTATAAGAAGCGAGCGTATTTCTTAACGGCTATGTTTATGCTATTTCAGCAGTAAAATGGCCACATTGGTATATACATCTATTATGGTGTTTGGTTTATTTTGTTTCTTTAGCAACTACCCCTTAAGAAAATAAACGTAAGAGTTGTGACAAAAATCACAATTAAAATCTTACTAATATCAATTTTTGATTCTTATTTTATATTACATGACTGCACTAATTCGTTGACAAGGGCAGACTGCACTAAATATCACAGACTTAAACAAACATTTAAATAGATAGATGTGTAGAATTTCTTCGTCATTCTAGTTTTGTTAGGATTTAAACTGTTTCGTTGTACTTTTTACTGGGTCGCCGAGAACCTTATATTGATAATTGGTTTTGGAAATGTCTGTGGGCTGACGTCACAGCTTTGAGAAGCGATATTTTTAAACGGTTATGTTTGTGCTATTTCAGCAATAAAACGACCATATTGTTATCTATCTATTATGATGTTTTGTTTCTTTGTTTCTAAAACAACAACCGTTTAAGCTTAAAACAATAAACGTAAGAACTGTGACAAAAATCTCAATTAAAGCCATATTAATATCAATTGTTGATTTTTATATTACATGACTGCACAAATTCGTATGCATGGGCAGACTGCACTAATTATCAGAGACTTTAACAGAAACATTTTAATAGGTGGATGATTAAAATTTCTTCGTCATTTAAGTTTTGTTAGGATTTTTTTGTACTTTTTATGGTTACTACGTATTTAGTATCTGTGCACTTAATACAGAACTGGTCTGACATTTGCGATAGATATACAAGCTAATGCCCGCGCATAGTGTACTGTTGTTGCGCTTTTTCCATCCGTTTTGTATTTTAAACACTCATTCGACCAGATCAAACGGTGCTAATGTAAAATGAGCCAAATATGAATTTACAGATGAATACCTAGTTCAACTTGCTTCCGACTAAAATTGTTGTTCTATGAATAACATAGGGATACATTTTATCTTGTTTTACATATGCTTTCATTTAATGACCAGTAATAACGACTTGTATGCACCAGGAAGTACATACTTGGATCAATATATACAAATTAACTGAGCATATATACGAAACAATACGAAATGGTAATGACCCAAAATGACAAAAAAGACAGTCATAGACCAACAATTCGTGAAATTTTCTTAAGTATTAAAGTATAAATTATCGTGTATTAAGAATATTTTATGGATGGTTGATTTGGATGTTTGTTTATTTATTAATTAAAACAGGACCTGTTTATATACTAAATTAGTTGTTCTTTTAATCAATAATGTTACTGTTAGTCCGAAGAATAAGATTGTCAAGGCTCATATATGCAACTGCGTTGTGAAAACATTTTCTTTTGTTGAATGCCCTGTTTGTAAAATTCTTTTTTTACATTAATTTTCGGCAAATTGATGCTCTGAATGAACTTGTTTTCTAGTGGTTACTGTGCTTTTAGTGCGTGTGCTCTTAATACAGAAATGGTCTGACAGTTCGCGATTGGTATACAAGCTAATTCCTACGCATAATTTACTGTATTTGAGCTTTTTCCATCCATTTTGAATTTCCAGACACAAGTGTGACCTCGGTCAAACGGTGCTACCGTAAAGTGTACCGAATATGAATTTACAGACAGACACTTAGTTAAATTTATTTCCGAGTGAAATTGATGTGCTATGTCTAGCAGATGGAATTATTTTATATGGTTTTAAATATGTCTACATTTAATGACCAGTAATAGCAACTTAAATGCGCACTGAAGTACATACTTGCATCAATACATACAAGGCAAGTGAGCATATATATGAAACAATATCGCTACGAATTAACATTGTAATGACGGAATGATCAATAAAGACAGGCATAGAGCCACTGTTCGAGAAGAATTCGTAAGTATTAAAGGGTAAATTATTGTGTATTATGAATATTTTATGGGTGGTTGATTCGGATGATGATTCATTTATTAAAACAGGGCCCGTGTATAGACCAAATGAGTGGTTATGTTAATTTATAATGTAAATGTTGGTCCGATGTATCAGATTGTCACTGCTGATATGTGCAACTGAATTAAATAGTTTCTTTTGTTGAATGCCTACGATATTTTGTTTTACATTATTTCCCGGTGACTGTGATGCTCTGCATCAAGTGTTTCTTGTTACTTATATTTAAAGGCATTGGAAATTGGAATGCGGCCTTGTCTGGCGTCACAGCGGGAAGTAATTGGGTTGTGGGGAGGGTAATGAGATTGTAGTGCATGTAGGCAGACATAACCACAGCCATCCTCTTACGCAGAGTAATCATACCGCAAGCACATGTTTATCTAGTTGAACTAATACTTTTACGAACATACCCCATGACATCCTTGTGTATAGTATATTAAAAAGGGTTCCAGCCGTGATCTTTTGAGGCATAGTGCTATTGCATACTGACGCCGCTATTCAATGTGCAGCCATTTTTCGCAAACTTGAAATCCATTTGAACTGGCATCTATTCAGCAGAATACCACAGAGCCTATGTTAATGGGAATTGTCGATGTAAACCGAGTAATTACAAGCTGTCAGTAAGAAAAAGTCATTATATACAGATTCTGATTGTGGTTTTTGGTCATTTTATTCATGTTTACAGGTATATTTGAACGAGACATGTACTACGTGTACTACACTATTTAATATGAACATGTATGTACACGAACATGAACTTGTGCGACTTAATGTTTGATCAATAGAGTAAATAGGTTGAACGATACACATTCAATGGTGTCGCATCTTCTCTTAAAGGTGGTATCCGACAGCTTCAAAGTAATAATATGTGACAATATCTAACTCTTGAATTGGAGAATTTGGTCATTATTTTTGCATAAACTCATACATTAGTCTAAATAAACACGATTTTATACACTAATTTAATTATTACCAAATACAAATCTATAACAATTACTCTTAACAATATCCCGACAATCACCCACCCTCCTCCTCCACTACCCACCCCCGTACAAGTAAAAAAAAGAAAGAAAACTACTTAAATTCATTTTAAAAGTCGACAAGCTCAAAAGGAGATCCATTTTTGACGTGTGCATATAGATGATACACATCAAGGCAAAAACAATTAGATATCGTTTTTTAACAGTAATTATACCTTTTAGACTACAGGTTTCCTTTAAAGGTATTTTAAGCCGCCGGTGTCGGCCACAAAAACTCATTGATAATAATTATTTTACATGTCGTCTTATAGTTTCAGGAATGAGAATACTGGCACAAAAGCCTATTTGCATTCTGACCAGAGTTATCAGGTCTGCATGCATCCAGACCTGGCATTATGGACACCAGAAGTGCGGGAAACTGTCCGACCCGTCCCGCCGATTCACTGTTCGGGCGGTCCTGATTGGCTGAAAACTAAATCTGGACGTGTTTACTTCACACCGGAAGTAGAACAGGTGCACGGCAAGATAAAATGCGCCGCAGTACCGATTGTGAACAAACGAGATTGGTGGGACAAATTACCTGTTATCCCTCTGTTGAACGGAAGTGAACTTACAGCGGACGCTGCGAAAATAGGATGCAAAGCTGCAGATGGTACGAAATATGAAAACATTCACGCTACAGTCAGTCCTATTAATATAACAAATCCTATCCGTAAAGGTGCTCGTCAGTTCAATGTTTTGATGTTTGGATTTGATTCTGTTTCTCGCCAAATGTTTAAACGTCTTCTGCCCAAGACACACGCTTACTTCACAGAGAAGCTTGGAGGACATGTTTTGGAAGGTTATAATATTGTTGGGGATGGAACGCCAGCTGCGCTTATGCCTATCTTAACTGGTCGATCTGAAACAGAGATACCGGAAGTTCGTAAGGGTAGAAATGACACTCATTATGTCGACGACGTATTAAAGTTTATATGGAAACGGTTCGAGCGGCGTGGTTATGTCACGGGCTGGTATGAAGACATGGCAGACATTGGTACTTTCAATCTGCGCATGAGTGGCTTTAGACATCAGCCCGTTAATCATTATATGCGAGCGTTTCTGCTCAATGCACCGAAAATGTACAAAAAGTTTAAGGATAAGTGTCTTGGCTCTCGGAACACGTTCCAAGTTTTTATTGATTGGCTTTGCGACTTCCTGATCACATACAGACAACATAATTTCTTTAACTTTGGATTTTTCTCCGACTTTACTCATAATAATAATAGTCTCTTGGCACATGCGGATAATGACAGTTTGGAGTTTTTACAGTTTCTTAACAACGAAGGGTTTTTAGCTAGGACAATCCTTATTCTTATGAGTGATCACGGCCTTCGAATTGGGCCGTTTAGAAGAACAGAGCAAGGAAAACTTGAGGAGAGAATGCCTTATTTTGCATTTCGTTTTCCACCGGCATTCAAGGCAAGATATCCGAAGAAAATGAGGATTTTCCAAACTAATGTTAAAAGACTTACCACTCCATTTGATATTCATGAAACCTTGCTTGATATTGTTCAAGAGCATGATGTAAACAACAAGAAGGGGATTTCATTGTTTCGACCAATTCCGCCACAGAGAACATGTTCCGACGCTGGCATAGAATCACACTGGTGCGCATGTCTACAGTGGAAAGTGATTTCCGTTTCAGACAAAAATGCCACAAAAGCAGTCCTGTCAGTTATTGCACATATACACGAAAAGATGCAACGCTTTCTGAAACTTTGTCACACGATAAAACTGAACCGAATTCTTTCTGCGAAAGTCTTTGAAACGAACGATAACGTACTAAGGTTTAAAGAAAGCGCGGACTCAGATGGACGGGTTGCAGATTTATCCGACCAGACACGACCAGCCGAGAAATTATACCAGGTGACCTTTGAGACTGTTCCAGGGCACGCTATTTACGAGGCCTCTGCAAAACTCCGGGTAAGTGCCTCATAAATATGACACTTTTTTGCAGTAACACCCAATTTCAGGGAACACATTGCTTACAAAGATATCCCCTAAAATTCTGCTAAGTGGCATTTAATAATAGTTCATTACCATTGAAATTAATAGTGCATGTAAATGTTTTACATTCATAAGTTTTGTTTGATTTGTAAACGCGTTGTAAACTTTCACGATTTTGCAGCGCATCTGTTTTGCCTATTTAACATATTTTAGATACATGTATTAAAATCTTAACATGCAAACGTTATTCTAGACTTTCTTGTCAATACTTGTGACAGATGTATTTCAAATGTTGCTCTTGTTTCTATTTCAAGCTTGACACGGGTCAGTTCACAGCGAAGGAGTCAGACATCAGTCGGCTGAATAAGTACGGCGACAAACCTCATTGTGTGATGGACAAGGCACCAAGACTGCGACCGTACTGTGTCTGCAGACGGCTGGTCAGATCTTAAGACGTGGTAAAACAAATAAGCGGGTAAATAAGGTTTTTGATTAGCAGTTGGAGGCCATCTTGAAAATTTGCAGCCATATTGAATTTGGAACCGGTCAACGGTGTTATTGACAATAAAAACACAATTTAATTTAATGTATACAAGTTTGGCTGCTGTAACTTTACGTCTCCTTATTGTTCTATGGATAGTCTTCATGTGTTTTAAACGTGGGCATACTTACTTTTTGTGTTTTGTTTTGGATTTATGTCCAGTATTGTGTCATTTTGTTTTCATGTGTATGCCACATGTAAACACATCGTAACCATATTTTCAACACTTGATTATAATAATATTAACTTTTATTTTTGAGAACGTTAAAATATAAGTCTAAGTATGGTGCTACGGGACAGGTTCACTTCGTGTGGCTTTATTAATTCGAGTCACCGATGTGTCCCTTATTTTGACGTTGTCTTTATTTAATTTATTTATAAACCTCAAAAACTATTAAATTTTGTCAAGCCTGCTTTAGTTGTCACAACGCACTTTGGTGCATGAGTGCGTCAACTAATGTGTGCGTCCTGATTTGCTTGCCTGGGATGTTACTTAACCTTTGGTTAAGCGCTTTTCAATGAAGCACATTGCTATACCAAAAGTCAAGTCATACCAAAGTTGCATATACGTTCTTTTGATTTGTCTGTGTGAAAACTTAGTCATGAGTCAAGTTAATTTTTAAAGTACTTAGCACAAGTGTTTGCCATGATAAAATGGTGTGATCCAGACAAGAACCACACTACCAGGCCATTGGTCAATGTCACATCTAGAGGTCAACGGTAATAAGCTCCTCTTGGGTTGTTATAATGGGATCAACATGTTGCTTTTAGGGATCTAGTCATAATGAAATCATAACCACAAACATGTTTGAATTTAAAAAAAAATGTCTTCTTTGGATTGATCAGTAATTTGTTTTAGTTTGGTACATGTTTTGCGTTTGAAGACAAGTAAAGATAAGAAACACTTTTGTTCTTTTATCCATTTATGACAGACTGTTATTCCCAAGTGAAGTGAAGAGTTAATTATTGATATTTAAGTTTACTTGGAAGAAAAAAACATGACCTTATACTTAAACATTTATAACTGATACGCAACAGCTTAATTGCTCGGGGGCAATTACACAACATCCAATTTCGATTATTTGAAACGTTACATGCCGTGTAAAACATCAAGATGATGATAAATGATGGTAGGAAATGTTAATTTGCGTTCCAGATAGACAGCATACATCTAGAAATCAGCAAATTCGTCTTTGTATTTGACCATTTATTTCCATCCTGTCGCTGATAACTTACTTGACATCAGAACTTCATGGAACGTTTTGGTGATGGTGATGTAAAATAGATACTTGACCTCAGGATTACCTGGAAAGTCTCGGTGTTTGTGATGTTTAACAATGCAAAATAGGTTCTTGACATCTGGACTACCTGGGACGTCTTGGTGTTGGTGATGTAAAATAAATGCAAAATGGGTTCTTGACATCTGGACTACCTGGGACGTCTTGGTGTTGGTGATGTAAAATAAATGCAAAATAGGTTCTTGACATCTAGACTACCTAGAAAGTCTTGGTGTTAATTGTGTAAATAGATACTTGACCGCTGAACTTCCAAGAAATTCTTGGTGTTGACGATGTAAAATAGATGCAGAAATAGGTAGCTGACGTCTTGACTACCTAGAAACACTTGGTGTTGGTGATGTAACATAGATTCAAAAATAGGTACTTGACATTTAGATACCTAGAAAGTTTCTGTAACGGCGATGTTAATAGATACTTGACCGCTGAACTTCCTAGGAAGGTGTGATGTTATTGATGTAAAATAGATACACGATATTTAAACCTCGAAAATGTAAAATGTAAAATAAATACTAAAGTGCTTAAAACAAATGATAAATGCAGGGCTTTGTAATATCAGCTCGCGTGTTGTTGTTGTTTCTAAGTAGTATAAGAATGAAGCCATAAAGTTACGATTCGTGTTGTGATAGTAATAATGTTAATCCATCAGGAGATGCCAGCCTGAAAATATAATAAAAAGAGCCAATGTATACCAAAACACATGGTTGTATTTCAATTTTGAGATGGTTTTGAGTTGCAACGACACTTTCTGTGCATGCCTTGTTTCCATTAAAATGTTAAACGGAAATTAAATTAATTAAATTAATATTTCGATGTCACTAAACTTTCCCATACCTTTGCCGAGTGACCGTTCCAATGCGGTAACTGCTCTCTGTGTGTGTGCGTGCGTGCGTGCGTGCGTGCGTGTGTGTGTGTGGTATGTCTCCTCTCTGTGTTTTTGCCACTTTTACATTTTCACTGATTACCTTTGTCTAGAGGTAGTTCAGATTTAAATATCTGAAATTGAGCATCACTTTCTAGATCATTTAGTGGAAAACATCAAGAAATGACTTGACACCCATGCATCCTTGATATACGGGTATTTTCAGTCAGTCGTAAATTGAAGCCCTAGTTGCTAGAGAAGAGTAAGAATCATTGGCAGGCCTCTTCAGCCTGGATTTGGATGAATGTCCCAGTGAGTGAGACTAATGGAGGGACGTTGTAAGAGATGGACCAGTAGATGAGGTAACTGCAGTCATGAAGATAGTAAAGAAACTAAAATCCACATTTTGAGATATCATCCCAAACATTGAGAAGATCTGTTGTGCCGCTTCAGTTGTTGTAGTCAGCACTGCTGAAGTGGAAAGCATTTTCTCAGCTGTAAACAATGCAGTGACTGACTTAAGGAACGTTCTAAAGGCGGAGAAAATGCACAAACTGATCAAGATACTACACAATGACAAGTACATCAATTTTGAGCAGGTTCTCGGGAGATGGCATAAATAATATCCAAGAGGCATCAAATTCTTGATTTGTGTAATAGAAAGCAAATAAAATGAACGTCTAGTTTGATACCCAATAAAACAACACCAAAACTTACTTTCAGACATATATTTCAGCATTTGTAAAATGGCAACACCATGGCAAATCTCAATTAAACAGCCTGTCGTGTTTTTTTTATCAAGCCATCAAGCAAATAAAACATTTCCTCTTTTAATAATAAGCATAACACACCAGGGCTGTCTAATCCTGATTAAAACTATCAAAATATTACATACACCAGTTTTTTTTAATGCCATGTTGAAAACACAAGACATTTTTAAATATGGTTTGTCCACGCCACGCCTTCATTTAGTTTTCATAAAATGTAGTGATTATATGGGAAAATAGAAAAAAAAGATCGGCAAATAATAAGATCAGGCCTTGTCACCCTTCCACGTGGTGCCACGCCTCGACGTGTGGACAATCGGTAACTATTAGGCAAATAAATATAAATGGTTACGTAAATCCATACATTACCTGACTTTTTATTTCCATAGGCCATGTTAAGCTTATTTAACTCGTTTCTATAAATATTATATACTACTTAACTATATTCTTTACTATGAATGGTCAAATGTGATGCAATAACTATTTGTGCGTCTTTATATTTATTTGTATTTTTGTGTATTTTACATTTTTAATCACTTATACATACTTTAACACATTTTTTGTTGGCTTTGATTTTATTTTGTCATGTTTATTTTTCTTCTATTGACCTATATGTATATGTAAAGTGATTCAAACTTTTATTTTACATTAAATATTCATACTGTAGCAGTCTTCTTAGATTCTTTTACCTTCCCAGCATTTTGTTGTATAAAAAAATGTAGAGTACGATAGCTTCCATGTGATGTCATAGGCACTGATTAGACAGTTTAAGGCAGCCATCTTAAAAGGCAGAAGCTAATGCAGGCCAAAATCTGGAAATATGTGCTGTATTAAACTCACCACTGTGCTGTTATTTTTCAGTCTATTTTACTGAATTTTAGCCTATGTCAAATTTATCAGCTTTCATTAAGTATTTTAAATATTAAACCTATATTTTGATAGTTTAAAAGGTTAAAAAAATACAACCAAAAATGTAACACTGTTCATTTTGTTTAAGGATGAGCCAATAATTTTATTTATTTCTGTGTATTATTTCTTTGCGCATTGACCAAATTAAAAAATAGTGTGTTCTAAAAATATGAATTTCAAGAACTTTCCAATGGTGTATAGCTATTAATTTTTGGATCACAAATGAAGAAATTACAAGAAAGTAAACTTTACACTTCTATACAATTCATCTGAAAATCCATTGAAGTTGCCTTTTTAATCAAGCACAAACATAGTGGCTATGTTACTTGAAAACTGATATTACTTGACCTTGTACTACTTCACAATTCCAATAATTCCGATGATGTCACATAGAAATATTGCTGTTAAATGTTTTGTGCAATTTAAAACAAAAACAACAGATAAACGGAAGTGATGGTGCTGTTGCTGTTGTTGCTGACGATGATGCTGCTAATGGGTTTTTTCCAGGAGGAATATGTTGTATGTAAGCTTTTAATGCAACTTGTGTAAAATTTCCAATAGTTTTGTTCATTTTCAAATTAGAGCTCTAGCCATAAAATGAATAGAATATTTGCTTGCGTTGTTACGTGTTGTTGTTGTTGTTGTTGTTTTCTGGCGTACGATAGATTTTATTTCAGCGAGTGGTCAGTAAGATATCCTTTTCCGCAAGCAGCGTGTTAGCCTAAATTATTTTCTTTTTACCAGTATTCAAGTCATTACATGGCTCGCAAAATACCTAAATGTTATCATACATCCTAGCGTACGCATTGATTGTCACCAATAGGTAAATAAGAAAAGTTCCTATCAAAATTACCACAGATATTAAAATCTAAAAAAGCTCTAGAAAAAGGCAAACATAAATTTTAATGTGACAAAAACACAGAGACGCTACATAACACAAAAAAAGAAAATCCAGCAGTTACCGCCTTGGAACGGTCAGTCAGCAAAAGGGCCGACTGGGGTGCTTAAACCTGGTTTGTGGAGCGCTCCAACCTCGCACTTCCTGAAGGTTTTTCTATCAAACAAACAGTTTAAATAAAAATATCCCGTCAAAGTGAGACAACTTACTGTAAGACCCTGCATCGGGAGTTGAAACCAGTAAAAAAAACCTAATATATAGACAAAATAACTAGTAATAAAATAAAATAAACGCCTTTGACTGTAACCACCACGTCGCAACAATTTATTCGTGTAATTATTTAATTAATTAATATCATCAATGGTAACAAAATGATCATAAAAATTCAGTACTTTTATTTATAAGCAAACTTAAAATGTATAACGATATATAAAAATCGATTTAAAAACAACAGCAGCAAAAACAGCGACAAGCGTCTTTAATATTAAAGGGAAATGACTCATTCCTTTCTTTTGGTCACAAACTAGAAGATTTATTTCCCTTTACAAATATTGGATAACTTGGTTGTTTTCCTTGATATTTTACGTTTGCAAGACATTGCGATCCTACATGACCTCTGACCTATTAATTTATTTACGGGGAGTGGACACCTGTCAATATGACTTTCATAAATAAGTCGATGTCTGAAGCTTGTCATCAGTGGTGATTATACAAAATACAACAAACGCAGATGATAGGAATTTTTAGTGATATAATCGATCATCAACTATTCGCAGAACACACACGGTATTTTTTTTTTTACCTGAGATAAATGTGGTTTAAATTCGAAAAACCCGAAAGCAACATTTTAGCATCTCTTGGTGACAGTAGTGATTGTAAATCTTGGAATTTCTCTTGTGATACTTACGTTGTTGCAGCGTTAAGTGAGGCGTTGAGTGAGGCGTGCATGGACGTCAGGGGCACAATCTTCCACCATTGACACACCTGTAACAGGTAAGTTGATACACCTGGATGTTTCGTACTCATTACTATTTGATTTTTTTTTTCAACATCTACCTAAAAATCAAGAATGATATATTTAATCAGTGATATATACGCATACAAAACTTTATTAGTCATGAACAAATGTCCAAAATTATTTCTTGCGCTGATGAACAAATGTCAAAAATATTTCTTGCGCTGATGAAGAAATGTCCAAATTATTTCTAGCACTGACACATGACAAGGAGAGCACCCTCTAAGGGCAATAATGCTATCAAACAACAACAGCAAGGGATCTCTAAAATGATAGGTGAAGCTTGTTCACATTAACTACCTTATACAATCAATGTCAGCATAGATAAATTGTGACTTCTTTATACAAAAGAACATAGGGTTTATTGGAGATACTGTTTGTGAGCATCTGTGGTAGGCGTAAACAACAACTTTATTACAAATCAAGGAACAGTCCATTTGGTTCTGTTAACATTCACTTTTCACAGTGTGGTATATGCTGAGCACAAAAAAAAAATCTTTAGGTCAAGCAATGAAACAAAAGTCCCAACCAGAAATTAAAAAACAACAACACCAAGTTATCAAGGTCTACTAGACTAGTCCACTGACCTTTCAAAATTTACTGGATTGAAAGATTTGGGTAAAAATTTACTGGATCGAGATTTTTTATTGAGGGGCTTGGAACATGGTCCCATGCCTGCTGTCATTGACTGCCATCCATTATTGCACACCGTCTGCATATGTTACATCACCATTCTGATATCTAATAGTAGGGTGGATGTTTGCCATGACAGTGTGTTGTTTGACTGAGAGTTCAAACTGTGTGTAAAGATCTTTGATGTTATTGCTATATATTAACTGGTCCATTGTAAGGATTTTAAGTAGTTGAATTGTTCATAAAGCCCTAGAGTATAATTTGTACAATGTTGTATGAAGGACACTTATTTACAATTGTAGTTAGTAAAGGAAAGTATGATGTCTTATCTTGAAACCTTACTTACCTTACCTATGCATGAACAGCCTAGGACTGATAAAATAACTCACATATGACCCAAATCCAGTCAGCAAGAAATGTTTGAATATATATCTTAATATATATAGATGAGGTTGTGCGAGGTTTTACCCTTAGCTTGCTTCATTTATTAATGACTCATTCTAATTCTTATTTTCCTTTTACATCAAAGGGCATGTGTGCTTAAGCGTATTGCAAGAGACTCACAACAAATAGTGTAAATCCAGATCAGACAGTTCCCAGCAGGGAGCTGTCTGTCTTGGTTCTACACTTTTTTTTTCTCAACCAGACAAAAATACATGCTCAGCAGGCAAAAGAAGTGCACATTCTAAGTTCCCATTAAGAACAGGATGATCTGGATCAGCACTTTTTTGTCTAAGCCTGTTTGTTCCATGCCTAGCAAGCTTTAAGATAAGCCATATACCTATAGGTGTTTTACTACATTCCATTACGTTTAACTATTTATATACAAAGTAAGACATGAGTCACATGTGATCTAAATGTTGCTTAGCATGCAAAGGCACAGGATGGCACCTGCAAACTCTAGTCAGCTTTTTTTTTTAATTTACACAAACATATGCAATTTAAAGCTTTACACTGAAGGAAGACATTTTTTTGATCTACACACCCTGAAGATAATATATATCCATATATAGATACCAGGGAAAACCATGTTGTAATAATGACTCATCATCAGTAGGTGATAGTGTTATTATAAATACCAAGTTTAAAGGTAAACAGCCAGCTTTTAACAGATAAGATTACTTGTTCCTTAAACATACATTGTAATATATATACCGTATTTTCTCACTTGTAAGACGGGATTTTTCCTTTAAATTTCATGTTTAAAGTGTGGGGCTTGTCTTATAGGCGGGGTCTAGCGACCTGGCAAAAAGTTTTCACGTTGTTTTAGGGCGAAAACGTATCACATAAACTTGTAAGCAGTTATGCAATGACCCGACGTGCCGTCATAACCGACCACCGATAACTTACCTTTATTAAACTTTGAATTCTGTCGGTCAACAATTAACGGTCTCACATACGTTTCCCTTTGTTCTGCATGAAACACAGCTTATTATCCATCAGTAAACACTGAAACAAACTTTCATCTTCAGTTTGCTAAATACACCAAGCAGTAATTTACTCGGCGTTTCTGTGTAAACTTGCCTCATTACACAGGTCAAGTGACTGACTCTGAGATAAGCTGTTGTCAAGGTGATATCGATCGGAGCAGTTTGACAGTGAGGGAGTGAATGATCTGTTTTTATAAGAAGCTGCCGATTACATTTCTCCATGAAATTATTGATTGGTGGCATGTACATAAGGACAGTGCACTGTTCCCTGATATATTGTGTACTGTCATACCAGACTTGGTGACGTAGATCAAAGAAATTAATGTCATGCCACCACGAGCAACAGGATAGCAGTGCAACTGAGACTAGATACATCCCGCAACATGTGAAAATTACAGTCACTGTTTACCAATTAACCCTTATAAGGCCACTTCTTTTATATAAAATGGTTTACAAAACCGGCGGACCTATTTTTTCAAGAAATCGAAAAAAAAAAAAATCGAAATCGACGATTTTTTTTTTCATTAATAATTTCCGACCCTACGAGCCGAAAACTATCGAAACAAATCCCATTTTGCTTGTTTTTATATAAATAGGCCGCGTTTTAAACGTGCCCTCGAAACAGGTAGACGGGTTTTATGTCTCAGAGATAAAATAGCAATACACAGAGTGTCGGATCGGATTTTGGTAAACCAGTCCAGCGCAGAAATGGCTGACGAGTATTATGCACTTGGAACTCCTCGGGTAATTCCGTCCTCTACGTAATCACCTCGGAAATAATGCTGTCGCCGCCATATTGACGAACTACTTTCAAAATGGCAATCGTACCTAAACGGCGATCTCCGGCAAGCTTCGAAATCACCGAAGCGTGATCCGAGTGCATGCAGGGTAATAACTGGTATATTACACTTTTACCAAATCCTGTTGGTAATATACATACAGTATTAACTAAGTTAAAAATATTCTTTAACGAAGCAATCTGCTCTTCTTTCAAGGAGTATTGAACCTCCATTGTATCTAAAGCGTACTGCATGCACTTTGAAAAGTCAGCCATCTTTGTTTACATAATGCAATGAGAAGTTATTCGCCGGGGCAAATCACCAACTGGTGTATTCATACAATTACATCCGAGGCATTATCTCCGAAGCTTGCCGGAGATCGCCGAGTAGGTACGATTGGAGTATTACGTTGAGGTCACACTGTGGGGTTACAAATATAACGGGCTGGGGATGGATTTTTTTTTTTTTTTTTCGACCGCCTTACGGACACTTTGACCAAAAATTTTTGTAAACCATAAAATAAAAAAGGAGTGGCCTAAAGAGACAGCATGACTGGTCGACGCTCCTGTTCATTTTTTCGCCTCATCTTATAAGCGGGTCGAAGCAGAAACCGGCAATTTCACAGGTGAAGTAGGGGGGGTCGTCTTATAAGCGAATAGTCTTATAAGTGAGTAAGTACGGTAATAAAATGGTTAAGGTGTTAGTTTTAACAATATGACCGTTACTTTGGAAATTTAGTTCTATTTGATCAAAATATTGTTAAAATTGCCCAATGCTTCATGATAACTGGTATCATAAGACCAAGAAATGAGAAAGTATGTTTTTCATTCAATCATCCATCCAAGTCCAGAAAGGATAAAAAAATATGTATTTAAAATATAACAGAAACTATACATACGTTTGGTTAACAAAAATCCAAAAACATACCTTGGAGCCATAAAATATTTCATAATACAAAATTTGTTTATACCAGTTGCAGTAGGAGTTCACAAAAAAGGAAATCATTGTGGTCATTTGATCATTTCTGTGTTCTTACAAGACAACTATGATGACTGTTTAAAGCTGATTTCAGTGAATGAAAAGCTAATTATTAAACATTTAACCACACTAAAAACTAAATGGTTTAATTCAAACCCATTCCTCCTTTAGCCTTTGGGAAAACAAGCTCTATTAACTTAATTCATTTCAATTATGGGATGAATTCTCGATCATTCAGGATGTAATCATTTCCTTGATCATTTTAGATTTTGCTCTGTTTAATCATTTGAATGACAGCTTAGTTTTTCTGCATTGTTTCCATGTCCAATTAATAATCACACTCGCACATGCTACAATATAGTTTATGGTTGATTTACTGACATTCTGTCATTTGTCCAGTTGTTCTAATTACAAGTCTGGCTCGGAATTAAAACGGATGGAGTCTATTTCATTTTATGCATTTTTGTGTCTTTTTCAAGATAATTAGGCAAATATTGATGAGAATTACTTGCATCTAGGCGTAATGGGTTTGTTTGACTTAACATGCACTGACCTATTCAACATGGTATCAAGAAAAAATGCAGCAATACAGTAGAATATAAAAGAAATTGTTTAAAGTACACAAGATTATGATAGTGATTTTTTTATTATGATCATTAGGGATAAAACCTTTGATTGTAAATCTTGGAATTCCTCTTGTGATACTTACGTTGTTGCAGCGTTAAGTGAGGCATTAAGTTATAAAACACTTAGCATGGTGAATGATCCCCTGAAAAATTTGGTTATCCCATGTTTTATACTTTTATTTCTCATAAAAACTAAACTCTGCTAGCAACTGTAAACAGTCTTACGCTTTAAATTGCTGGTTGATTGGGTAATGTTATAATGAGGCCTTAATGTATAAATTTTAACCCTAACTTTATTTAGACAAGATATATTAGGCAAGATTGGTTCCCACCATAAAGTCTGATCAGAACAGTTATATTTTTTAAGGTTTAAAAAAGCATTTTCCACATCCTTAGCCCTTCAAAATGTCAGTGTGAAATATATATGAAGTCATTTCAAGTGTATTAATCTGGAGTATGTCATCAAAGTCGATAAGACTTCGGTTTGCATGGCACATCACATAGCCATATCAGAGCTACCAACTTGCATGTCCCTTTATTTCCTAAAACAGGATGGGGTATGTTGTATGTTAGTGAGTTGAATGATGTGTCCGGCATGTAAAAGGCTAATGTAGATGATGCAAAATATTTTTAATGAATATAAAACAGGAATCTGAATGTATACATAGGTAAATCATACATTTACCTCAAAAAGAAGTCACAGCAGGTAAAATAGCGCTACATATAGTGTGTAATGTGTAATTCAGATTAAATTTATCTTCCTGTACATTCTTCAGGTTTTTCTATTTTCATACAGGCCTATGCATATCTTAAAATAGTTTTTAATATTTTGTAGATGGTAGTAAATTAAGTCAGAAGTTTGCACAAAAAATTGAAACTTTGTTATACCACAATATCACAGTCAGTAACCAGTTAAAAATAACCTCTGAAGACTTGTTTCCTTATATGTGAAAATGGTGTTCCTGAAATATTTTTGCTGTCTTTATGTTGGGAATATTAAGAGCATTATAATAGTTAAACAAAATGGGACCAACTTAGGCTGCTTAAACTGAAACAAAGGCAAAAACTTCTAGATTGAGTTTAATTAAGACCATCTGACCAATTATATGTTAGAGAACCCATGATGCATCCAATCTCACTCACTGTCAACACTATACCTTGACATCTGTGCATGTACAATAAATGCAGGTATTTGTACTGAAAGTGGTAGCGCAATTGGTAAAGCATCAACTTAAGATACAGGAGGCCCCATGTTCACATCAGGGACTTGACACACCGTCTAAAGTCATTTAAATTGGTTACGATAAAGCTTTCTGCTAACACTTTAAGTGTTCACTCACAAGCATTTATCAGACAGATAAACTGATTATGTAGACATCATCAGCCAAATGACTATCTGTCAGCAGATGTTTTGCTCTCTTTAACACTTGCTACAACCTCCTGATGGCAGAGCAGGTAAAGTGATCAGCCTTTACCCAGTGGCTGCCAGCTTGGTTTGCTACAATGTAGCCAAAGACAATTGAATGCCTTCTCAGCAGCTTTTGCTAGACATCCTTTTTTTTCCCAAGCAAATATAAGGGTAGTTCCATGACTGGTTGACTGGTTGACCCAGTAACAGGATAATGTGATGGGGCGTGGAATCATGCCAGGTGCTAACGGAATGCTATACACAGTGAAGGCAGCATTATGTCTGCTTCAAGCCAGCAATGTTTTTTGAAAAACTGATAAACCAACCAACCAAACAAGCACTATATTATGTAGTATCAAACAAATTGATAGAAGTATTTCACCATCTCTTTTCACCTTTCTGGGAAAGTACCTCTAGCTTGTCAAAGCAAATGGGTACGATAAAATATGCTATTTAATTGGACCAATTGCATCAACCAGAAACATAAGACTCTGTATGAAGGTAGGGATTTTAGAATACTCACATTCCTAGCTGTTATTTAGTCATATCTCCAATGGGAAGAAGTATATTTTTAATTCCTTTCAGAACACCTCACACTTAGATTAAAATAATACACACATTTTTGAGTTACATACCTACACGAAAATCTTAAAACAAGATTTTTGTAATAAATTCTGAACAAAATATTACCAGTATTTATTTGTTGGCTTTTCTGTTTGTTTGTTTTTTGTGTACACACATGTTAAGAAAATATCAGCTTTTTTATTTTGTGAATAACAGAAATCTTTTGGGGCAAAAAAATTACCAAATCAGTATGTGTTTCAGAGTGTTGGGATTTTTTCCAAAATCCCCAGTGTTATGGGTACAGGTCATTTTTCTGATTTTGTTGGGAAAAAATCCCTGTCATGACAGATATTCATGTATACACAACAGCATACACATTCATACAACCCTTACACCAATACAATTCAAAGTTCCTCTTTCCATTTTTCTATGAATATACCTTGTCAAAACAAGGATAGAAAAGGCTGTTTAAATGGACTAATCACTAACATAAAAATATTAGGTTGGTGTGTACGTCTGCAGAAATTTGTTTCCTGGATCATGTTGGGCAAGTATAATATTACCCAGGAAATATTTGTTTTGTCAATAATCATGTCATCAGATTATTACAATGTATGTGGCTTTGTGTACATTCACAGTCCTGAGCCCTCTGACAGTTTGTTTTTGTTATGTTATAAATATGCACAAAATAAAATTTTATGACAATATGTGAAACATTTTTTATTTTAACCAGTAAAATGAAAAATAATTGATTTAAATAAAAATATCAATAAAAATAAAAAAGACCCTACAGGTTTATGATACAGTCACTAGAACACTGGAAAAGTAGAATTACCAGATGGTTTGAACAGAACTGCCAGTTCCTGTATCTTGCCTTCTTAGTTTTATATAAATTTCCAAGGGGTCACTCATACAACAGGTAGTTCAAAAGTTGAACAAGTTTGCTGGTCCCTTGGTCTTTGCTGTCAAACTACTGGTGATCATGTTTTTCACACCTCCGTGATGTGCAACATTTATTGTGTCAGATTCAACATGTATTTATGAACTGCCGATATAAAGTTTAATTGCTGCATCTTATTATGTTAAAATGGTTTGTTTGTTGTTTAATGTATCATAAGAATTATTGTGTTCAAAGAGATCTGTCAACAATTAATATTTTTTCATCAAACAAGAAGACCACTAACATCTTATAAAAAAAACTGTGTAACATTTGGAAGCAAATGAAATCATTGAATTTCAAATTGTCTATACTTTTTTCCTAAATTCCAGATTGAACAAATTCTAACAGCTGTCGTAAATCTCCCCCAGTATTTATATCTATAGGAACAGTAACATACCACTATTGATTTTTTATCACATGATTGTCAATTTTAAATTATCTCAGACCTTGGTGGATTTTTGAAAATATAATGGGTTTATAAGGGGGTCTGAATTTTGTTGTAATTTTTCTCAGTTCCGTAATTTAAAAATGTCCAAAACATCAACTTTTCAACAAATGATATGGTTTACAACACAAACTCGCATGTTCTGTCATGTTCTGTCATTTTTATTATCAAAACAGACAAAAAGTGAACTGGAACAGTCATCATCTCTATGGATGTTCAAGTGACCAGGGTTTGATGATATATTATTTTTCTGTTTTCTGCACTGATACAAATGTAAATCTGATTCAACAATTGTTTTTGCAAGTAAAATGTTGTACTTTTTATGAATCATTATTGTTTATTCTGTTATTAATAAATTAATTCATCAGTTAACATTAGACAATTAAAGGCTTGGCAAAATTTCATATTTTATACATTGATTTAAAATCTGTTGCAGCTACTCAATTATGGACATTCTAGAAACTTCTGGTTACAGATTTATTTGTGTTTTGGAAAAACCACTTGTTCATTAGCTGTTAGTCCTGTTCCACATTGAGATTGAGCTTAACCAGGACTCGAACCCACACATATAAGGTCTGAGAAGCTCAAACTCTCTACCAGGACAGCCCTGTAATAATACATGACATTATAATACAGTATGATGTTACCCTTCAAAAATTCCTCATTATTTCCCAGCCAACTATGTAACTACTATAATAGTTCTCATGTATATTGTCTACAATGTGGGTAATTATTGTCTATTATCTATGAGGTATTGAGTGTTGTGGAAATGCTGGTTCCAGAGAGATGAAACTGGTTATAGTGATAGTGATATGGAATACAATATAAGAGATTTAAAGGTACCAATGATACATTTGAAGATTCTTGTTACATTATACACAATGTCACCACATAGATAAGATAAATATTTCTCGAGCATATTCTTGTAATAATTATATGTGACATTTATGACATTTCTCTTTTTTGTTTTTTCTTGTCTTGTTTGAGTCGTAATGTTCACAAGAGGTTTGACTTTTGACATTAAGATTCTAAATTATATACCTTGTTTGTACAAGGATTTCATTATGAAACAATAATTTTCTTTATCATGTTCCCTTATTATGGAAATAAAAAATAGTCTGTTTATTTATTTTTAATTGTATGTCACAAGTACATAGGTGTTGTTGTTTTATTTTTACTGTCTTTAACAAGTTATAAGCTTAATCAATTTTGTATTGCACATTTGTTTATTTTAAAATTCTGAAGTTTCCAAGATATGTCCGTATTTAACTGAATGCTTGCACTATTTGGATGCCCTATTCGATATACAGATTAGTTTACTGTTTTACAGTCTTTACAGAATATTACCCTTTCTTCCAACAATTGCCAATGAAAGTTTAAGTACTTTATGAAAATGGCAAGCAAAAGAAAAGTAAGAATGTAAAAATATTCATTAACACAGAGTAAATGAATTTAATATTGAAATATAAAGTGTAGTGTATGTTTGAAATCCATCAAAGCAGTAATTGACAATCTAATAGACAGTTTTCTTTTCTGCATTTCCGTATTGAATTTGTTAATTTGATTAACCTTAGGTTGTCAGAAAACTCTTGTTCTCCTAATATGTAGAAATGATCTTTTGAATTGGATTTTTGTCTGTCATTTACTGATACCTATACTCAGGGATAATACCCATATTGCTCAACCAAAAACCTTCCTCAGACTAACATTGAAATAAAACTATAATGGTAAGAACATTGGGAAAAAAGTTAACCAAAACTAGTAATAACTCTTTCAAAGCTTGTGCATCAGATTTGTTCAAAGCTTGTTCATCAGATTTGCTCAAAGCTAATGTGCATTAGATTTGTTCAAAGCTTGTTCATCACATTTGCTTAAAGCTAGTGCATTAGATTTGTTCAAAGCTTGTGCATTAGATTTGTTCAAAGCTTGTTCATCACATTTGCTTAAAGCTTGTGCATTAGATTTGTTCAAAGATTGTTCATCGGATTTGCTCAAAGCTTGTGCATTAGATTTGTTCAAAGCTTGTGCATTAGATTTGTTAAAAGCTTGTTCATCACATTTGCTTAAAGCTTGTGCATTAGATTTGTTCAAAGATTGTTCATCAGATTTGCTCAAAGCTTGTGCATTAGATTTGTTCAAAGATTGTGCATTAGATTTGTTCAAAGCTTGTGCATTAGATTTGTTCAAAGCTTGTTCATCACATTTGCTTAAAGCTTGTGCATTAGATTTGTTCAAAGATTGTTCATCAGATTTGCTCAAAGCTTGTGCATTAGATTTGTTCAAAGCTTGTGCATTAGATTTGATTTGTTCAAAGCTTGTGCATTAGATATGTTCAAAGCTTGTTCATCAGATTTGTTCAAAGCTTGTGCATCATATTTGCTCAAAGCTTGTGCATTAGATTTGTTCAAAGCTTGTGCATCAGATTTGCTCAAAGCTTGTGCATTAGATTTGTTCAAAGCTTGTTCATCAGATTTGTTCAAAGATTGTTCATCAGATTTGCTCAAAGCTTGTGCATTAGATTTGTTCAAAGCTTGTGCATTAGATTTGTTCAAAGCTTGTGCATTAGATTTGTTCAAAGCTTGTTCATCAGATTTGTTCAAAGATTGTTCATCAGATTTGCTCAAAGCTTGTTCATCAGATTTGTTCAAAGATTGTTCATCAGATTTGCTCAAAGCTTGTGCATTAGATTTGTTCAAAGATTGTGCATTAGATTTGTTCAAAGCTTGTGCATCAGATTTGTTCAAAGATTGTGCATTAGATTTTTTCAAAGATTGTGCATCAGATTTGCTCAAAGCTTGTGCATTAGATTTGTTCAAAGATTGTGCATTAGATTTGTTCAAAGCTTGTGCATCAGATTTGTTCAAAGTTTGTTCATCAGATTTGCTCAAAGCTTGTGCATTAGATTTGTTCAAAGCTTGTGCATCAGATTTGCTCAAAACTTGTGCATTAGATTTGTTCAAATCTTGTTCATCAGATTTGTTCAAAGCTTGTTCATCAGATTTGTTCAAAGCTTGTGCATTAGATTTGTTCAAAGCTTGTTCATCAGATTTGCTCAAAGCTTGTGCATTAGATTTGTTCAAAGCTTGTGCATCAGATTTGCTCAAAGCTTGTTCATCAGATTTGTTCAAAGCTTGTGCATAAATTTGTTCAAAGCTTGTGCATCAGATTTGCTCAAAACTTGTGCATTAGACTTGTTCAAATCTTGTTCATCAGATTTGTTCAAAGCTTGTTCATCAGATTTGTTCAAAGCTTGTGCATTAGATTTGTTCAAATCTTGTTCATCAGATTTGCTCAAAGCTTGTGCATTAGATTTGTTCAAAGCTTGTGCATCAGATTTGCTCAAATCTTGTGCATTAGATTTGCTCAAAGCTTGTGCATTAGATTTGTTCAAAGCTTGTTCATCAGATTTGCTCAAAGCTTGTGCATCGGATTCATTTATAGTTTATCATATTTGTTCAAAGCTTGTACTTCAAATTCTTTATCCATTTTTCCATGTACGTGACACTGAAGTACTGTGTTTGGAAAAGCATGTGACCTCTGACATATAGATTGTACCAGGGCTAGTCTTAAAAAAATTGTAGAGAGGAAGGTCTGTCCCAGCTTCCAGATATGTAATATCAAACTGATTTAAACATCCTAATCTACAATTTAATTTGTTTTTACATTTACATTTTAAATCCTTTGCCAAATGCTACAGTGGCTCATGTTTTCTTAAGGCTTCAAGCCTTTACTTTATCAGCACAGTCTTTGTTTTCTTATTTATCAACCCTATCAATGGTAATGTTAGTAAACATGTTATGTTTGTATGCTGAAGTCTACAGCTAGGGTACTGTATTTCTTGGTTGATTGACAGTTGTTTGAATTCACCACCAACTCACAATCATTACGTACAGCTCCAACATAAACAATCAAGTTTTATTATTAAGGCCTCTGTTTTAAAATAAAATACAAAGTTGTATCAGTTGCTCAGCAAGGCTCACCTGTAATGTATGTTGGAGGCATGACAAGTGGGCCAGGTAACATGACCATTGCGTACATGTATTTTATAACCCTTCAGCCAGAAACTCCATGTGCATACCTTGACTGTGTATACTTGTTACTAGATGTGTAAGCTGCATTATGGTTTTAAATTTTTTTTTGCAAGTTATACAGTATGTCTATTCATTGCCTGTGCCATGTTTATAATTAGACATGGCCCCATCTGGCAGTGACAAATCATGGCTCATTCAAAGTCTTCCTGCTTACTCATAGTTGCCATTTTGGCATGTGTTATGTATATGTCTATAAAGATTTATCCTAGTGTTAATCAGTTTTTAGTAGTATGGTTCAACATCACTTACTGGATTTTGATAAAGGTTTGCAGAAAATATTTTCCTTCTTTTAAACAAATTCTTTTATGTTTTGTATTCATTTTAACATTTTTCTTTCAATTTTTAAAACTGTTTTTATCTTGTTCCTCAATCATCCTCCTCCTCCTTCTCATCATTGTCATCATCATTTATCATCATCATTATCATCAATCATCATTTTTATCATCATCATCATCTTTGTCATTTATCATCATCCTCATTGTCATAATTGTCATAATCATCATCATTAATGCAGTAGTATTAGACAATGTCCCATATAGAATTACTTCTAATTGATGCATATCTTTGTATTCACTACAGTTCACTGTAATACATATTTACCGTGTTACTTAAAAAGCTGCCAACCTAAAAATTTAAGACAGTTCCCGTCGCCAGCATGACAGTTCTTTATGTTGCTGGGATTCTAAACCCAATAAACTAACAAACAAACATTCTAGATGCTCATCACATAAGACTGATGCTCATGAACTAAGGGGTTGTGAGTTTGAGCCTTGTTGAAGATATTTTTATTTAACTTTACATTCTTACAATACGTGGTCATTATGATTTTTCAGAGTTTTTCCTTCTATTAACTAAACATACTTATTCTTACATATTTCATTAATAAAAAGGACAGTTTGAAAAAAATATAGCTAATGATAGAGCTAGCTATAGAGAGCTTCTATAGAGACTCCTTGGTCTGGACCCACACAACTGTGCTACAGACTGCAAACTCAGTTCTAAATGGTTGTTGACCGGCCACACTAGCTCAATTAGTAGAGCGTCAGCTTGGGGATCAGGAGGTCGCGGGTTCAAACCCGGTCCGGGTCAAACCAAAGACTTTAAAGTTGGTAGTAGTGGCTTCCCTCCTAACGCTCAGGGCTAAGGGGACAGCATTACACCTGACTTGTTGGTGTCAGTATAATGGACTGGCCTGGTTCAGTTCCTGGGCACCTCATAAGTGTTGCTGTGCTATAATAATAGAAATGTCGCTGCACAGTATTGGCAAAAATGCCGGCAAATCTAATCCAATCCTAGATTGTTGAATAATGTATTATAATTATATCTATTTAAAATAAAGAAAATAATAAAAATATAGAATTGAAAAAGATGGTTATGTGATGTAGTAATAGTATATACAACATTAGATCATTATATGTCTTATAAGTGAAAAAATACAGTATATCCCCAATGCTATCTTCTTTTATAAATTATACTATACATATATACCAATTATAAGTATGCAACAAGCTTTGCAGCCTTTGCTTAACACATAGACGGCACCCAAGCGTAATTGCGATCGTCAATGGAAAACTAATAGTGATAGGTGAATCCTATTTACCAATTACTTTTTCAAAGCATTTACAGATCTTTACTTGGTGCAAAGCATCTAGCAGCTGATTCTTAAAATATCTAACTATCATGCTTAAACATGGAAAGGATTTTTCCCTTTTGTTATCATTTATGTGTTGTGTGTGACATCTCTTAGACAAGAACCTTCAGGCAGGACCTGACAAGTGAACCATATTGCTGTTGCTTTTTCTTGTACATACAATACATGTTCTTTGTATATGAATGCCAATAGGCTGAATTTTAAATTTGTTCAGTTGCCTCAGGCTTCATATTAATTTGAAAAATAAAAAATATATATATTCTTTTTACCAAAGAAAAGGGTTTAATATATGTTATCAAAGTGGAGAAAAAAAGATGCCAACAGTTGGAATTCGAACCAGTGACCTTTCAATTCAAAGTCAACAGACCACTTTTTTACAAACAACGGTCAAAGAATACATTTAAATCCATGCTTTTGTTTACAGCAGACTGTAAGGTGACTGAGATTTACTGATAAGTCTACTGAAAACTAATAAGTGCCAGTCGAATGTAGCGATGCTAAACCAGCTTTAACCACAACAACACAGTTGTGTTGATGCTAAACCAGCTTTAACCACAGCAACACAGTTGTGTCGATGCTAAACCAGCTTTAACCACAACAACACAGTTGTGTCGATGCTAAACCAGCTTTAACCACAGCAACACAGTTGTGTCAATGTTAAACCAGCTTTAACCACAACAACACAGTTGTGTCGATGTTAAACCAGCTTTAACCACAGCAACACAGTTGTGTCGATGCTAAACCAGCTTTAACCACAGCAACACAGTTGTGTCAATGCTAAACCAGCTTTAACCACAGCAACACAGTTGTGTCAATGTTAAACCAGCTTTAACCACAGCAACACAGTTGTGTCGATGCTAAACCAGCTTTAACCACAGCAACACAGTTGTGTCGATGCTAAACCAGCTTTAACCACAGCAACACAGTTGTGTCGATGCTAAACCAGCTTTACAACACAGTTGTGTCAATGTTAAACCAGCTTTAACCACAACAACACAGTTGTGTCAATGTTAAACCAGCTTTAACCACAGCAACACAGTTGTGTCGATGCTAAACCAGCTTTAACCACAGCAACACAGTTGTGTCGATGCTAAACCAGCTTTAACCACAACAACACAGTTGTGTCGATGCTAAACCAGCTTTAACCACAGCAACACAGTTGTGTCAATGTTAAACCAGCTTTAACCACAGCAACACAGTTGTGTCGATGCTAAACCAGCTTTAACCACAGCAACACAGTTGTGTCGATGCTAAACCAGCTTTAACCACAGCAACACAGTTGTGTCGATGCTAAACCAGCTTTAACCATAACAACACAGTTGTGTCGATGCTAAACCAGCTTTGACCACAACAACACAGTTGTGTCGATGCTAAACCAGCTTTGACCACAACAACACAGTTGTGTCGATGCTAAACCAGCTTTGACCACAGCAACACAGTTGTGTCGATGCTAAACCAGCTTTAACCACAGCAACACAGTTGTGTCGATGTTAAACCAGCTTTAACCACAACAACACAGTTGTGTCGATGCTAAACCAGCTTTAACCACAGCAACACAGTTGTGTCAATGTTAAACCAGCTTTAACCACAGCAACACAGTTGTGTCAATGCTAAACCAGCTTTAACCACAACAACACAGTTGTGTCAATGTTAAACCAGCTTTAACCACAGTAACACAGTTGTGTCAATGTTAAACCAGCTTTAACCACAGCAACACAGTTGTGTCAATGTTAAACTAGCTTTAACCACAGCAACACAGTTGTGTCAATGTTAAACCAGCTTTAACCACAGCAACACAGTTGTGTCGATGCTAAACCAGCTTTAACCACAACAACACAGTTGTGTCAATGTTAAACCAGCTTTAACCACAGCAACACAGTTGTGTCGATGCTAAACCAGCTTTAACCACAACAACACAGTTGTGTCAATGTTAAACCAGCTTTAACCACAGCAACACAGTTGTGTCGATGCTAAACCAGCTTTAACCACAACAACACAGTTGTGTCAATGTTAAACCAGCTTTAACCACAACAACACAGTTGTGTCGATGCTAAACCAGCTTTAACCACAGCAACACAGTTGTGTCAATGTTAAACCAGCTTTAACCACAACAACAAAGTTGTGTCAATGCTAAACCAGCTTTAACCACAGCAACACAGTTGAGTCGATGCTAAACCAGCTTTAACCACAACACAGTTGTGTCGATGCTAAACCAGCTTTAACCACAACAACAAAGTTGTGTCAATGCTAAACCAGCTTTAACCACAACACAGTTGTGTCGATGCTAAACCAGCTTTAACCACAACAACACAGTTGTGTCGGGGCTTATCTTTCACTACATTCTGCCCTTTATAGTTAAAAAGAAGGTTCTTGTTCTTGTGGCAGTAGTGAAACATTAATCTTCCTACTACCAGTATTCTTCCTTCAACCTTTATTATCAGCAATCAATAACTTGTATGTACTGCTGATAACAGCCCTCCACATCTATTTCTATGTTGTGATCAACTGATGTCATGGCTATTTTAAGTAACGAGTTCACATTGTCAGTTAGTCATAGATACAAACATTAACTGATAATAAATGCTGCCATTGAGTGTCATGGCAATAAATCTTTTGTGTAACATATCAGCTCATAATTGTGTGTCACATGGGCAGATCCAGACCCTGTGGTTGTAGAATGGGGGTGGGCGTGTAGAGGGTGGAGCGGGGGCATTACTGTTGTAAATTGTTTCACTTTTATGTAATGTGTCTTCGTATAAAGTTGTGTCACATAATAAAATCAAGAACATGTGGTTAAACTGGTGTGAGGGGTAAAGAGGGGTGGGGATGGGGAGGGGGGGGGGGGGGGCAGGGGTCAGGGCCAGGGTTAATGTTAACCTTTTAATAATGTATCATCTCATTATGGATAATTGTGATAAATATCAATTTGTTTGTTTTCTCAGCACATAACAACGACTCAGTCATAATTAGTTAATTGACATCTTGGTGATTCTTTCTTCATGGTAAATTGAAAATAAATGTGACTATCCAGTGTTACATGTTTTTAATTTCTTCACCATCAAAAACAATGTGTCACAGTGGCAGATCTAAACACTTCTTAGTGGTGGTGTGCAAGGTGTAATTTTTGTACATTTTTATCTAACATTTGTTGTTGTTGATGTTGTTTTTAAAATATGTTACAGACCATTAAAGTGACATTTTTACTGAAACTATTTATGCTGAACTATCAACAATACAGAAGAACCAGTCTTGTAAAACTGCACATATGAGTCATCAAACAATGTATAGAGGTGGCTTAAATCTAATGATGTCATTGTCTATTTATAGAATGGTAATCTGTCCACATACTTGTGATGCTTCACTTTATAGTGTGACAGATAAGGTTTAGATAAAGATGCATAGTGGATTTGGAAGACTATTTTAGGGTGGATTTTAAGCAAGGGTGAAAGTCGAATTTAGACAATTTTAGCAAAATAATTATGGTGGATTTAAAGCAGTAAACACTGTTTAAATAGATTTCCAGAGATACTATAATTTTATATAGTTTCACAGGCTAGGCCCTTGGATCGATCCCTTGCTACTACACACACCATTTCACCACATTTTCTTCAAAATGTTTATTTTGCTGTTTTCGTTGGTGTAAAAGGTATGACTCTTTGTCATAATTTTTAACATTGAAACAATTACAAAATTTACAGATAGTCTGTTTATTCATAAAATAATTGTAAATAATAAGTAAAATAAATCAAAATATCTAGTAATATCATAATTTCACAAATAGAAAAAGATTATGACTATGAGAGGCTAGAATGAAAACATCTCCACAATTCATAAATATTGTTTGTATAATTGGATTATGTTGAAGTTTTGTTGAAGGAAGTTTTTCAACATAACTACATTACTGATGCGGTAGATTTCACTGTGAAAAAGATCTACAAACTTCCTGGAAAGTTGGAGACTAATCTTTAGGAAGTTATAAAGTGCAGCAGACATAAAGTTTAGCTGAACTAAATACGGTAGTCAAAGAGGTACAAGGTTTTCATTCAATGTCATCTTTTGTGGAGCTAGGGAGCCAACATTCAGACAAGACCTTAGTTCTAAGATTGACAAAAAGAAAATTTAAAAACTCACCCTGAAGTTTGGTGACTTTTTTTCTTATACAATTTGCCAACAAATATTTTTGTTACATCACCAGTGTACACAGGTCAGTCTTCAAACAACAAAATGTATTTTTTAACATTGAATGGGCTTTTTTTAATATTGCATAATTTACTTACTTCACTTAAATTGTAGTGGGGATATTAAGCAGCAGAGAAACAAAAAAATGGTTGACCATTATTTTCTTCTTTCTTTTCAAAGTTCATCTTTGATAGTGCCACTATAGCTGCACATGAACTGGTCAGGTCACACTAGGCACAACAAGTTCTGTCATTCTCCTATTACTGATGAGTCTAGGCTGCTGTATTCTTGCAAGTGCTGTTTATTCACATATTTGACATATTTGATGTAGTTCACAATACAGTATTTATTTAAAAACAAATCATCCTTTTTTCAGGCTTAGTCCCATTGCAAGGTACATTAAAAGAGTTATAATACTGAATAAGGAAGATGTTAAAAGAGTGATATCGCAATTAAATAAATTGAAAAAAAAAAGAACATGAAGAGATTTACCTCCCTTACTTTGGCTAGCTCAGTAGTTGAAATATCCCAGTTATCTCCCCTTGCATACATAGTCCTGGCTTCCTTGTGAGACTGTTATGTGTTTTGTGCGCTCGGTGAATCAATAACTTTGTCAAGAGAGACTGTCTGGTAATTATTGATGATTCTGCCTCAAGTTAACCCCCCTCCCCACATCCTCTATACCAGAATCATGTACAGGCAGAAGAGGATAGTACTCCGTTAGCTTATTGGGATTTTCAAGTAATCGAAACAGGAAATACAACTGCACCATTGGAATCAGCCTTAGTGATTTTTGATTCGTTGACAGAATTGAAGAATGTAAGAAATATAACAGTGCTTGTGTGGGTGTGTTTATGAACATGATTTAAGATGTGAGTGTTCAACGGATATGACAACATAATGCTGAAAGTTGAGTTACACCTCTTTAAAGCATAATCTCTTGATTGGCTGAGGTGGCTAAATTTGGAAATACCACTGTAATGAATGGTGGTGTTTTGTGCAGGGACTCTATTGATGGATTTGAGTAACAGGTTGTGTGATATGTTGTCCAGCATTAAAAGATTATCAACAGGTTGAAGTGTTGAGTTTTGTAACTGGATTATTTGACTTCCAGTTATATAATATTATAATCATTATCCTATTGGTTAAGATTGGTATATGGATGATTACATAATATAGGTAATTGAATGTGTGAGAAATATTAAGAAAATGCCAAATTATCAGTTATTGAATTAATGTCAAAAAAGTAATAATTAATTGAAAAAATGAGTGATCTGTATTTAAAGAATGAACATTGATCAAAAATGTATAATATCAAATTTTGTGGTAAATCTCAATCTATTAGTTTTATTTGTGAAAAAAGTTTGATTTTATTTTGAGATATATATAAATTGGAACAAAATTTTGGTCAAAATGGTAATGTCCAGGTACTGAAGAAAGACCCCAGACAAATGAGAGAATAACTACCAGTATATTGCTGGCCAGCTGAAAAACCTTCCTAAATGAAAATTTGTTGCTTTGACTAGGAGCTGGGTCCACATAGTGACAGTCTGGAGAGGAGTCCTTCTTAAGTTGTGTTGGTTTTGAGGATAAATTGTTCTTAACAAAGAGAATTTAATTAACTAGGATGCCACTTATTTAACAAAGACTTTATATATTGTTTTATAATATAGGCTGATTGTCATCAAAACAACTCATTATTGCCTTACAGATATCAGAGCATTTATATCAAGGTTAGCAGATAATATCAAAAAGACCTGATAACTTAACATTTCTTGTCTTACAGCACTTCACTTCTTCAGCTGTAAAAAAGTTTGTTTTTTATTGTGAAGTGTCTAAATATTTCTGAGGTTGTTTTGAAAACAATGTTTAAGGCATTCTTATTGCCTTTAATATTGATATGTCTTGACACTTACGATTGGACAGACCCTGTATGCTATTTGAATGCTTGGAATGTGCTGTATACTACGATACGTTTAATGGTACATTGGAGAATACTTACATCTAACTACTTAAAACATACCAAGTACTTCATCACCCTTTTTCTTAGGAATAATTACAAAAAATACTCCATAACCTTTTTAGCAGGCATAATTTTATCAAGTACTTTTTTATTCATAAGCACAATTTTACTAGAACTTCATAATCATTTTTCTCAGGCATAATTTTACCAGGCATAATTATGCCAAGTACATCAAAATGAAACTTACACAGCATTTCTTCAACTTTTTTCATTAGCAAAATTGTACATATAGAGTACTGCTTTACTCTCTTAAAACAATTATATATAGTACTTCATCACATTTATCCAAATTAGGCATAATTTTATACTGATTTCTTCATCATATTTTTTTTTATGCATTATTTTACCAAGTCCTTCATCAGGCTTGCTTTTTGGCATGATATTACAGACTATTTCATCAAAATTTTTCCAGGGCATGATACTTCATAATACTTAGCACCTTTTTTCCTAGGCATTATTATTAAAACTGTCCTTTGGCATAAGTATACAAAGTGCTGTACTTTATCGCATTTTGTTCATCACATTCTTTTCTTAGGCATTATTTATAGAGGTTACTTAATCACATTTTTTCTTATTCATTATTATACAGGGTATCACCTTTTTTAGGCATAATTACTTCCTCATCAATTGTCTAGGCATAATTATACAGAGTACTTCATCACCATTTTATAGGCATAAATATACAGAGTACTTAATCACCATTTTATAGGCATAATTATACAGAGTACTTCATCACCATTTTATAGGCATAATTATACAGAGTACTTCATCACCATTTTAAAGGCATAATTATATAATGTACTTCATCACCATTTTATAGGCATAATTATACAGAGTACTTCATCACCATTTTATAGGCATATTTATACAGAGTGCTTTATTACCATTTTACAGGCATAATTACCATTTTATAGGCATAGTTATACATAAAACTTTATCACCATTTTATAGGCATAATTATACAGAGAAATTTATCACCATTTTATTGGCATAATTATACAGAGAACTTTATCACCATTTTAAAGGCATTATTATACAGTGTACTTCATTGGCTTTTTTTTCTAAGGCTTAATATACTGAGCATTTCAGCAGTTGTTTTTTATGGAATCATTCATAGTAATTCATTACCTTTTTTCTTAGGCAAGATTATATAGAGTACTTCATCACCTTTTTTCTCTGGCATAGATGTACATAGTGCTGTACTTTATCACCTTTTGTGTAAGCCATAATTATACAGAGTACTTCATTACCTTTTTTCTTATGCCTTATTATACAGCTTCAACTTCATTACCTTTTTTCAGGCCTGTTTTATTATTAACCATAATTATATTATTCACTATCTGACCTTGTCTACCTTATCCCCATTTGCCTCAGGCAGAATGATATAAAAATCTACTTAATCACTTTTTTCAAATCCCAAGAGTAAAGTAACAGTGTGCTATATTTAGAATCTTTTAATCAGCAAAGATCGTGGCTCTTTTATTGATTGGCAAGGCTGCAGCGCTCTGTAGAAAACACAAACCTACATTTTTAGCCAGAAAACTCATAAATATTCATCCAAAATAAATGGGTGACAGTATTACTGTTAATTGAATCTGTAAACCCACAACAAGACTGCTACATTTGCTAAATTATAGGAATTACCTAACAATGACATGTAAAGGTGTATAGATATATAGCTAGACCAAATAGTGCAGACCCTGATGAGACAACTCCAAATACAACTGGACGATCCTTTGCTACACTCGTTATGACACTTATGCGTAACTTGTTCATGCTTAACAAGTGAAGTGTTAAATAATGTGTAAAACAAAATTACTAATTATTTTTTAAACACTGCCTTACAGCTTTACTCTTTTACTATAAATACATCCATCAGAATTGAGTACATAGTAGATAGCTTGCAAGTTTCAGGTTGGGGAGGCACCTGGCTTAAGTAGTAGATAACTTGCCTGTTTTAGGTTGGGGAGGCACCTGGCTCACATAGTAGATAGCTTGCCTGTTTCAGGTTGGGGAGGCACCTGGCTTACGTAGTAGATAGCTTGCCTGTTTCAGGTTGGGAAGGCACCTGGCTTATATAGTAGATAGCTTGCCTGTTTCAGGTTGGGGAGGCACCTGGCTCACATAGTAGATAGCTTGCCTGTTTCAGGTTGGGAAGGCACCTGGCTTACATAGTAGATAGCTTGCCTGTTTCAGGTTGGGGAGGCACCTGGCTTACGTAGTAGATAGCTTGCCTGTTTCAGGTTGGGAAGGCACCTGGCTTATATAGTAGATAGCTTGCCTGTTTCAGGTTTGGGAGGCACCTGGCTCACATAGTAGATAGCTTGCCTGTTTCAGGTTGGGGAGGCACCTGGCTTACGTAGAAGATAGCTTGCCTGTTTCAGGATGGGGAGGCACCTGGTTTACGTAGTAGATAGCTTGCCTGTTTCAGGTTTGGGAGGCACCTGGCTCACATAGTAGATAGCTTGCCTGTTTCAGGTTGGGGAGGCACCTGGCTTACGTAGAAGATAGCTTGCCTGTTTCAGGATGGGGAGGCACCTGGCTTACATAGTAGATAGCTTGCCTGTTTCAGGATGGGGAGGCACCTGGTTTACGTAGTAGATAGCTTGCCTGTTTCAGGTTGGGGAGGTGCCTGGCTTATATAGTAGATAGCTTGCCTGTTTCATGTTGGGGAGGCACCAGGCTTAAGTAGTAGATAGCTTGCCTGTTTCAGGATGGGGAGGCACCTGGCATAAGTAGTAGATAGCTTGCCTGTTTCAGGTTGGGGAGGCACCTGGCTTAAGTAGTAGATAGCTTGCATGTTTCAGGTTGGGGAGGCACCTGGCTTAAGTAGTAGATAGCTTGCCTGTTTCATGTTGGGGAGGCACCAGGCTTAAGTAGTAGATAGCTTGCCTGTTTCAGGATGGGGAGACACCTGGCATAAGTAGTAGATAGCTTGCTTGTTTCAGGTTGGGGAGGCACCTGGCTTAAGTAGTAGATAGCTTGCATGTTTCAGGTTGGGGAGGCACCTGGCTTAAGTAGTAGATAGCTTGCCTGTTTCAGGTTGGGGAGGCACCTGGCTTAAGTAGTAGATAGCTTGCATGTTTCAGGTTGGGGAGGCACCTGGCTTAAGTAGTAGATAGCTTGCCTGTTTCAGGTTGGGGAGGCACCTGGCTTAAGTAGTAGATAGCTTGCATGTTTCAGGTTGGGGAGGCACCTGGCTTAAGTAGTAGATAGCTTGCCTGTTTCAGGTTGGAGAGGCACCAGGCTTAAGTAGTAGATAGCTTGCATGTTTCAGGTTGGGGAGGCACCTGGCTTAAGTAGTAGATAGCTTGCATGTTTCAGGTTGGGGAGGCACCTGGCTTAAGTAGTAGATAGCTTGCATGTTTCAGGTTGGGGAGGTGCCTGGCTTTCACTAACCTGCTATGTATCTTAGACTTGAAAAGAGTAGTGTTACAGCTCTCTTGCTATTGCTGAAGCAATTACAGTTCCATTACTGATCAACAAGTTGTCAAGTTGATGTGGCTGGGTGGTGTAGTATTTTATCAGGTGTAAATGACAATTATTCACTGTGATAGCAGCACTGTATATATGCTTCAAATAGGTGCAATCTGTGAAACAAAAAATACCCAAACAAACAAGCCTTTTTCTATAAAATCCTTGACTTCATGCTTGTACCCATTAAAATAAAATTAATTTTTAATGTTTACATTGCAATCATCTGATTGCCAGTCATCAACATACATTTTACATCCTACCATTAAATGAAACTCAACTCTTTCCGTTCCAGTTCATTTACATGGTAATGACAATGTGGCACCACATAAAGTTAAATATTAAATAATAATCAGGTGTTTACCACAGTAACACAACCCTATATTGTGGTTACGACCCATGGAATATCAGCTCCATCTGCAAAAATCATGCATAAACTCAAAGGCATAGATTAATTACTATGAAATGCCAATATCACTGAGTTTGGCATGTTGGTGAAAAACAATTGAAATATTACTTATAAAAGAAAGTTATTGAAAAAGTTATAGAAGTAGTAGATGGAGTAACTTAGCTGAATCTAAGTTTTATTGTAAAATTTGCTATTCTTTATTAGTATTTAATTGCCAAAAATATTTTTATTTTTTATTTTAGACAAATTGACATTGACATGTTGCTTTATTCAGAAGTCATAAACAAAATGCTGATTTTTTTTTTATCTTAAGTCTTACATGTATATGGATTTTTAGTTCTGTTTTTGAAATACCTACATTGCAGCATCTACTTATTATAGCAACATCTGGCAATTTTGGTTCAGTACCACCACCCCCAATGCCCACCCCCACCACCCACCATCCCCCACCTCCTCCCCATAAAAATATTAGGGTAGAACCACCGGCACACCTTAGATCAGCTGGCAGACCTCTCACATTAAGTCCTTCACCTAGAACAGGACTTGAACCCACATACTGAGAGGCTATGGAGTTATAGGAATTATCTGACCACAACTCTACAACTCTACTACTACACTATGTACGCCCCACAATTCTGTTTATTAAACTTGACCAATCATTGAACATCATATACACTGTGAGTGTCATAGACAATAGGCAATTGTAGCATAATCATTTAATTTGATTTTCCTATGGACATAGTTTATTTTTACCTCTGGAAATTAACTATGGAAAGCTACCAATAATTGTGGGTAATTGAGCCAATAATGGCCAGTATTCCTTAGCTGAAGTATCATTGCCTTATAAGGTTGTTTTTGACACATACTCTGTAAAAAGTCATACTGTTTTTGACTACCAGTAGTTGGGTTGCTACATAACCACTCCTTACTTGTAAAAAACATGTGCAATAAAGGACATCACATTGATTACTATAGTTATGGTAGTGTAAGCTGACAATTTGGACATCAGTATGTGTTTTATGGCATCACCATTTTATTTTGGAGGATTAAGATAAAACTCCCAATAACATTTGTGGATGTGGTCAGAAATTGTGATAAAAGTAAAAGTAGTAATTTTTATACATTATTTTCTAGAGTATTATTAACATTGCAAATCATATTTTACTAATATGGTTTATTTAAGATGCCTCTCTATAAGGTCGCATCGGTTAATGGAGCAAATGTTGACCTTAGATTTAGTTGCTCCTTCATCCAATTATATTGCTTTTAAACAAGGTGACTAACAAGTTTGAAATAATTATTCTGGAAATCTGTCCAAATTCACTTGTGTGACCCTACCATGTATATGTACTGTGACATTTATTCTCTATTCATGGTGCTGATTTTATTACACTATCTTCACTTTCTACAATAACAGAACAGTAAGTTCCCTCTTATAGTTGTTATAATAATCAAGTTGTATCTCTTATAAATATTCAATCAAATTATCTCTTTTACATTTGTTAGTCAATCAAGCTGTCTTGCCTACAATTGTACAAACCAAGCTATCTTTACTACAGTTTTAGTAATCGAGCTATCTCTCCTACAGTTGCACTAATGAAGCTATGTCTCCTACAACTGTACAAACCAAGCTATTTCTCCTACAATTGTACAAATCAAGCTATTTCTCCTACAACTGTACAAACCAAGCTATTTCTCTTTCAACTGTACTAATCAAGCTATGTCTCCTACAATTGTACAAACCAAGCTATTTCTCCTACAATTGTACTTATCAAGCTATGTCTCCTACAATTGTACAAACCAAGCTATGTCTCCTACAACTGTACAAACCAAGCTATGTCTCCTACAACTGTACAAACCAAGCTATGTCTCCTACATTTGTACAAACCAAGCTATTTCTCCTACAACTGTACTAATCAAGCTATGTCTCCTACAATTGTACAAACCAAGCTATGTCTCCTACAATTGTACAAATCAAGCTATTTCTCTTTCAACTGTACTAATCAAGCTATGTCTCCTACAATTGTACAAACCAAGCTATTTCTCCTACAATTGTACTTATCAAGCTATGTCTCCTACAATTGTACAAACCAAGCTATGTCTCCTACAACTGTACAAACCAAGCTATGTCTCCTACAACTGTACAAACCAAGCTATGTCTCCTACAACTGTACAAACCAAGCTATGTCTCCTACAACTGTACAAACCAAGCTATTTCTCCTACAACTGTACTAATCAAGCTATGTCTCCTACAATTGTACAAACCAAGCTATGTCTCCTACAATTGTACAAATCAAGCTATGTCTCCTACAACTGTACAAACCAAGCTATTTCTCCTACAACTGTACAAACCAAGCTTTTTCTCCTACAACTGTACAAACAAAGCTATTTCTCCTACAACTGTACTAATCAAGCTATGTCTCCTACAATTGTACTAATCAAGCTATGTCTCCTACAATTGTACTAATCAAGCTATGTCTCCTACAATTGTACAAACCAAGCTATTTCTTCTACAACTGTACAAACCAAGCTATTTCTCCTACAACTGTACAAACCAAGCTATGTCTCCTACAATTGTACAAACCAAGCTATGTCTCCTACAACTGTACAAATCAAGCTATTTCTTCTACAACTGTACAAATCAAGCTATTTCTTCACAATTGTACTAATCAAGCTTTGTCTCCTACAACTGTACAAATCAAGCTATTTCTTCTACAATTATAAAGATTAATCCATTTCTCCTTCAATTGTACAACTCCAGCTTTTCTCCTACAATTGTACAAACCAAGTGATCTACAGTTGTACAAATCAAACTATTTCTCCTACATTTGTAGTAATCAAGCCATTCTCCTTCAATTCTATAAACCAAGCTATCTCTACTACAGTTGTACACACTTTTTTTTCTCTCCTGCAGTTGTAATAATCAAGCTATTTCTCCTACAATTTTGCTAATTGAGGTATCTCATCTACACTTGAACAAATCAAGCTATTTCTCCGACAATTGTACAAATCAAGCGATTTCTCCTACTTTTGTACAAATCAACCAATTTCTTATACAATTGTACAAATCAACCAATTTCTCCTACAATCGTAAAAATCAACCAATTTTTCCTACAATGGTACAAATCAAGCTATTTCTCATACACTTGTACAAATCAAGGTGTTTCTCCTACAATTATACAAAAAAAGCTGATTCTTCTGCAATCATACAAAATTAATCAATCTCTTCTACAAGTCAAGTTGTGTCACCTAAAATTGTGCTATACGCTTTTCTACAATTTTGTTTTCTCTTAAAAAAACCCAAATCAAGTTGATTCCTTTACAATTGTACAAAGTATGCCTACCCTCATACAACTGAACAATTGTTTTCTCTCCTTTAATTATAATAATTACATTTTCCAAACTACAATGGAACAAATTGTTATTTTATCCTACAATTATACAAATTATGTTTTCCAAACTACAATGTACAAATTATGTTTTCTCAATAACAATTGTTCAAGTTGTATTTTCTCTCCTATAGATGAACAAATTATGTTTTTCACTCTTCTTCTCTCCTTATATTGTACAAATTATGTTTCTCTTCTACAATTGTACAAATTATGTTTTCCCTCTTACAATTGTATAAATTATGTTCTTTCTCCACCAAATGTAGAATTTTTTCCTTCATGCAATTTGATATGTCAACAGAAGACTATACTGCATTAAATCAAAGACAAAACTTTTTTACCTACAAAAATTTCAGTAAAAATACATCTTGAACAAAGATTAAAAAAAACAAGTAAACAATGTTTAATTATAATAAAAGACTTTTGAAACAATAATTAGATTTTTTTACTTTCTGTTAAATATAAATAACCAAAGTAGAGTAGTATAGACCCATCAAACACTACAAATTATGTTGTCTTCACATGTGACTTGATTTAAGTTCCTAATATTCCCTTTCTACAATTGTACAAAACAAGCTGTCTCCACTTGGAGACGCCTTATTGATTTTGATGTAAAGGGAATCACAGATCTTCTTTACTAAACCATCCCACTCTTGTTGATTCAGCTAGACTTTCTGCTGTGCAAGTCATGTACTTAGCAAGCTGAGCTAATTTTAATACTTTAGCACTTTTGGGAGTGCTTGTTTCAATTGGTCTGTCACTGGTGTAACTTAATGTCAAATGTTATAAACCAAGCAATAACCTAACCCTTGCAGTTGGCTATTAAGTTGTATTTTCAAGATTACAGTTCTAAATTAAAAAATAAAACCCTAACACCAGAACTTAATTGTAGTAACTGAACCTTAACATGCAAAATTGATTTATTTTATTTAAGAAAAAATGAAATAAAATGGCAATCTCAGTGTGAAACTTTGCATGATAAGAGCAGTTCACTCAAAATTCTTATCATCTTTGAAATCGATAGCCTAACATTATGCTCAAAGTCGTGTGATCCAGGTTTATTTCCAACACTTTGTCACATTTTGGTTAATCTTTGTACAGTTTTTGACTAACATGTCTACATATTGTTAGTTTGCAAGTGCATAATAAATTTGATGCAGTGTAAGGCAGACATTCCAACAGTTGCGACAGCTTTTGTAATTAAGGATGACTGTTTCATCTAAAAATAGGTCACAAGATATTATTGTAACATATGGAGAAATATATGATTGAGATAAATATATAACAAACAAAAATACATATTATGATTTCACCGGCTGCGATAGCTCAAGTGCATGTAGAGCGTCGGCTTGCAAAAGGCCGGGTCAAACCAAAGACTTAAAAGTTCGTAGTTGTGGCTTCCCTCTTAACGCTCGGGGCTAAGGGGACAGCATTACACCTGACTCGTCGGTGTCAGTATAATGGACCAGCCGGGTTCAATTCCTGGGCACCTCATAAGTGCCCCTGTGCTAAAATGATAGAAATGTCATTGCACAGTCTCGGCAAAAATGCCGGCAAATCCAATCCCATCCAATATAATTATTGCTCCCCCTTCAATTTACCTGCACCCTCTGTCTACACTGAGGTCAATTTTGTCTGAGATTAAGCCCCAAAAGAATTTTAGTTGTGTTTTTTTTAAATAGTCAAAAAATGGAAATGTTAACAGTCATTAAATATCAAATGTGTTGAGATTTATTATATTTGTTACACTTGAAAGTTTGGACATATTTAATGTGTATGAACTATGGTCTTCAGTGCTTTTAGGATAGCTACTGTTTGGTAGCCTGATGTTAATATCAGTGTGGCATCCATTAGTTCTTACATTTAATATACATGTCTACTAAAAGTTACCAGTTCCTAATGATTCAAGAAGCTTCCTAATGAAGATGTCAACAAACCAAGTTGTAAAAAACTGCTCTGTTTTAAAAGTTCAGTTAAAATTGTTCTAATTGGTCGTTATTTATTAGAGTTTTGTAGTATGTGATGGTTAGTACCTGAAATGTACAAGATATAAAATGACTTGGTAAAGGTCAAGAATGATTCCAAATTACCCATTTTGTCAACATGATAGTTTAAGTTTCGGTTATTTTTAACAGGGGTAAATGACTGAGAAAAAACAACAATATCTTACTGATGGATACTTGTACTTTATGTAACAGATGAATAAACACATGCATGTGTTTCTGTTACATAACTGAATATCTTGAAAAGATAATAAAAAAATACAGTTTTCTGTTTCAGTATCACTTATGCTAACAAGAATGGCTGTCATATAACTCATTGTGTCATTGTTATGATATCCATAAAAACATAAAAACAAAATATTGAGTATGCTTGTTTTATGTATAGTTTATCAGTTCATTTGGACTAAAGTAATGGGCCAATCAAAATTGTAACGGCAGTCTTCTATCCGATAAAACATCTTGTTTTGAACTGTTTAGTACCAACTGCCAAGATGGTAGAATCGTCAACTCATCAACCTCTTAATGCATGGTTATAAATCCTGGTCTGGCACAAACTTCCATGTAGGTTTGCCACATGACTTGCAGTCACTGGTGGTTATTGGGCAGTCTGATAACTCGGTTACATCCCTTGATTTCAAAGGGAGGCTACTCGCCGCTGAGCCTCTGGGGACTAAGTAAAAAAAAACATGGCGGACAAGGACAAAGCAATCATCGAAGCTTGTTTAAACAACTAAGAATTGGACCATTTCAAGCTAACAGATTTGAAAAATTACCTGGCGAATCATCATTTGAATGAATCCGGAAGGAAATGAAAGCTAATCAAGCGCATTATCGGCGCTCACACGCTAGATATTACTGGCAATTATGAATTGAAAAGGAGAGACCATCTCAAGAAGAATTAGTAACACTTTGCCCTCCCTTAACTGGTAACAGGTCGCCCTTGATCGGTAACTTGTCGCCATCAGATATAATTGTATGTATACATCAAGCAAAAATGTATACTTGTTAACTTAATTATAATTATTTCTACACCATTCACATCAATTTGTATTTGTTTCCATTGGCTTCATGTGCATTTTGAGTACTTTGGATATAAGTGTACCATTTCCATGCGTTAAATGAAAGGGAAAAATAATGTCAAAAGGTATACACTTGATTTAATTTGTTATATAGTGTACAATTTATATAATATTTTATCAGATATGCATACAAACACAATTAGTTTGTTGCCGTCTTCGTCGACTTCTTCATGCAGTATTGTGATAAAGCTAGCGTACGTTGCGAGATTGAATCACACACTGACTAGTCTATTAATTGCAAGCACTTATATACGTCTATGATGGCAAACATCAGTTAAGATCACATTGACTAATTATCAATCAAGATTAGTGCTAACGCTATTATCACAATAATGACTGTAGGCAAACATCAATTAACGATCACACACTGACCAATTTATTAATTTTAATTTTTATATATGTCTATGTCGGTAAACATTAATTAAGATCACACTGACTAATTATCAATCAAGATTAATGCGAATGCTATCATCACAATAATGACTGTAGACAAACTTCAACTAATGTTTACGCGTTTTTGTGAAATTATAAGATAACTGCATACTCAAGACATGGAGTGTGACAACCTTATTAAAGTATTGGCAGCAAAATATGTATGCAACTAAGTAACATTAAAATCCTTGCAACAGCGGAATTTTATTTAAATATAAAATATGAAATAAATAAACCAGGTACACAGTATAGTTATTATAGTTTAGGACGTAACATTGCATTTAAATCAAGGAACAGTGGCATTTTGTATATTGTAATGGGAGGATCAGATTTTTTTCTTTGGTTCAAATAATTTTAAAATATATAAATAAAAATATAATAATTTACGATGCTAATAATACAATGTTAATAATAATAAAGAATAAGAAGACAAATGAAGCATAAATTTAGTGTGACGAAATAATGAAAAAAAAAATAACAAGTTTACATTCTTTTTACTTAATTTCTTAAGATTTAAGGGCGAAGGGTGGCGTATACACTTATATCAGAAGTGCTCATACTGTTTATGAAGACGAAGAAAACAAATACAGTGTGAATGGTTATAAATAACTTAACAAATTTACTATTTTTTGCTTGATGTATACACTTATATCCGAAGGAGACATGTGATAAAGCAAGGGCGAACTGTTATTTATCTAGGGTGAGCTGTTACCGATCAATGGCGAAATGTTACCAGTTAAGACAGGGCGAAGTGTTATAATACCATCAAAATGCGTTGCAGTCGTTTGTTTTGAGGAAAACGATGCAATGAAACAGTTCTGTTTTTGACCACCTTCCCACTATAAACACCTTTACATATGCAGCAATATTGCAGCGATTTCCATTTCGGTTTTGTTTCTTTCTTTAATTAACTTCCCATGTCACTCGGTGTTTCATCGTCGGCAACCACAGTATTTTCTTCCGTTACACTCCATACATACCGTGGGAAATTTGACTAGCAAAATCTCGTTTTCATGAATATGCATGAGGCAGGGGAGACCAATCTTCTTCCAATGAAATCGCATGTTACAATAAAATACTCTTCAATCTCAATGACGTCATACTGGGATTTTCTTACTAAAAATAGAAACCAACGCACATGTTTACTCATGGAGGTCGCCATTTTGAACGGTAAACCGAACCTTAGTCATAAAACGTAATTTCATTGGCTAGTTGTCCGTGGTGGTTTCCTTATGGCACCAATGAAACTGCCTCATTAATTATTCATGACTACGAGATTTTCTTAGCCAATTGTCCCACGGGTACATAACGCAGCATAGCGGAGTAATGTAACGGGGGATAACCGACGATGTCGGTGTTTGTGTTATACACGCTGATAAAATTTTTACTTATACCCCGGAAGTTTTAATCAGCGCGAGTGCGTATGCGCATTCGAAGAGTACTCAAGGGCAGACAACTTAGTTATCGGACTGCCCAATACCCAACATATGTCTGGAGTCTGCCTACACCAGTAACTAGCTTGGTGTCGCCAATATGAATGTTACTGTGTTGATGCCATGTAACAAATAACAACAGTCATAGAGATTTTATAACTTCCCTGTTGGACACAGTATTTTATTTCTTGTTCTGAACATCTAGTTAAAACAATGTTAAGTATGTGGTTAAGTTATGAATGATTTGGCTTTTAATTACAGTGTGTTTAAGTTGTAAAAGAAACACGCAATATTATTGAGAAAATGCCTCATGAAATGACAGTATTTTAAGGTTAACCTTAGATTAATTGGAGTTTTTTTACCATAAATATTAAAATAGAAAATTAAAAAAAATATATACATTTATCTTAAATGTGGAAAAAATATAGATTATGATTATGGTATCATGATCATCTTAGATAAAGTATAAAAAAATTTAATTACACTATCCTTTGATTATAAAAGGGCTCGCGTGTCTTTTCAAGCTGAGAAATCTACAAACCCACAGCAATAAGACTTACAAAGCTGCCAATGAGCTAAAAATCACAGAACTTTGAAACACACAAAAAATGCAATAATGACTATGAAAACATCAGTTCAAATTTGTGTAAACATGGAAATTGTTCATGTTTTTACATCTCATAATATCAATATGGGATGAAACTACAACTAAATTAAAATGATTGTACACGAAAAAGAACTACACCTATGATAAAAAGGATCATCAGATTGTTTTGTTAATAAAAAAATGAACCATAATAAAAATGGTGTAATAATTGAATTTAAAAGAACAAGGAAGTGGCAGTAACGTTAAAGTGAATATGTGTGCACATGGGTTTCAAACCTACTACTTGTTTGATACCAAACTGATGTTTTCCCCTGCACACACTGATTGTACAAGGTGAACAATGTGTACTAGTGGCAACCGACCCCACCGGGTACGTGGACAGAGGTACTCAGGGCTTGAGGCATGCAAAATTGAGAAGGAAATTGAGAGTTTTGTGGAAAATTTCAAGAAACGTGGCTCTGCACTTGATCATCCTCCCCTGCTGCAGCGACCTCCAAGCCTGGAGTCATGCAGCTCCTCTCAGTCACGCTCCTCTCGACCATCAAGTTCAATGTACTCGTCTGATTTCACTGATGAAAGCCCGGAGAAGGCAGCATATCTGCTACCAGAGATAGTTCGGCGGTATCGCTACTGCAGCACAACCACAAGTGATTCTGAAGGTGGAGAGGAAGATTTCCGGCGTCTGCTTCTAGCGTATAAAGACAGCAAGAAACATGACACAGTTCGCAGTTCAATAACAGAGGGACCGGATACAGTGCCAGGTAATGAAAAGTAAACACTACGTTTATAGTTGTGTGTGTGGTGACAATTTCTTATCATCATCATCATCATCAGTCATCATTAGTTATCAATGTCCATACTCCATCTTTCTGGGTTGGACACTTCCATATGATTGTTTTCTATTTCTTTCAACAATAAAATAGAACAATATAATCTTAATTGGTTTAAACATATTTTATTTGGAAAAACAAACATTTACAAAACATGTTATACAATATATGGGGATAAGAACGAAAGAATAATATTCTTATTGTGTTCTTTTCCCTAATCTTAATTGTGGTTTTGTTAAACAGTAATACAAATTCTAGCTATTTGAGCAATTGTTTATGGTGGCATATTCTTGCCACCATATAATTTTAAGTTTTCATGAAAATTTAATACAATTTTCATGAAAAGTTTTCAGGGTTTCATCAAATTATTTTCACAACAAAAATGAATTGGTTCATTATCAGTTTCACATTCTGTCACAGTTATATATTTTTATAACCATTTTCACTTTCATGTTGCCAAATACCTAACCCACTATAATTGTATTACAAAAGTTTGTAACTTTTCTTCAGTAAAGCAAGTTTCATAGTTTTAATAAAAAGTTACAAAGTTTGCAGTTCAATAACTATTGGTACCTGGAAGTCATGAAAGTAAAGGATACCGTTCTAGCTTGGACTAGAATGAACATCTCTGAGGTGGCCATTTATTACAGTAAGGTCTGTAAAGATATTCCATTCTGTTTAACATACAAGTATAATCTTAAGCTACAAGTTTTTGTACTGCAATAGTTTTTAATGCTTCCTTTACAATTTGGCTGTATATTGTTCTATGATAAACTATTTTTTGCTATGGTACAAGTTTTGATATTACAATTATAACTATATTGTATTATTGTTAATGATATAAGCGTGTTGGATGGCATTGTTAACACAGTTTAAGCTGTCAGTTGGAAACTAGATATGATAGATCTGGTAGCTGAATGTTGTGTCATGAATGGAAAGACTAAAAGCGCTTACAACTCTGCCTGCAAATGCATGATAGACCAAAGGACACATAGTTTTCAAACCCAAGCCGTAGCACACCAAAGCTATAACAAGTGGTAGTGGTCTAGCTCCCTAGGTAACACTGAAGCAAATATAAGGCTTGTTCCACATCTGATTTGCCTGGCATCACAATGATATGCCTAAATGTGTGGAAACATGCCAGGTGTTTACAGCCTGATATTCACATAAAGACAGCACTATATTATGGTCTCCAGATAGCTGAAAGATTGTTGGTGGGCTGATAAACTCAAACAACAAACTACTTATACTAGGTCATCATAATGCTTCTTCTGCCAAGATGACTATTATATATTGTGTTCTTAGTTTCTATGGTAACTGTATTTAACTATAAGTTTTAAAATAAACTTTTAAATAATCTATATATGTAGTACTGACTTATATAATAACATTGCCTGTTATGGTGATAATTATGAATTGTTTATGCTATGTTTCTATGGTAACTATATTAAGTAACAGATTTTCGTGGTAAACAAGAATTCCTACAAAAGCATCATTGTGTTTTTAGAATTCTTAAAAAAGTGTCACTCTAGCTAGATGTGGTAACAATTGCTTTGTATCTTTGTTCCATTAATGCCGACATTTTGTACACATCTAATTTCTAGATCATCTCCAGGAATATAGATCTAACCACACTTTTTATTTAACCTCAACTGATTAAGTTCATAAATGAATAAAAAATAGGTTATTCTTTCATTTGCCTGTGACATTTCACCAGTTTACTTTAAGGCCATCATTGAGAATTTCATTAGGAAAAATACACAGAGCAGTTTAAACAGACAATAGTAACTTACGATTTGTTGTTGCTAAAAATAGTTTTAAACATCTCTTTATATCTCTTTCAATCATGCTTCTACTAAATCCTTTATTTCTCTTACAAACTTTATGTATTTGGTAGAATCGTCTCAGTCAGACAATGAGAGACATTAATGAATCGTCTCTCCTGAATAATCCCTATATGCAAGTAGGCCCTTTCATTTGCTTGACTCGGTTTTTATGCTTGTGCTCTATGGAGTGTATGTTAATTTTTCTGCCTTTGTTGTGATACTCAGGTTAACCATCATCAACAAACACTTCCATTTTCTTTTTTAAACAACAAATTTCTGTAAGTATTTAAATGGATTTAAAATTTATATTTATGCAAAAGTAAGATATTGTCATTGCAATTTCTACAAAAGAACAGGTGATAAAGTCCAAGAATTCCAACTAAAAGGACCTACCTACTGTTTGGAATACCTCAATATTAACTAACAAGGGAAACAATGTCCATTTCACCAATGTAACCTGTTTCATTGTAAATAAAAGAGCAGGCAATAACAGCAAATGTGAATTATTTTAGCAAGATCTTGGTAAGTATTTTTCTTAGAAAAGAACCAACCATGCAATAACAGTGTAGCTTACAGTTACAATATAAATTAAGCAGACATCGAAAAAGCACAGAATCAGGTAATATTTTTTTTATGCTCTTGGCATATGCTTTGTAGTGCAGGTAGTCACACAGTTTTGCCATCCATCCTATTTTCCTGTCTCAGCTACAACTCCTATGTTATTTGCTGCAATTTGAAACAATCTTGATCATGGTACAGACATACACTTGAAGGTGCGTCTCATAACATTTACCAGTGCAACCCTCACATCTAAGCATTCTACACATAGATGTTGATGTCACTTGATCTTTATTCACCTCAATACCGTGACACAATGCTTTTATATTGTAGAATAGTTCCATGTATAAATAAAAAGATATAATAATATTTTAGTTTATACAAATAAACTTTTATAAATAGCTAATTAAGAACACTAATGTCCTCCTGCATCACCCTCTTTGTGTTGAATATTTAATTGTATGCAATGTGTGAAAGTTCTCGGTGCCCATTATCCCTTGAGCATTGTCATACAGACTTGTCATTCGATCTGGTGTTGACACATTGCACAGCCAAGGTCATGTTAAAGGTCATTCTTTTAAATGGTTACTGTAGTGTAGTACTTCAATTAGATTTTAAAATCTTATGTGTACAATCATACATGTACACTTGTATGACCCAGGTCATATTTAAGATAATTGCATCTTCATGAGTATGTGTCAATTCCAGTGAGAAACTTGTGTATTTAAAATAATAAATAATGATGGACATTGAAACAACCATCAACATTGTTAGTTAATGCATCCTTAGTAAAGTATATATGAGTAACCTTAACAGTATGCCATTAAACTCCTGGATCAATATCTTAAATGTCATAAATCTGTGCACTTTCTTGTCTATATTCTATAGAAGGACCATATTAAAGGAAAATGAGGTTTCATCTTCAAGGAGCATAACTCTAAGTGCAAAATCAGTTTGTTACGTCAGGGGAAATAACTATGCAATTAACTGCCAGCTGTCACAGAACATATATATGTATAACATGTTGTACTGTCACTTAACACTTAGCCTTCTTGGCACAAATTGGCCATGAGTAGACAAAAAGTCAAGATCCAGATGATCCAGCTACACTTTTTGATTCTGTGTCGATAGAAATATATGTAATTATGGCAGAGTAAGTTGTTGGAACAAAACTTAGGGATTTAATATGTGTTGCTGATACTTTTAGCAGATTAAGGGTTTTAAGCACAGAGGTTTTGTGTTTTTGTCAATTATACTGAAGCATGTATTGAACAATTCATACATGTATCTATACAGTAAATACATGGCACACTGCTACTATGCTGGGAAATTGTTCAAGTGTATCACATGTGTGTGTTCTGGAGTTTATCATGATGGATTTAGATCTAACCATTGGGTGTTAGTTTATGGAATAAAAACCCAGATTACTTTGAACAACTCATCTCATTCAGAGAAGTCTGATTTAATTGACGTGTTGGCTATGTCAATTAAAATATAGAAATGAAATATATCTGATTTGGACTGTTAACCATTTACTTCTTTTATATATGTATTTATTTGTACTTTATTACAAAGAAAATTGCTTGGGTTTTGTCTTTTATAGTCCAGGGCACAATAATAGCATTACAAAGGTTGTGAGGGTTTTAGTCCCAAGTCCAGACCCTGTAGGTGGATCCTTTTGGTTCAAGCTGTACTGTCTCTTGAAAACATATTGTTGTGTCATTTCTATGACAGTTTTAAATGGGCGGTGGTTTAAATTAGTTTTTAAAAAAACTAATTTGTTGATAAAAATTTGGAACTTCGTACATGAAAAAAAGGATAAAAAAGACAAAAAAATGTGATTGAACAAAGATTTTTTTTGTTGGATTAAAACTTGCTACCCCTTGTATGGCAGTCCAGTGCTCTGTGACTGCACCACTTATTCTTCCATGCTTGTTAATATAGTTTTAGTAGTTTAGTAGTTGTAGTGTTTTAGAAGGTAAAACTACCTTAATCATTAACTGTTGTAGTATCCTAGGCTGTAACATGCCTTAATCATTAACTGTTGTAGTATCCTAGGCTGTAACATGCCTTAATCATTAACTGTTGTAGTATCCTAGGCTGTAACATGCCTTAATCATTAACTGTTGTAGTATCCTAGGCTGTAACATGCCTTAATCATTAACAGTTGTGGTGTTTTAGACTGTGACATGCCTTAATCATTAAAAGTTTTGGTGTTTTAGACTGTGACATGCTTTAATCATTAAAAATTGTGGTGTTCTAGACTGTAACATACCTTAATCATTAACAGTTGTGGTGTTCTAGACTGTAACATACCTTAATCATTAACAGTTTTGGTGTTCTAGACTGTAACATGCCTTAATCATTAACTGTTGTGGTGTTGTAGACTGTAGCATACCATGATCATTAACTATTATGGTGTTTTAAACTGTGACATGCCTTAATCATTAACAATTATGGTGTTCTATACTGTAATATGCCTTAATCATTAGAAGTTGTAGTGTTCTAGACTGCAACAAACCTAATCATTAACAATTATGGTGTTCTAGACTGACATATCTAATCTTTAATAGGTGTGGTGTTCTAGGCTGTATTATATCTTAATCATTAACAGGTATGGTGTTCTAGCTCATTTTTTCCTTACCTTACAAGGGTTGATTCCTTACTGGTTGGTATCAGAATAATGTAAAAGGAAAAACTGTCTTTAAATAGCTTACAGCTAATTGATCAGATGGTAATCTGACATGCAAAACAACTCTAAGGCCCAAGCCTAATGCCTAACCTAATGGAAGGTTCACCAAATTATACTTAACTCCTCCCCCTATTGTTTTTACAGTTTCTATCCATTTTGGTAAACAGATTCTACCGGCACTCAAGCATACTTGTATCTGCAAGTAAATCAATAGTCAGTATCCATCGGAAGAATAACACTGACCCAATGCTGTTAGTACTAAACAAGACCAGTTGAAATCCTTTCAGTGTCCATCATGGCGCAATAGTAAAGACAGATTCAGATGAACTTCAGAGTTGTTAGTTTGTGCCTTAGTGAAAGAAGTTTTTATTCATAAAATATGCACTTATGCATTACATCATGAATTATATTTGTTTTCCTGGATATTGACTGAATGTTGCATACACACAATATGAAGATTGGATATCTATTATGAGAAGTCTCTACTGTATCCCCAATGTTTGTCTTCCACATTTACATTCAAGGATGCCGTAACATTAAAAGCATGCAACAAACTTAGAAAGTTTCACCTAATGCATCAGAAGCACATGAGAGTCACAGAGAACATCAAGGGAAACTTATGAGTGTCTGGTTAAACAGGTTTACCAATACCTAGGCTGCTTACAATCAATTTCAAAAAAAGGCATTGCAAGTCATCACTTTTTGCAGTAAGTCATCACATTATGTTGTAGGTAACCACAGTATGCTGTAGGCCATCACATTATGTTGTAGATCATCACAGTATGTTGTAGATCATCACAGTATGCTGTAGGCCATCACATTATGTTATAGATCATCACAGTATGTTGTAGGCCATCACATTATGTTGTAGATCATCACAGTATGCTGTAGGCCATCACATTATGTTGTAGAACATCACAGTATGCTGTAGGCCATCACATTATGTTGTAGATCATCACAGTATGCTGTAGGCCATCACATTATGTTGTAGGTCATCACAGTATGCTGTAGGCCATCATATTATGTTGTAGATCATCACAGTATGCTGTAGGCCATCACATTATCTTATAGGTCATCACAGTATGCTGTAGGCCATCACATTATGTTGTAGGTCCTCACAGTATGCTGTAGGCCATCACATTATGTTGTAGATCATCACAGTATGCTGTAGGCCATCACATTATGTTGTAGATCATCACAGTATGCTGTAGGCCATCACATTATCTTATAGGTCATCACAATATGCTGTAGGCCATCACATTATGTTGTAGATTATCACAGTATGCTGTAGGCCATCACATTATGTTGTAGATCATTACAGTATGCTGTAGGCCATCACATTATGTTGTAGATCATCACAGTATATTGTAGGCCATCATAGTATGTTGTAGGCCATCATAGTATGTTGAAGGCCATCATAGTATGTTGTAGGTCATCACAGTATGCTGTAGGCCATCATAGTATGCTGTAGGCAATCATAGTATGTTGTAGGCCATCACAGTATGCAGTAGGCCATCACAGTATGCTGTAGGTCATCACAGTATGCTGTAGGCCATCATAGTATGCGGTAGGCCACTACAGTATGTTGAAGGCCATCATAGTATGTTGTAGGCCATCGAAGTATGCTGTAGGCCATCACAGTATGTTGTAGGTCATCACAGTATGCTGTAGGCCACTACAGTATGTTGAAGGCCATCATAGTATGTTGTAGGCCATCGTAGTATGTTGTAGGCCATCGAAGTATGCTGTAGGCCATCACAGTATGATGTAGGTCATCACAGTATGCTGTAGGCCACCACAGTATGTTGTGGGTCATCATAGTATGTTGTTGACCATCATAGTATGTTGTAGGCCATCACAGTATGCTGCAGGTCATCACAGTATGCTGTAGGCCATCATAGTATGCGGTAGGCCACTACAGTATGTTGAAGGCCATCATAGTATGTTGTAGGCCATCGAAGTATGCTGTAGGCCATCACAGTATGTTGTAGGTCATCACAGTATGCTGTAGGCCACTACAGTATGTTGAAGGCCATCATAGTATGTTGTAGGCCATCGAAGTATGCTGTAGGCCATCACAGTATGTTGTAGGTCATCACAGTATGCTGTAGGCCACCACAGTATGTTGTAGGTCATCATAGTATGTTGTTGACCATTATAGTATGTTGTAGGTCATCACAGTATGCTGTAGGCCACCACAGTATGTTGTAGGCCATCATAGTATGTTGTTGGCCATCATTGTATGTTGTAGGTCACAACAGTATGCGGTAGGCCATCATAGTATGTTGTAGGCCATCATAGTATGTTGTAGGTCATCATAGTATGTTATAGGCCATCATAGTTATGTTATAGGTCATCACAGTATGCTGTATGCCATCACATTATGTTGTAGGTTATCACAGTATGCTGTAGGCCACTACAGTATGTTATAGGCCATCATAGTTATGTTATAGGTCATCACAGTATGCTGTATGCCATCACATTATGTTGTAGGTTATCACAGTATGCTGTAGGCCACTACAGTATGTTGAAGGCCATCATAGTATGTTGTAGGCCATCATAGTATGTTGTAGGCCATCGAAGTATGCTGTAGGCCATCACAGTATGTTGTAGGTCATCACAGTATGCTGTAGGCCACCACAGTATGTTGTGGGTCATCATAGTATGTTGTTGACCATCATAGTATGTTGTAGGTTATCACAGTATGCTGTAGGCCACCACAGTATGTTGTAGGCCATCATAGTATGTTGTTGGCCATCATAGTATGTTGTAGGTCATCACAGTATGCTGTAGGTCATCACAGTATGTTGAAGGCCATCACAGTATGTTGTTGGCCATCATAGTAAGCTGTAGGCTATCACAGTATGCTGTAGGCCATCACAGTATGTTGTAGGCCATCATAGTATGCTGTACACCATTACAGTATATTGAAGGCCATCACAGTATGTTGTAGGCCATCACAGTATGTTGTAGGCCATCATAGTATGCTGAAGGCCATCATAGTATGTTGTAGGTCATCACAGTATGCTGTAGGCCATCATAGTATGCTGTAGGCAATCATAGTATGTTGTAGGCCATCATAGTATGTTGTAGGTCATCACAGTATGTTGTAGGTCATCACAGTATGTTGTAGACCATCACAGTATGCTGTAGGCCATCACATTATGCTGTAGGCCATCACAGTATGCTGTAGGTCACCACAGTATGCTGTAGGTCATCACAGTATGTTGTAGGCCATCACATTATGTTGTAGGTCATCAAAGTATGCTGTAGGCCATCATAGTATGTTGTAGGCCATCATAGTATGTTGTAGGTCATCACATTATGCTGTAGGTCATCACAGTATGCTGTAGGCCATCACATTATGTTGTAGGCCACCACAGTATGCTGTAGTTCACCACAGTATGCTGTAGGTCACCACAGTATGCTATAGGCCACCACTGTATGCTGACCACAGTATGCTGTAGGTCACCACAGTATGTTGTAGGCCATCACATTATGTTGTATGTCATCAAAGTATGCTGTAGGTCATCACAGTATGTTGCAGGTCATCATAGTGTATGCTGTAGATCATAACAGTATGCTGCTGTTTCTCAACTGCCCATGTATAGCCTGATCCTGACTTAACTAGCTGATCACTTTCTTACTCAGTTTATGAAGACGTCATTAATGCAAGTAACATTTATATAATGGTACATAGATACATGGCAAGTTGAAGTTATGGTTCGTTTGGAGGTGTAAAAATGTCAAGGTGAAGGTCACAGCTACTGACCAAAAGGTACTTATAGAACTGTACTTTATTGAACAGACTTACAGCAATGTCTAAAATCCTTTTTTCCTTTTACTGTTTAATGTTTTGTGTTTTTGGTGTTGTCAGTGTCAGAAGTCGTACTCTTATGTGCAGTAAACAATCGGCTCCATGGTTTTTGACACTAGACATGTACTTGTATTATTTTCTTTTAATTGTTTTCATTAATGGCTTATGTGTGTGACAAAGCTGAATAAAGAAAAATGATAAATGATACATTTAATTAATACTGAAGAGTGAAGTGAAAAATACTCCAGACATGAAAGGTCTGTTGTTTAAAGGTTCTGTTGGTTGACTGTCTGACAAAAAAATGTCACAGAAGTGTAAACAAATAGAATTTCATTTTAGATTTGTCCTAACAAAATGATCCTGTTATGATATTTTTTAACACTTTTTGAGTTATTTTGATTGGCAAAATTCAACTTGAAAGTAAATACAGAAGCAAAATTGACAAGTTTAAATAACAGACAAATAATATTGAGTGTCTTGTTGCAAAGTGGTTAGAATGTTTGGTGATGAAAAATCTCAAAGCTGGCACAAATATTGACTGTCAGTGACTTTTTGAAAGTTTTGTTAAAATGACAAACTTGTTAAAATATTCAATATTATTGTTAAAGATAAAAATCACTGCTGTTTCTCCAAAATTTAAACTATTACTATATAATTATGATTACCAAATAAACATTGAAGACAAACCTTTGGACATGACCTTTAAGCATTGTTGTTTTATGCCCTTCAAAAGGAAGCATATAGGCAAAGTGTCGGCCTCATGTGATAGGCAAAGTCACAGTCTCATGTAATAGACAAAGTCTCAGCCTAATGTAATAGACAAAGTCACAGCCTCATGTAATAGGCGAAAGTCTCAGCCTCATGTAAGAGGCAAAAGTCTCAGCCTCATGTAATAGGCAAATATAGACACAGTCACAGTCTCATGTAATAGGCAAAGTCACAGTCTCATGTATTAGACAAAGTCACAGTCTCATGTAATAGGCAAAGTCAAAGTCTCATGTAATAGACAGTCACAGTCTCATGTAATAGACAAAGTATCTGCCTGATATGATAGACAAAGTCACAGTCTCATGTAATAGGCAAAGTCACAGTCTCATGCAATAGATGCAGTCACAGTCTCATGTAATAGACAAAGTCACAGTCTCATGTAATAGACAGTCACAGTCTCATGTAATAGACAAAGTCACAGCCTCATGTAATAGGCAAAAGTCTCAGCCTCACGTAAGAGGCAAAAGTCTCAGTCTCATGTAATAGGCAAAGCCACAGTCTCATGTAATAGGCAAATATAGACACAGTCACAGTCTCATGTAATAGGCAAAGTCACAGTCTCAAGTATTAGACAAAGTCACAGTCTCATGTAATAGGCAAAGTCAAAGTCTCATGTAATAGACAAAGTCACAGTCTCATGTAATAGACAAAGTATCTGCCTGATATGATAGACAAAGTCACAGTCTCATGTAATAGACAAAGTCACAGTCTCATGTAATAGACAAAGTATCTGCCTGATATGATAGACAAAGTCACAGTCTCATGTAATAGGCAAAGTCACAGTCTCATGCAATAGATGCAGTCACAGTCTCATGTAATAGACAAAGTCACAGTCTCATGTAATAGACAGTCACAGCCTCATGTAATAGACAAAGTCACAGCCTCATGTAATAGGCAAAAGTCTCAGCCTCACGTAAGAGGCAAAAGTCTCAGCTTCATGTAATAGAAAAGTCAGTCTCATGTAATAGGCAAAGTCACAGTCTCATGTAATAGACAAAGTCACAGTCGCATATAATAGGCAAAGTCACAGTCTCATGTAATAGACAAAGTCACCGCCTCATGTAATAGATAAAGTCACAGTCTCATGTAATAGGTAAAGTCACAGTCTCATGTAAGAGGCAAAGTCACAGTCTCATGTAATAGGCAAAGTCACAGTCTCATGTAATAGGCAAAGTCACAGTCTCATGTAATAGACAAAGTCACAGTCGCATATAATAGGCAAAGTCACAGTCTCATGTAATAGACAAAGTCACCGCCTCATGTAATAGATAAAGTCACAGTCTCATGTAATAGGTAAAGTCACAGTCTCATGTAATAGGCAAAGTCACAGTCTCATGTAATAGGCAAAGTCACAGTCTCATGTAATAGGCAAAGTCACAGTCTCATATAATAGGCAAAGTCACAGCCTCATGTAATAGATAAAATCACAGCCTCATGTTATAGACAAGGTCTCAGCCTCATGTAATAGACAAAGTCACAGCCTCATGTAATAGACAAAATCACAGCCTCATGTTATAGACAGAATCTAAGCCTCATGTAATAGGCAAAGTCACAGCCTCATGTAATAGACAAAGTCAAGGTCTCAAATAATGGGCAAAGTCACAGTCTGATGTAATAGACAAAGTCACAGTCTCATGTAATAGACAAAGTCGCAGCCTCATGTAATAGACAAAGTCACAGTCTCATTTAATAGGCAAATCACAGTCTCATGTAATAGACAAAGTCACAGCCTCATGTAATAGGCAAAGTCACAGCCTCATGTAATAGGCAAAGTCACAGTCTCATGTAATAGGCAAAGTCACAGTCTCATGTAGTAGACAAAGTCACAGTCTCATGTAATAGGCAAATATAGACAAAGTCACAGTCTCATATAATAGACAAAGTCACAGCCTCATGTAATAGGCAAAGTCTCAGCCTCATGTAATAGGCAAAGTCACAGTCTCATGTAATAGACAAAGTCTCAGCCTCATGTAATAGGCAAAGTCACAGTCTCATGTAATAGACAAAATAACAGCCTCATGTAATAGACAAAATCACAACCTCATGTTATAGACAAAGTCTCAGTCTCATGTAATAGGCAAAGTCACAGTCTCATGTAATAGACAAAGTCGCAGCCTCATGTAATAGGCAAAGTCACAGCCTCATGTAATAGACAAAGTCTCAGCATCATGTAATAGGCAAAGTATCAGGGTCATGTACATGTAGGCACAAGGTGTTACAAGGGATTATGAAAACTTTTGAACATTTTCTAGTCTTTTACTTATCTTACTGTGTAAAGTGATTTTAGCAATTACACATTATCACCCTGACCTAGGTAACTATGTCTTGATTAAAGGAATGACAGTATGTGGGGAGTGTGTACATGCATAATTTGTCCCCAGTTTTATAGATACATATACAGTACATTAATATCCATAACTAGAGTCATTTGTCATTGGATCTCATACATTGTCACTGTTTTCAATGAGATTTTTGTCATTTTTAATCATGTATGTGGGATATTTATGGACAAAATATGGATGCTATTACTGTAATGAGGAGGTTGAAAGGATACCGGAAACTTGTAGCCTCTGCCATAGATAGTTTTCTGCCATTAGGATCATGTTGGTTTTGTTTTGAAGTACATCACACTGACATTATTGTTATAATTGTAGCATTATTGGTGGAGGTTTACCTCTGACAAATGCCTGGGTAGAACCAATGGCACACCAAGGTCAGCTGGAAGCTCGACATCTCACATGAAAGTTCTCATACCCTTGTACACATGTGATAAAAGGCTTAGGAGTTGTATGTGCTACGAGTTTGCAATGTACCCACTCGCGCCATGGGCACAATAAAATAACACCATTGGATTGAAGCACTAAGGATAATTATTATGTGATGAAGTTTAGGATTACAGATACAAGGATGCTTAAAAAAAAAATTATGTGATCATATATTAATTTGCACTATAAATGGGTATAGGTAGTCCTTGCTATAATTGGGCAGCAAGATATCCCATAATTCTCAGCTAAATCATGTTATTATGGGTAAGCAATGAAATGCTTACACTAAGATGGTTTTAGGTCAGTGCGTGCACCGGCTATACAGGATTTTATGAAGTTAAGGAAAGTTTTACTCTTTTTTTTATTATTTTTCAAGAAAGAATTGTCTTTCTCTGGATATTTGAATAGTGCATGTAATGTAATTATTATTATTGAAATAAGCACAAAGATTAATTATAATACACTAATTTACAAACACAAACAGGGCAATTATAATTTCATTTCCTTATTTGCAGCTAATTTATGATACAATTTCTTGAGGAAGGGCAGTTTTTTATGCTTATTTCTTTCTTTCTTTCTACATTTTTAATTATATTGGAGCTAATTAGACTTGTCCCTATGTGATGATTTAAATGGTACTATTAAATTTATTACAGGGTTTAGATTTTGAATTATGGGTTTGATATATTATTGCTATCAGGGGGTCTTTTCTGAAAAAGGGGACCTGAGGCCTGGGGTCTTTGAGAAGGTGACAATTTTGTAGCATTTTATTAAAAAGTGGGAAAATGTGTGTGTTAAACAATTTATTTGTTTTCCTGTTTTTGAACTCCTTCACAAGATTATCATAGGCCAGTTCACTCTAAGCTACCACTGTAGTCACAAATCTGCACCAGTGTATCTAATTTCCACATTTTGGCAATGAAATATTGAACATTATCGGTGGGAAATTTTCATTTTTAGGGGCAAATCTTTGCTTATTTTCTGAGGGGAAGAGGCCTGTAAGTAATCTCTTAAATAAAAGGTAAAATAAACCTGGCTATGAATCATATTTTATTTCACTGTCTAGAATTTCATGTATGGATTTGTGTGTGATTGAAATGGACAAAATCTGGAGCTTTTGTTCAGATGTGAATACTCATTTCTTTCTCTTACAAAATAATGATAAAATTATGACTATAACTAAAGATTACTTTCATAAATAACAGAAAATCTGCCTAAGTCGCACCTTGATCAATCAAGTCAGTTTTATAAATACACCATCAGCATGAAACTAATTGTTATGAATTCATAAATACAAGTGTTATGAATGCATGTCATGTAGTAAGTGGTGTAAACACATTTGCAATGTAATATAGTACATGTATATAGTGATAATTTGAACTGACATTAACAACATATGGGAAAAATCAAATTATACAACGACAGCCCCAGTAATTAATTATAATTATTTAGGCAGTGTTGATAATATAAGACAATAATGAGTCTGCTGGATATATTGTGTGGTTGTTGTAAGACGACTGATGATGAGAGAGGATATTTGCTGAAGAAACCTTCAGGACAGTTTAAGCGAACACTCCTGAAAGCCCTTCATTCAGTGGAAAGTAGTCTACCATGGAGAAATGAAGGTGATGATGAATTAACTTTGAGTTTAAAACACGTTTTTATGTTTATTATATAACCAAGTGCCAAGTGCTTGGAATGGTTCACAGCTTATATCAAATATATTATTTTATCATAAATTCATGAGCATATGTACTAAAAGACTGTATAGTATTTACTTATAGAGGTTATAAATGGGTCAACTGAAGGACTATTCAAACTAGGATATTTCATATTTTTCATTTTCCAGAAGGTTAAAAATGTAATGATCTTTTCTGTAATAAACTGTAAAATTCTCTTTTTGCCCATGTATTTTAATAAAATAATATTTTCTTGTTTTTTCAAAAAGAGTTATTTCGTCTTTGTTAAAAAGATGCATTTTCATTGCATTTTTTATAGTTTTGTCTCTTTCTAATTAAAGTTAATCAATCATCTGTTGACCTACTGGTAAAGTATTAAGTTCAAGTTTTCACTCTGCTGATCTGTCCAGTAATGTTTCCGAATGCAGCCCTAATAAGTAAAATATGGGCTGACAATAAATATGATGTCATATTTACATTTATGGTGTATACATGAGTTAATTGTGAAGATATGGAAATCATATTCCACTGATATATCAGTGCTACCCACACAATATTCAGATAAATTAACATATACTTAAATAATTTAAAGGAATTAATATAAAGTCAATATATATTCTTTGTTTCCCATACATGAAATTTTCAATGGAAATTAATACACAATCTATATACAATGTATTATTTTTCCTTTACCAATATTCATTGTATAGACAATGTCTTCATTGTGATTTCATGAGTTATCTTCCTTACAAAGATATTGAAAAATGAACTGTCCCTGGTAACACATTGATTGAACCTTGGCTCCATGTATGAAGGATGCTGCATTCTATATCTTGCTGACAATCCTGGGACTGTTTAATGGTCATAAGACCACTAAATGATCATACACGTCATGTGATAACAGTCCAAGGACAGGTGTAAGTCACAAAAGCATATATAATTAAGAAGTAATCTACTTATCTGAGGACTGGTAGAAAATTGTCTTAGTAACACAGCTATGGTCTTTATAGCAACTTTCAGCTACTAATGGATGACTAAGAACCCAAAACAAATGACTAAGGTAGCACCACAGGTGCACCGGAGGTATGGTTGATGACTCTTTTGTATTACCTCTTAGCTGACTAAACACACATTTATATGACTGGCAAATGGTGTAGATCTAGATCAGCCAACTCCCTACACTATTTAATACTGAATTTCTTACAAATTTGTTTAGGTGGTATTGCATGTCAAGGTAAGAAGATGATAAAGAATTAGTCTTGGATACTAACACATGTAGCCAGTTAAGTGCTAAGTTTTTGCTTCTGCCTGGGCTATAAAATCCACACTGAACAAGGATGATGAGTTACAAGTTGCCAGCTCTAATGGCATGGCCATGAATGCATGAATGACATAAATGATCATGTTGTATATAAGCCCTGGTTCTACTTTCAGGAGATGCTATGGGTATGGAGGCATGTCCATACAGTGTGCTTGATGTGGCCTCTCTCCTACAGTCCAAGTTTGCCTTTGTCTCGGGTATGTACATTGTTCCAAATTGATTAACCCTTTCGTTCATGCACGAGCACTTAACACTTTGCAAAGCATACTCAAATTTCACTTTTTATTCCTCACTGATGGAATCAGGAGGGGACTATTGTTATCCTGGCCGATAGAATCACAAGTGGGATATTGTTTTGATTAGTTATCGAGTATGTATACAGAGTAACATTTGTTTCCATGCTATTTCTTGGCAACAGCTTACTGCATTTCAACCAAACCTATATGGGAACCATCAATACTAAAAGGAGATATGCACATCATTGGCATTTTCCCATCTGACTGTTTAGCACAGAGTTATGGCCGCAATAGCTCAAGTGGTAGAGTGTCAGCTTGCAGATCTGGAAGTTGCGGGTTCAAAACCCGGCCTTGTCAAACCAGAAACTTTAAAATTGGTAGTAGTGGCTTCCCTCCTAATGCTCGGGGCCAAGGCAAAGCATTACGCCTGACTCGTCCATGTCAGTATAATGGCCCAGCGGTTCAGTTCCTGGGCACCTCATAAGTGCCCCTAGCTATAATGATAGAAATGTTGCTGCACTGTATCGACAAAAATGCCGGCAAATCCCATCCCTATATATAATTATAACTACTTCATTCATATATACATAAACATAACTAGTTCATTCATATATATATATATATATATAAACTTGTTCATTTACTTATATATACATAAACATAACTAGTTCATTCACTTATATATATATACATAAACATAACTAGTTCATTCACTTATATATATATATATATATATATATATATATATATATATATATAAACATAACTAGTTCATTCACTTATATATACATAAACATAACTAGTTCATTCATATATATATATATATATATATATATATATATATATATATATATATATATATATATATATATATATATATATATACATAACTTGTTCATCCACTTATATTTACATAAACATAACTAGTTCATTCACTTATATATACATAAACATAAGTTCATTCACTCATATATATATATATAAACATAACTAGTTCATTCACATAAACATAAGTAGTTCATTCATACATACATAAACATGATTTGTTCATTCACATATGCCTAAACATAAATAGTTCATTCATATATATATAAACATAACTAGTTCATTCACATATGCATCAACATAACTTGTTCATTCACATATATATAAACATAACTAGTTCATTCATATATACATAAACATAACTAGTTCATTCATGTATATAAACATAACTAGTTCATTCATATATACATTTACATAACTAGGTCATTCACATATATATAAACATAACTAGTTCATTTATATATATATATATATAAACATAACTAGTTCATTTAAATATGCATTTACATAACTAGGTCATTCACATATATATAAACATAACTAGTTCATTCATGTATACATTTACATAACTAGGTCATTCACATATATAAACATAACTTGTTCATTCACATATACATAAACATACCAACTAACTCAGTTCTTAAGCAAAATTAATATCATCAATGTTATAAATGACATTGTTTTGAATGTAGGCATCAATGTATATGTGTTTAAAAACACTCCTATGTTGGACATTTAACAAAAATTCATACTACATTTGTATCTGCTGAAACTTTATAGCATATTGTTTAGGCTGCATCTTATTTCTGAGGAAGTTTAAAACAAATTATCAGATTTTATGAACTTCACTGTATAGAGCATATATGTGGACTAGAAAACAGTAGGATATTTAAATCTTGTGATATCTCTACACCTCATGTTTAAAATGTTTAAAAAACGAAAACATGATTAAAATCTTGTCACATGATTAAAAACTTGTCACACATGCTATTTTTTAAAACAGCATATGTAGTTCAATACAAAAGGGTATTTTGTATGTTTTGACTGATAAATTATTCATAAGGTTCTGTGAAAAAATTATAAAATGTTGTTGTCGATAAAATGTTGTTGTCCTTTTCATTTTAGAACTTTGGTTTGTCATGGTGTAAATAGATTTTTATTATGTTAACAGTTAACTAATTAAAGCAGTCTGTAATTCCATCATGTTGTTTTTAGCTTATTTAACACTTGCAAACATTATAGAATTGACCTACTCTCATGTGCGCTATAGATTAGATATAAAGGGTTGGACCTTCAGTCTCTTGTGCAGACTTACCCTTACTCTTTAAAATTAAACATTAGAATTACCATGCCTTACTATTCAGAATGGATCAGAAGACATCTATCACTACAAATGTACAATCATCCCATGTTTTGTAATAATTATTTTATTCAATAGGAGCCAAGATGAAAAGCGGAGCACCGATTATGACGTTTCCTGACCGACCCAATGTACCCGAGCCGTCAGAGGATGACTATAAAAAACTTGTCACCTACCTGTGTAGTATACCTGCGTAAGTTTTAACATCCAGTAAAAACAACTCAGGAAAACCAATTTTTATTATGAGTTTCCTTTTATTGTTGGAAACACTAAAAGTGTGTGTGTTTTTTCCAGAAACTTACAGGTTTATATGTTAGTGTGTACTGAAATGCCATCATTGACTTGAGGTTACAAAGGCGGTAGTATTTTCATGGTGTTTCTTATGTTCTTGAATTAATTATTATATATTTTGGTTATTTATTGCATTTATTATTGATATTTATTACATGTATTATTATTATTATTATTATAATTAATATTATTATTATTATTATTAAGCCTCAGCCTTGATTGCTATGGATTGAGTTGAATTTCAAGTTAAAACTTGAATGTAAGGAAGTTTTCTATTTGACCTGTGTGCACCCATAGCAATTTATTTTCTTTGCTCACCCTCCACCAATAAGAGGCATTACTGAATAGTCTCCCCTGAATAATTCCTAAATGGAAGTAGGTCCTTTTATTTGTTTTACCCAGTCTTTATGCTTGTACTCTGAGGAGTGTATGTCAATTTTTCTGCCTTTCTTGTGATACCCAGTTTAACCGTCATCAACAAACACTTCCATTTCCATTTGTAAATAACAAATCTGTATTAGTATTTAAATGGATTTTTAGCTTTTATTTTATGCAAAAGTAAGAAATTTGGCTGTGTGTAATTGCAATATCTACAAAGAAAAGGTGATAAAGTCCAAGAATTACAACTAAAAGGACCTCCCTACTTTTTGAAGTACCTCGGATAATAACTTACAAGGGAGACAATTTCTATTTCACCAGTGTACCCCATTATAGTTTAAAGTTGCCATACTGGCCATAACTATATCACTGCAATATATTAATGTTATAGAAACAGTAGCATATTTAGTTTATTTCATTTATTTATTTATTTGAATCCAGATTGGATGAGGCCCAGCTGGGGTTTGTTCTGCTGGTAGATCGAAGACAAAGCGGATGGGGATCTGTCAAGACTATCCTCATGAGGTTTTCTGTAAGTTTCTAATTATTGACATCTATAACCTCCTCATCAATCCAAAGTTGTCATTCCTAAGGATTTTTCAAGCATCTGTAACCAGAAATTGCTTGCTTGCTCAACTTTTTGAAATATGTGAAGGTATTGTTATGGCCCTATTGTTGTTCTTGATACATTATGTAGTTAACCTTTTTTGTTACGGCTATTGTTATAGCCCTCTCTTTGGCATTGTTATATGTTACCTTTTTGTTAATGTATATTTCTCAACATTTGTCAAAGATCTTTACTTTAAATCTGAAATACTTGTTCAGTATCAAACTCAGAACTCATTTTGAAAATAAGGTAAGTCTAAAATAAACTTTTTTTATCCTATCCTGTACTGAGAAAAGTGAAAGCTGTCTACTGACAGCTCTTGTTTTATTTAGGTATAGTCTTTACAAAAGTAAAACTCAGTTTGGGTTAGAGTTAATTAATTGAGATATTTTTATCGCTTTCTCATTATTTCGAGGTTCACTAACGGATAGGTTCTACTTACTGTAGTCTTGGCCAATGCTTCTGGTTATGTAAGGCGTAATGTTGTTAGCAAACAATACCAGCACTATAGCTGTTTTGTTTCAAATTGATCCAGGATTTATTTCACTATTTGTCTTTGAGAAGGGCATGATTAGAGCTCTGTAAGCCTGTTAAAGCACCCTTTTGACTCACCTTTCCCAGGTGGTAACTGTTGGGTTTGCCTTATTTTTATGTAATGTCTCATCTCACTGAATTTTTACATTTGCCAGGATGTGAACATATTCATTGTTGTTGAAAATATAGATGGCTAAAGGTTAATATTACATCTCCCCATTACTATAGGAAAAACTAAGGTTATAACCCACATTAATCTTGAATATGAATAAGGCATTTACCTTCATGAAAAAAATTATGCTGTGTAACATCTACTTAACATTATTAAATATCCTATAAATAGACACATTATCATTTGCAAAGGCATCAGAACATTAGAGTCAATATCATGTAATATTAACCAGTTTTACAACATCACATTGTCAGTAACTTGTAGCCTGCTATTCATATATATATATAAGGTTTAGGCAAATAGTTTAGATCCAGATAAGCCAGCTGTCTGATCAGGATCTACACTATTTGCTGCTCAGTCTCTGTTTATAAGTATATCAACCCTGACATTTAATATATAATATAATATATTAAAGCGAATACAAATCCAGAGAACTTAGCCTGGGTTTTGAACAAAATGTAGCAAGTCAAGGATTAAATGAAATCTGAATGTACACTCTGATGAGTGAAAGCTTTCTAAGTGCCATAATGTTAATGCAGGTATGCCCTTACTTTGTGTCATCTTAATGCACATATGTAATTGATAGTTTCTAAAGCAACATGTGTTAAAATAAATAATTCTTAAACTTCTGGCTTAATTGATTAAAATGATTTCGTAGAAGTAAATCATATACATGTAAAATGATGAGTTTATGTAGATTGTATTTGCACTTGCTGTGTGGTTATTTATTTGTATTTGGTAATACACATGTGTAATGGTTATATAATAAAAATGTGTAATGGTTATATATATAGTAAAACAATGCTGGACTGTTCACCTGGTATACCATGATAATGAAGTGCACTGAAGAATTGGTTATGCTTTGTCATTCTTTTTTAGCACATATAACATCAAGTATACCAGCTAAACAGTTCATTATTGTATATTAGCTCAAGTCTACTTTCTTTAATTGAATTTCTTTAAAGAATACTTAAATTAAAAATAATACTAAGTAAGAACAAACAGACTTTATGCACAATTTCAAGTAATCCCTTATGAGAAAATAACACTACATATTTTATTGAGAACCTTATCACATAGGCATACCAAACTTCTTGTAGAAAAAATATATCTGCCGTCTTTTGGAGGATGTCTCTGGATTTCTGAAAGATTATTGGTCAGATGGTGACTACAGATAAACAGTATTTAATATTGGTCTTGTGTGTGACTTAGTTTCTCCTTTTGTCCTCTTGCAGGGTTTTTTCCCATGTCACATCCAGGTAGTGTTCTTACTGCAGCCTCACGGATTCTTCCAGAGAGCATTCTCAGACTACAGGTCAAAGTTCAAGGAGGAGTTGGAGTACAAGGTAATGTCAGCGGTCAAGGTTTAATTAAATATTATAGGTCAAGATCGCTTTAGTAATCTTGATAATCTTAATAATCTTAAAATCTTGGTTGTTATCTGTAAACCATATAAAGACACAGGTAACTTCATCTTGTCTGTAATTATTTATTCTTATCAGTTTAAAGATTAACCCAATGTAATGTTAATACTTTGACCTGGATATGGTGACCTTTGACCTTGAGTTTATTTACAGCAAAATGTAACATGGATATCTTTTTTGATATGTGGTGTTTATACATATTGAATAACAAATAAAAATGAATGAAATAAATAACCAAATAAGATGGTTTTAATTCTGTCAAGAATTTATTCTTTCAGGTGGTGTTTATAGATGAACCCAATGAGATGTTTGAATACCTTGAACCAGATATGGTGACCTCTGACCTTGGAGGTCAGCTGGAGTTTGATGCTAATGAATGGACACAGAACAGATCTGTACGTGACCATGACCTTTCATATTGAACTCACAATTTTTATTGTTGAATCAGGAGCTGGATGATGTATGCAGAGACATTTTGATTTGTTCCTAATTTAGTTCCCTTGGTTGTTCTTAAATGGTAGGATATTTGTATGACAACTGTTTGAGCTGATATTAGGATAATATCATTTGATAGTGGTGTCATAAGTGTATTGGGTGGTGTCTGTGGCATAGAGGTAGAGTTGCCAAGAAGGGTTCGGATCCTGTTCTTCTCAAAGGACTCATTGTACGAAGGTCTTTCAGCTGATTGAGGCTCTACCAAGACATTTGTCTGGGGTCTGCCTCCAACAAGATAGCTGCACATTGCTATAATTACCATAATTGGTCACTGCGATGTACTTCAAGTACAAAATAAACCTAAGTACTTCTTGCATGCTATCAAAATGATGGTAGCACTATATCTGTGCCAATGAAACCAACAAAGCATTGAAAATGATCATGTTTGAAGTTGACATGCATTTTGTCATGATTTTCAAAAGAGACTTGTGAGGCCTGTAAAAATATACACAGGTGCCAAAAAGCGCAGATGTGTGCATACTTTCGAGAAATTTATTGTAAATTGCAAGACTGGGTTTAACTTTTAGTGAATTTTGTTGTTTCTGAATTAAGTCACAATGTACAAAAATGCCTTGTAGTGTTTTTGACAAAGCTGAAACTCATTATAATAACCCATTCAATATAATTGTGCTTGTATTCACAATCTATATGTTTCTTCCTTTTAGATTAATACATTCTTTTCCACCACAGCTTGTTGAGAATTTCAAAAGCAACTTTGAGCTGATTTAAGTATCTTTTTCCATCTAGAACAATGGATATTTTTATCCTTTTGGATCACTCAACATATCGGTCATTACTTATTTTCCACCACTATTTCTATTTTGGCTGGTAATTGCCTTTAAAGTATAACTTATTGGTTAGTTGCCTGTTCTTTCCATCTGCAAGTTATAACATTTCTTGGCCATTTTTCCTTGGTATACAAGTACCTAAAGTTAAAGTATAACCTTTCTCTTGCCCACCCCTGACAGGCTGTTGAGAAGTTCAGTAGCAACACAGAAAAGATTGCTGTTGCCTTGACTACGCTGATACGAAAACTTCAGAATGCATGCACACCGAATGATGTGGAAGGTACACAGCGACAGATTCAGGAACACACGGCCCAGCGACGAGAACTTTTTGAGGATCTTGAGTCAGCCATGTTTCATGGACAAACCTTACTCAGCTGCATCAAGGGAGATAATGAGAGGACACCTCTTGTACATGTGACACATGTGCTGGAAGTGGAGAAGTGAGTTAACTCCCTTTGTGATACTGTTTTATGTTATTGAAATACCATCTGAGTTGATGTTGGAACATTATTTAGGTAATAAACAGTCAACAATTTCTATAACAATAATCACATAATATATGATCTGGTAAAGGCAAATTATTTTTTTAGATCATGACATTTTTTGTTTCATGCTGTACTCTGTATATACTGAGTAAATATTCACAAAACTATCCATATTGATTCTAAATCAGGAAATCAGCTTGAAGCAACTCTTCTGTAAGATTATTATTATGTATTTCACCTCAACAAAATGTGTCCTGTTGACAAAATCAATGATTTTTCTGTACTTATAATTTCAAAATAAGCGACGACACTTTCATGAAATAGATTATATCATTTTACATACCCTTTTTTCCTGTTACTTTATTGGTTTAACTGAATTTCATTTAATGGCTATCAATTAGGCATGTTTCATTATGTTTGGACTCATTTATGTTGTTCATATATGTCCAGTAGTTAATGGAAGTTAGAAACTGACCAATGATATGCTTGAAATTATCTAACAAAGATTTAAAGTTGTAAAGTGGCCAGACACAGTAAATTTGTACATGCATCTCTCATTATGGCCCCCTCTACATAGTTGAATTCTGGGCTACAGTGTTCCATTTAGGACTGACTTATACACATCTTTATAATTTTACCTAAGCACACTTGGAACATTTAATAGGCAGTTGGTCGTGCCTTGTGACCAATTAACTGTCAGTATACCATTAAAAAAAAAAATTTAAATTACAAATACCAATAGGTAGATTGAGTTTCTGACATTTGTAAGTTCGAATATTGTTTTGACATGTATTCTTCCACAATTTTGTTTGACTGCCAAATTGTTCATCTATAAGAGTCAGAGGTATATTTTAATTCATTATTCATTTTGTTGTGTAACAAATGTTTTAAGTGACTAATTAGACCAGTTTGTATATGGTTTCAGGTTGGTGATGCAGCTAGATGAGACACAGAAACAATTTGAGGAGTACTGGGTGAATCATCAGAAGAAACTGCAACAATCTTTGCAGCTGCGGGAGTTTGAGGAGGACTTTAAACTGGTATGTTGCTTTTTTCATTCAATTATACTAATATTTTTAGTGGCAGAGATTTAGTTCCAAGGTTATAAACCTTAAACAAAAGTCTGAGATCATTCTCAAGGATCTGATTGGCTGAATTTTAATTTAATTTTAAATCTGGCCAATCAAAAGCTCAAGGATTAGATTCAGCTGCAGATTAAAGTTTTATAACCTGCAGCCCAGGTTTAATATTCAAGAATAAGTCATATTTATTGGACAAAACATCATATTTAATGGGAATTATGGTTTCCTGCCAAACTTCATCTCAGTCAAACTGACCTTCTACCAGTAAATGTCACATCATATCCCGTGGCTCACTAGCCATAAGTTGTATAATATTAACAGGTTTTCTTACACTCACTGACCTGTATGAGCAGACTTATGACAATCTATTTCATTTTTTGAAGACTACCTTGTTGGAACTTCACTGTAGCATTTAAAATATGCAACTTATCTACAAGTGTCAAGTCCTGTATTAATGTCTTAAGCACTGGAGGTACATGTATGATGGTAAGAGCATCATAGCATAGATACAGTGGTAACAAAATCAGTCATCATCAGCATTGAAAACTGGTTAGTTTTGTCCTTTGCTTTCTGGTCCACTTGATAATTTTTACGCAATGAATATTGTCAAAAGAAATGCCAAAAACCATGACATATTTATTTTATTAATATTCCAAATTGTAAACTGTCGGTGACATTTGATTCTACTAAACTAATCTCCAGTGCAAGAGAGATCATAATTCAGAAGTTGTGTATTTCTTAGTCAAATATTTTCCATATATTGATAGTGTCGTATAAATATTGATAGTGAAATGTAAGAGAATCAGTGTCAGCCCTAATCTTAAATACTATATGTATGTTTTGTTGTTTCAGTTTCAATTCAAGGTGGAGACAAATATGAACATCCTGGAGGAGAAGATGAAAGATTTAGGGGACTGTGTCAAGCGGGTAGAAGAACTGATCAATGAGTTTCAGAACTTTGAAGAAATCGCAAATGTAAGTAAAATCTTTGTCAATGAGTGTACATCTTTGAGCTTGAGAATGAATCTAAGCAGCACAAATGCAACCAAGATTTGTCTTTGATGATCACTTGCCTAATATTAGACTGATGGTTTTCAGCCCAAAAGCTGGCAGCATGCAAGTAGTCTTTTAACCAAGTCTGACTGAAAGACTGAGTGAAATCAGTGATGAAAGATGTCAAGGTCATTGAAGTGGCAATGGAGGTCATCTCACACAGCACCAATGTGACAAGAGTCATTAAGTTATAACAAAAGACAGAGATGAAGAGAGGAAAGATATCAACAGAGAGAATGATGGGGAAATGAAGAGATAGTTAGGGGAAAATGTGGGAGAGAGCCAAAAACAATGAGAAAGATTCTGCAAAAGGAGGCATGATGGGGGAGGGGAGAACAATAGAAGGATGGGGAGCAGGAGTGAGATGTCTTAGGAGGAATAAGAGATGAGAGAAGACTTACATGTAGGATGGGAAAAAAAGCAGAGAAGAGAAAATAAAAAATGCATGAAAGAATAAGGGGAAGAAGATGGAGGGAAAGAGAGAGAGAAGGTAACAAGAATAAGAATGCATCTGAATAATGGCAAAGTGAAAATAAGTGATAGAGATCAAGTAAATAAATCAGATGGTGAGATGGAAAGAATGGGAAAGAGAAAGATAGCATTAAAACAGATAACATGAGACTGAATGTGATTGAAAGAAAAGATTGGACTGGTTGAGACATGGCAAGAAACAAAAGGGCAAAAGGTGAGAGTGTGGGAAGGAAGGGAAAGACAGAAACTTTAAAATTTGGAGATTAGACTGCTTTCCTGTTAGAATTATTCATTTATTCTTATCTAACCACTTCAATGATTGTGTGTAGCCGCACACTCAAGCTCAAAGTTTTATAAAGCAGATCCCATGTTAAAGTATAATGTTGTTTTTCCCCAAAGACTGATGAATTTAATTTATTCTGTACAGATGCTTGAGAATAGCCTTAAACTCAAGCATTACATTGTATAATTTCTTACCAATGTTGTCCTTGTATCATTGGAAATGATTTGAGATTTGTGTTATAAGTATCTTATTTTTTATTTTCAATAGATTGAAAAAAAGAAATGTTTTGCTTGAACTCAACAAATGGCTGTGTTTATATTTATGTAATTATTTTAATGAATTAATTTGTGTTCTGTTTACATTGTTTTCAAGTCATTCAGGTTAATTCTTTATCCAATAGGTTTGATATTATCTTTTATATTAATGCAATACATTTTCAGAAATCTTTGAATATAGGTTCTGATATGATCTATTTCTTAATTATTTTTGTCCTTCACCTTTAGATAATACATTGAAAGGTAACATTCAAAGCAGTTGAGCTCACTTGAAGACTTTTTCACTAAATTGTATCACTGTGTGTCAAACCTAACATGTGATGGTGGCACCCATGGCCAAAGGGCATAGTTGCCAACTTCTAACACCTCTGACTCCTTGGTCTCTCTTCTTGTGGGTTCAAGTCCCAGGCAATACAAAGGAAGTAATATGGGGAAGTCTTCAAGCTGACCTTTGGTGTACCTGTGGTTCTACACAGGCATTTGTCTTGGATCTTCTAGCTTGATGTCCCATTAATAACAAGAGCACAATACATGAACATTACTTGGTGTAATAATTTCATGACGTTGTGAAATAACAATGTTTGTGGTAATGGTACACAATATATGATTTTGAAACACATTTTAGCCAAGGTCTTTGGCTAGAACACATTTTGGTGAACACATTTGAGGGAGGATATTTTGGAAGAAACCTATTTTCTTGCTCTCAATAGATAGCAAGTATTTGGGGAATGCTTTTGTGAAACACATTGATGAATAACATGTTTTGTGGTAAACACGCTTGGAGTGAGATGTTTTAGGGTAAACATGCTTGGGAAAATATTTTAAGGTGAACACACCTGGAATAACATGTTTTAGGATAAACACAATTGGAACAACCTGTTTTGTGGGTGAGCACATTGACATTCGGTAACATGTTTTGGAGAACACACCTGCAATAATATTTTGTGGGGTTTAACACTATGAATTTCACCTTTTTAGTGAAGAATATTAAATGGCATATTAAGGCAATAATTAAGGCATTTAATCTGAAATAGTTTGTGAATTTGTTTTGATTTATTACAAAGCATAATTTGCCAATTTCAAATAAGTTGTTCCAGTTTACAAAAGCATGGGAAATAACCAATATTATTAAGGGTTATAGTCATAGCAAAGTGGCCTCCCTTAAGACCGGCTTAAGCATACAGGTGGCACCTTATAGCTTGTGTCTCTGTACACATCTGTTGACACAAGAAGGTTTGACCTATTGTGGATCGCTGTGGTAGATTAGTGGAATAAAGGACATTTGTATACCGGAACATTTTCACACAAAGGGCTAGTTTCCACGTGTTGAGCTATTCTATTGAATGGACTCTCATTAAATTTGGATTAAGTTATTTTCACTAAGTATTGCCCGGGTGTGTTAAATGTTTTTTTCTAACTTTTTATTTCTAAACAATTTTAGCTTGTTAATGTTAAAATACACCTGACAGGAAATAGGTTTCACATTTTGTTTTAAATATTTACCATGTAAGAGAAGTTTTACTAAAGTTTGAAGCCATGCTGCACTCTGTATTCTACAGTATCTGGGGTTGTTATTGATTAATTCTTTTCTACTTGAATGTTAACCATTGACATATTGGAGTTTTATTTATGTATGTGAGTGCATTGAACAAAGTAGGATAATAAAATTGATTATCTAATTAATCAATTAAGGAAAACCCTAATTAAGATATTGACATGTAATTGTTATGCTGGAATGTGTGTTTTTGATATATTGTGTTTAAGTGAAATTTGTCAAGAATACTGCTGAAATTCATTACCAGTGTTGGATTTACTTGAATGAACTGAATGTACTACAGTTGTTCAAATATTAATTAATTAAAAAAAACTTAAGTTATCCAGATATTCACATACATAAACTTGTTCATGGGTATAATGTACATAGATATGAATCTGTTCTCCATGAAATTGTCATCTGTATATGTCAATAAAATTGATCAATATACAATCCATGAAGTTAGAAACTGTACATATCTATCAATTTGAAACTTGTTCAATTACAAGAATTGGACAACTGCACATGTATGTGAATCTGCACGCAGTACATGTCTGTGAATCTGCATGCAGTACATGTCTATGAATCTGAAACTTGTTCATGTCCATGAATTAACAAGTGTAAAATAATTCATGGAAATGTCACAAAACCAATGACTAGAAATACATATACTATAACTTTGTGATTACATTGAGCACCATATAACTGTTTTTGTGAGGATGTAACTGTTTTTTGCAAAGACATGTGCCTTTTATTGTATACATGACATTGGTGTTATACTACAGGGGATTTAATGTTGGCTTGCAGTACAATCAGTGTTCATAATTTACATTGGAATTAGATCATTTGGATGTATTCAAGAAATGTTCCATTTATGTGTTATAACCTGGGAGGGAATCACTTCTCTTGCAATGGGTAAGTTGCCTAGAATTATACCTTTAAAAATATAATACAAGTGTTTGTTTAGTAATTTAACATTTCTATGAACCTAATTCAATTTATAATCTCGTGCAAACTTAGTGAGCCTACATCTGTCAAAACAGACCCAACTGGTTTTATTTTTATTTTGGTGTAAAATTAGTAATTTTTGTATTGCAAACATTGATAACATTCTTAAAATGCCAAGTAGCAATGCTTAGATAAGACTTATTGTTTAGCATGTTGACATGTTCTTGTTTGTTTATTGGGTTTATCGTCCCACCAACAGTTACTTGTTCTTGTTTGGGAACAAAACACCAAAAGGAGATCATTGCTGATATCTTTGCATACACAGTATTTATTGTCTCTTTAATTTTTTGCTTTGCCTCTTCACTATCAAATTGATCCAATAAGGCCCCCCACCAAAAAAAATGTTTGGTCCAGGAAACTGTCCCAAGAAAAAGCCATGTAATGTAGGCACCATTGTTGTTTCTCAGGTTGTTGTTGTTTTAAGTCTGTCGAAAGCTATTTTGTTCAAAAGCAATTCATAGCTTATGCTATTTGTATGCATCAATACAGAAAGATTGATTTGACATAGACACAATTTCTGCTGCATAGCTCATTACTAGAGCATCCACTTGCAGATCTGGAGGCAGTAGGTTCAAAGCCTGGCCAGGTCAAATCAAAGACTTAAAAATTGGTAATAAAGGCTTCCCTTCTAGATACTTAAGGTTAAAGGTTTGCCATTTGTCGAATAATGTCACCTGCTGAGTCCAATCTCTGGTGGACCTTGTAATGTTATACTAGTACTCTGATAAGAGCTGTTGGCAGGATAGGTAGAAAAAAAAGATTCTATGAGCTGACAGTATGTAGTACGTATTCCATTGTACTGAAAGTTTTAAATGGATAGTTAGATGGTTGACAGCCTTCAACCATTTTCTTAGGATTAACAGTTATATACAATTATTAAAAAAGGTTAATCGAGATACTGTATTTTTATGTAATTTCTTTATTAAACAAATTGAGCCATCTGCAAACACCCAGCAATGGTCTGGTTTGCGAAAAAAAGTAATTTAGTCCTTCCCTAATTTCCAAATTAATACCTGCTAAATATTATTGTTCTGGTTTAGGCAAAGAGTATTACTGTCTTATCAGGATTTACACTTTTTGCTACAGTCTCTATTGCAAAATGTCTTGTTACTCTTGAATATATTTTTCTCTTCACCGGTAGGACAAAACATATACCCAATGTAACATTAAACATACTCCATCCTAATGCTGTTTCCAGCAAGTGAAGGGTTAACAAATACATTAGGTTTTATATTGCTTATTGATAAATGTAGCATGAACAGAGTTAAAACACGAGGGAACAGTGTTATAACACCAAACACGAGGGAACAGTGTTATAACACAGAACATTCGACTGAACAATTTTATATAAATGGAAGATATCATCTGTCCTTATTGGACTGAAATACCCTTGTCAAGGTCTTCTGTAATGAACACTGAACAGATGATTGGTGGGATACTATAGCCTGCTTTTGTACCACAATTATTTCACATTATAAGATCTTATCATGATTTACAGGTGTTTTTTGTTCAATGATAATTTTAAAGGTATTTCTGTATGCATTTACTAATGTGTTCTTATAATAATGTTGTTTCCGGTGCATGTAACTGTGCTGGGGTGGGGGTTAGGTGGCCTAGGAGCCAAATTATTGTCTGTATGCTTCAGTGCATATTTAATTAAGGGTCAAGTGATTTAAGCTGCATTTTTTCTCTCCAAATATTTTGTCTTTTTCTGACAAATCATTTGGCTTACCCTCAGTTATTTGCTGACACTGTTTGTAGAAGTATAAATAAGAACAATGATATGTTCCTACAATATTAATGAAGCATCTGCCAATTTATTGTACAATAATATTTCTATCAATTTATTGCCTATAATTCACATTCATGTGTGTATACAATATATTCTTAGATATTTTGGTATGTGTAGTACTTGTTTATTGATATACAAGATAAATTAACAACAACAACAAACTTACACAATGTAGTCATAGTTACCACCAATTTGAAATCTTTGAAAGGAAAACTGGTTAACAAATGTACAAAAAGCCAAGGTACAATTAAGTCAAATGCAGTTATAAGTTGTTCCAATATATAAAAGAATTTTATTATTCCTTTTTTTATATTTATAAAAACAATGCAAAGTGACTTTAACAGTTTTATTTTTTATGCAAAATGTAAAAATCTGCAAACTATACTGTAAGGGTGTACCTTGATAACATGGTGTAACATGGTGTAACATGGTGCGTGTTTATAGTGTGTAAATTATGCCTTTTATCTTCAATCTGAGCCTTATAGATAGCTGTATATCCTAGTGGATCAAGTCAAACCCAATCTGCTCAGATTTCTATTTGTTTTCTTCACTAAACAAACTAATCAATGACCTGTAAATGGTGTCAGAAATACAGCCATTGTTCTTTACAATAGTGTGAAAGCAATCCAAGCCATTGATAACCTTTGTTAGAATGCAGAACTTGTTTTTGTTCTTTCTCTTGATCTCATTGACAGCTCATTCCCTTTCTTTGTCCCCCGTTTCTTTGTAACCTTTCTTTTCCTGATTTTTCCTGTTTACCGTCTGTTCTTCTATCCATTCATACTCTGTCTATTTCCATTTTCTCTCTCTCCATCCTTCCAACCATCTGCCTCTCTGTTTCTTCCTCTGTCTCTCTCTGTGTCCTTATCTCTCTCTGTCTCTCTCTTTGTCCTTGTCTCTCTCTATCTTTGTCTCTCTGTGTCTCTCTCTGTCTGTCTGTCTGTCTCTCTATCTGTCTCTCTGTCTGTCTGTCTGTCTCTCTCTCTCTCTCTCTGTCTCTCTCTCTCTCTCTCTCTCTCTCTCTCTCTCTCTCTCACTCACTCACTCACTCACTCACACCCTCACCCACCCTCCTGGTCACTTTTTAATTGTCTAATTTGAATAACTTGCTATTTCAGAATAGAGTTTTTCTCAATGTATGATAATTGAGATGTTTCAGTTAAATTTCCAGTTTGTATTTATACCTATACCTGCGTGTAAAGTGTTACCTGACTAGTCATCTATTTGGAGAGTGGACAAACACTTTCAAATCATAGGGTCAATATTGATTGACCACAGGCCTGAGAACTCTTGAAATTATCTGAACAATTGACAAATCAATAGATCAAGTTTTAAATACCCAGGCTGTTCAAGAGGAGACTACTCCATAAGACATTAATATATCAGATAATAATAATCAAATATCAAATAATAAAAATAATAGTTATAAAAATAATAATAAAAAAAAATATTGTTATATTATTATTATTATTATTATTATTACTTTTGTGTGTTTTACTCCTCAAACAAACAACAGCATGTTGTTATATTGACAACAAGTGCAATTCCAGATCAGTCAGCTATGACTATGAGGTGTCTGCTCAGGATATAGTCTTAGTAGCTATTTGGTTAACATCATTAGACAAGACAAAAAGGTTAATTTTACCTTACTAAAAACACCTTCAAATATTTGTAGCAATCAAAGAAAAAGAGAAAAAATGGAAATAATTACAAAGTATAGGGATAATAGCTAATAGTTAATTACCACATAAAACCTAGCTAATCTACACAGAATATGGGATGGTCTTTGAAAGGGTCTTTGACTACACCAAATCATCCAATTATGATTAGAATAATTGACAGTAATTGAGATTAATTAAGGTGTATAATTATGTGTTCTGAGGAATATGAGGAGAAAATAATTACCAGAGATATATATACTGTACAAGTACTTAGAAGTTGTCATCATCAACACCTTCATTATCATCATCACTAACATTATCATTATTATTATCACCAGCAGCAGCAGCTGCATCAACAGCATCATCATATTCTTCCTCATTATCACCATGCCATCATCACAATCATTATTATCATCATTCACCATTGTCATCATAAAAATTGTTGATCACTGTTAATACTGTTATCAACAGCAGCGGCAGCAACAGAAGCTACAGCAGCATTATTTATTGTATAAGTATGTACATTTTTTAACACCATTGATATCCTAAATGAATAAAAACATTTTTATGAAAAAACTGCAAGCACTATGGTATACACATTTTTGGAAAAGTAGTCCCATTTTGGGACACTGTTACAATCAGTGGAAATAACTGCTTTACATAGTGGTTGTGTGAAGTCTGTATCTCATCTAGCATTGCATGGTATGGTCATTTTTTATTTAGTTTAAACAAGATTTGCATAATAATTTTAACATTTCATAATTCTGTTTTGCTAGGGAATTGAACTTTTCATCTATGCAGCTTTGCCTTTTGTTCCACAATAAATTATGAAAATCATGGAAATACATTAAACTTCTTTTTGTTGTGCTGGAATTGTTTTGAATTCTTAGTTTTGCAGCTTCCAATGAGACACATTAAATCTGTAAATCACTGATAATGCAGTGATACAATAAGTGGCAAACAACAATTTTATCATTGTCTGAACATCCTGACATATTTTATCACAGCTTTGTTGCTCCAACACCAAATCCTTTAATCTAGAGTAGTAACCATGCACTCCCATAATGTCTTATCAACAGAACTTACTTGTCAACCATCTTAAACTTAATTTGTCATCTCTCTTCCAGGGTTTTATCTGTTTCTGCACAGTGTTACATTTAAAGATATTGTGAAATGCCGTCTTAGCAAGCTAGACTGTCTGCTAAAGGTACTGGTTGGCCTTAAGGTTCAGATCACAACAAACTAAAATCATGAAAATTGGTTGTAATTATATAAGCTTTTTTTTACTGATTTCTAGACTTACAATCATAATTAAATGACTAATCAGCCTAGTGTCAGCGGAACATGACAGGATGAAGTGTCCTGTCAGGTGTTCATAGCAATCTTTCACAGTGAAGGCAGAACCACATATGTTTCAAGCATATACCATTTCCAGATAAATGATAGATTCATGGTAGGAAGCTTAACTTAACAAACAAACAAGTCACCTGGTCCCTGTCTGTGCCAAGTGTCACATATCTTACAAAAATGGTTGCCATATCAGTTGCTGGACTGTTGCATCATGGGTAATATCCTGACACTCTACCCAGAATTCCAGAGTTGTTTAGTTTAAATTTCTGTCGTTAGGTTCATGTGTAGAATCAGATATGGACAGATGGAGTTTTTATCACCTACAGTAGATAGGGAAGAAGAAAAATTTCTTCACAGATGCATAGTCACCCTACCAAGGAATCTTATAATGTGTGCCAAATACTCAGTGTTTAGTAGTGTCTCCTAACAAAAATATTATTTATTTGGGGGAAAACCAATGTTTTGTTTTGTGGTTTGATTTTGTTTTTTTCAGAATCTTTACCCCAGTAATAGGTGTATGCTAGATTGAACTGTTTTTGGTTGACATTATTGACACATGACATATGTTCCAGTATGCCAAGTCAGAATCTATTTCAGATTGTGGAGCTTCAGATACAAGTAGCTGAAAACTGTTGCTTTTAAAACTCCCAACCTAGAGATAATGCAAACGTTTGAAGGAGATTATGTTCACTTATAAACTAGCTGTCAGATGGAACATACTTAAATATGTTAATCATTGTGAAAGAACAAAGTTTTGCTCTTTTTTTTTCTCAGGAAAAATGTAAAAAAATTGTGATCATGTATGACCAAGTTACTTTATAATGTTAGAACTTAATCATAAGCAGACAACAAACTAATGCTTATTGATGGTATACATGGAATCAGTATAATTATATGCAGAAGTACAGCTTTAAACACCGGACCTGGAAGTGCAATCGTTGGAGCATCGGTTTCAGGTATGAGAGGCTCCTGGCTCAATTCCGGGCCGCGACAGACCAAAGTCGTTAAAAATGGAAGTGGTAAAGCTCCCTTGCTAATGCTCAAGCAAATGTATTGGTAGTTCCACCACTGGTAGGCCCGGTGTCAGGATAATGTGACTGGGTGTGGTATCATGCCAGGTGTTCACGGCATGTTATACACATTGAAGGCAGCACTATATCTGCTTCAAGTGGACACCGTCTCCAGATAACTGAAATACTGTTGGTGGGATAATAAACCCAATAAACATAAACATAAAACATCTACTTAATCACAATGAAATTGTAATTAAGAAAGCTAAAAAAACCCTCTGTGTAATCGAGAGTATCAGTTCTATAATGAAATTAAAAAATTGAAAGTGTCTTGTATACATTTAATGTCTGTTTTCGCTGGTTAATAATGTATTTCTTAGTTTCTGCATCTGTATATGGTGGCATCTATAGGATGTAGGGTTGGACTGTTAAACTGTTGTGATACCCTCAGGCCACTTAACCTTGTGACAGTGTTTAAATGTAGTATTATTACTTACATAAAGAAAGCATAGCTGTATTGTGGCCAGTATCAACAAAATGAGATTAAACTGTGAATCCTATTCACTGCCACATTCCATAGTGCCACAACAGTTACACTCAGGAGAGTGATGCCTCTTATGGATTTTTTTTTATGGTGCAAGAGTGTAGCAGGTAATAAAAGGAAATTACAACTGTTTTGTGAGACCCTTTACTGGGAAAAGAACCAAGTATTCTACTTTTAACAGTGTAGCTTGCAACAATTAAGTGAAGCTTGCAATTAAAAAAGGTAGCATGCATTATTATGAATTCACATATATTTCAGGAGGTGATGTTTAGCAAAAGAAAATGAGTATTCCAATGTTTACAATGCAGCTTGTAATTACACATGCAGCAGACAACAAGGAAGGAACACAGTAGCAGATTTATCTTGCTCCCATCTGAGTTACAGTTCATTACTCTCACATTTTATTGTAATGAATAGTAGAGTGTTTAGTTCCCAGCATAATACTCTACTTGTTAAAGCTCTCTGTGGCACCTTGTCTACTCTGGGACACTTGAGATATTGTCTATGATTATCTGATATCCTGCATGTCATGAATTGATTAGACAACAGCATGTTGTGTAGACTTATAACCCTTAGCTTGATACTTTAAAAAAAAAAATAAACACATGTTAAATTCTCAGGGTATTTTGCTTGAATATTATATATGTTACACTATCAATGTTGATAAACAGAGACAGAGTAGCAAGTTGTGTAGATCCTGATCAGAAAGGTCCCAGCAGGAGGCTGGCTGATCTAGATCTGCGCAAGTTGCCTAAGGTTTATAAATACTTGAAAAAAAGGCAAAGAGTTAACATTTCACACCCTATAAGAGTAGTACAAATTCCATCCCTGACATAATCCATTCCATTCATTTTAGCATAGGTGGACAAAATCCCGCCTTTCAAATTTTCAAAGTTTACAAAATAAATCACATGAATGAATTAAACTAAATTATTTCTCGATATTGTATTTTCATAAAAAAAATATATTTAATTATGGTTATGTCTATGGGACTTATTTGTGCAGACTTAAAAATTTTGTGGCAAATGTAGAAAATGTACAGGTGGATTTGTTTACCTTGTATAATTTATAGGAGGGATTCTGTCCACAAATGCTAAAATAAGTGGGGGAGATTTTGTCCTGAAAGGACACTTAGCCTCACCTGGGAGCTGTAATGAGATATAAACTAAGAAAGGGACAAACAGACAAGGAGGATGGTATGGTACATTGAAAGGCAAGCTGTGACATTATTTAAAGCCTATCTTGACCTGTGGTCATGCTGACCCTAAACTGTTTACTATTCAATTATATTAGACCATCATTCCAACTAAAAAGGCAATTACAGTCTTGCATGTATCTTTGTTTCATCACTTTTTTTCAAATTAAAATGAAAAACCATTAAATAGTCTAAAATTATTCAGTAGTAAGGCTGTACAACATTAAAAAAAGTTATAATGTAATGAAATAGATATTCATCACTGCTACCCAGAAGTTAAAAAGGAGAAATTACGTGTAATACTGCAAATGAAAAAAATGTACATCCTTTGTACTAAATAGTAGGGGAAATAACCCAATACTTACCAAATCTCATGTAGTTGCCTCCCATGATAACAGCAAAAAAAGATATAATAATGTCTTTAAAAGAGATATGTGTCACTGGAAAGGATTGGTGCATTTGTTGTTATTAAGAATCACTACCAATGATATTTATTAGGGCTGTGCTTGTATCAGCATTGTAAAGTAGGTCAAAATTGAGATGAGACTGCTATGCCAGTAAAAGTTGTCTGTGTTTGATATTTTCTATTAGTGAGGTATTTCAGATAAAAAAAAATGAAACCTAAACCTTCATTTCTGTTAATATAAAAATTAATTAAATGGATCTTTAAACAATTGCGCCATTTTAAGTTTAAAGTTTGTAATGAACTACAACATTAAAGGTTACTGGATATGGCTGCCAATTTTTTTGACTCCAGGTTCAAGATGCCTCTTTTGTAAACCCAGTCTAATATATTCCAGTCATGAAAATAGGAAAGGGTATAGCTACCTATCTTACACTCAAACAAATACAAGTGTAGTTCTGCAATTGATCAGCCTGGTGTCAGGATTATGTGGCTGGAAAAGTGATTTTATACATGTCAATAACTTGAGACATCATGATTTGTTGCACAATATGTAACAAAGTACAACATGAGTAGCCGGACCTGGAAACACTGTAGGTAGAGCATCCGCTCGAGGTACAGGAGGCCCCTGGTTCGATCCTGGGCCGGGACATACCAAAGTTGTTAAAAATGGTAATGGTATAGCTCCCTTGCTAACCTTTAAGCAAATATAAGGGTAGTTCCACAACTGGTTGATCCAGTGTCAGGATAATGTGACTGGGTGTGGTATCATGTAAGGTGTTCATGGCATGCTTTACACAATAAAGGCAGCATTATACCAGCTGCACATGAACTCTACATATAACTGAAATACAAACAAATAAAGAGTTGAGCCTCTCTTTTCTTATTTTCACTTTGTGTCATTCAATCAGCCTTGAAATGACAGGTATATCGGTGTTATCTAAACAAATTTAATTCAAGTATTGATTTTATGTCTGAATTGCTTTTAAATAATACAGGCTGTGGATAGGTTTGCTGCACCGACCAGATTTTTGTTGTTTTATAAACGTTTGTTTATTTTGATACTGCTATTGACAACATGCTATCATGATTATGATCATTAATAATCAAGCAATACAGAGTATTATAATTGATTGTGAAAGTGAATGTGTTGGTTCATCTTTCAATAAGCAAACCAAACCAGTCCAATCAGACAAAATGTTTGTTGTGTTAAAGACCTCATCCACAATTATATGGTTGTCATGTGATGTTGTTAACTAGAAGTAGATTTAGTGCTGCCTTCACTTTGCTATGAGCACCTGACACAATATAGTCCCATTAATCTTACACTGAGTAATTTGGTCATAGTGGGACCACTTACTTATGTACGATGCTCTTGGTAGGCAAGGGAGGTAAACCATCACCATTTTTTGACTTAGGTATCAGGTCTGGGTTTGAACCCATGGCCCTCTCTGTCTGAGGTCAATTGTCTACCTGAGCACTGCAAAGATAAGCCATACAATTTATGTGAAGATGTGACAAAAAAATAATAATAATTTGAATTATAATAATGACACCAACTCCACACAAATTTACAGATTTTTAACAAAAAATGCTTCTTTTACCAAAGTACTCTCCTATCTGAAGATTAATTCTACATTCAAGACATGATAGAAAAATGTCTTTGTAGAATGTTTGTGTGCAAACCTTGAAGACTGTTTGCGCCCTCATGTTCAGTAGACACATTGGTTTTTGTTGGCGTACATGCTGAAGTGTGGCGCTCTTATGGAATGCATTAGAAGTTTAGAAATAGGCTGTTTTTGAAGTTATCATATATTTCATAACCCTGCAGCGGTATTCAGATAAGTCTATTTCGTAGAAATGGCCGAGGTGTTTAGAGTGATTATTAGGTGTTACAAATTTACGAAGGTTTTATTCTCACTTGTAAGCTATGATGTATGAGGGTTTTTCAATTGTTATTCGTTTACTAGCTCTTAATGAGTTTCCTAAAAGTTTTGAAGCATTATAAAATGACTTGTTTCATTCATTAAGACGATATGCAATACAAATGGTGAAGCATACGTCTATGTGAAGGCCAATTGAGCAATCATATTTTCAGCTCACTTTATGTCAAAGTAATCATGGATATCTAACTTTGTTGTGTGTCAGACAACTTATTGTCTTTTTTTAAGCATATATTGGATGCCCTTTGATGTTTGCATCAAAGCTTTCCTTGTTTTGTTTTAGTGTATAGACACAAAAGAACAGAACATAAAAGTGGAAGATATTGGTTGTTTCATTCTTACTCTTTCCATTTTCTTTTAATACAAAATAAAATATTAATCATTTTCTACAGTTATTGTAAAAGAAATGTAATTTAACATTGACATCTAAAGTCATAGGCTAATTGCAGAAGGGCATCCCATGGCTGAGGTGTTAAGAGTCAATGACTTGTAACTCCTTAGCCCTTCACCACATGGGTTCGAGTCCCAGTCAGGGCAAGAACTTTCATGTGGGAAGGTCTTCCAGCTGATCTACAGAGCACTGGTGGTTCTACCCATACATAAGTCTGAGGTTCCCTCCACTTGTAATTATATAGACATCCCCAATATGACCAAAATTGTGTTAGTGTGATGTAACAAAATAAAGAAAAAACAATAACAAATGACCCTTATTGCAGAAGTGTACAATACCATTTTATCGGGTTGTGATAGGGTTGGTTGGTGAAGAAGCTGCTTTGGAGTGAATATCCAACTATGGTCACTCCTTCCCACTTCAGTGTACTTACAGGTATAGTTCAGCCCAAGATCCGCCCTCAGTTCAAGCCACAACTTGATGACAATTACAGCATTTGATCAAGCCTGAAATCTCAACCAAGCCTCTTAAGTCCTACCCAATTCATTTTGGGTACATACAGTAGTTACTATGAAAGGTTGAGAGCTTACCTTTCAATTGGTTTTGTGTTTACCTGGCTGTGGGTTTCATCCATTGTTATCCCCCATTTTATGTAGTCGCAGTTGAATGTGAGCATTTTTTGATCTAGAGGGAGAATTCCTTGACGTGCATGGATTTGTTTAATGGTGTGTTTTTGTGTGCTGACTTTAAATTGATGAGGAGTTTTATTTTGTGTAAAATGAAGGGGAATACATATGAATAACAACATTCAAAGGGAGTTTTCTGTTTGTTTATAAGGTGGTGCATATATCTATTTATGAGAAGTTTGGATGTAATGATTATAGTTTTGAGCTCATTAAGAGGAAATGTGTTGAAAGTTTGCTGTTCAGTTTAGTGTGGGGATCTTGATACAGGTCTTGGTCATGTTTGTTAAGGTTGAAAATAAAATGTTTAAAAATATGCCTACCAGCAATTAAAAGTGAGGAGTTTTCTGTTCCATGGAATTACTGGTATTGTTTCATCAGGATGTTTTAAAGGACTGATTATTTATTTAACATGCACTTTGGAAGAAAATGGTGAAATTTTGAATGTGTGTTTTTTAAACCTGTCATTTCTATCAAAGTTCTAAAAATGTGTGGAATATTATTAAAGTGAAGATAAAAAGGAATATGCACATAAACTATTGAGAACATTTAATTAAAATAGAATAAATTTTTAACTATGCAGTATTTTATATCTTCAAGTATCAGTCAAACTGGTAAGCAGAAACATTGTTACAGAATACAGGGTATTTTTTTTTAATTCATATTCATTTGGGAAAAAGCAATTATCAAATACAAAGATCCCAGGGTAAAATTACCTGTAAATTGGAGTGAATTTAAAGGATAATTTAAACACCTTTAAAAATTAAGTAATTTCAATGTAAGTATCATGGTTGGTTGTCAGCAAAACATAACGGTAACTTTCAAAAGATAAAAAATAACACAAAAAGTTAAGGACACAGTGTTGACACAAAATTTAACACGTACTGAGAGATTATAACATGTTTTATAAATATTTTAATGCAAACATAAACCTCACAAACTACAATCCAGACCAACACCGTATCCATGCCACTGTAAACAGGCTTCTTCAATTGTAACTTATTCTTATTGGAGTAAAACAATTCATCTTTTTTCTTAAAATTAACTTTAATGCTTAGCTTGCTAATCATGTATTTATTCATGGCCTTGGCAAATGGTGTAGATCCAAGATTCAGATCAGCCAGCTCCCTGCAGGCAGCTGTCTTGTCGGGATCTGCATTATTTGCTGCTGAGTCTCAGCAATGTTAAGGTACCTTTGCATGTCAATGTAAGAAGATGACTAATAATTAGATTATGTAATTATCAATATAGCAAGTTAGGGGTTAATTAAAGCTTGCTGTCCAATCCAGAACAAAACACACAGCTATTGTTATTCTGGCTTTTCCCCTTATTTTAGTTTGTCTATTATAGACAACATCTCTTTAATATCATTCATAAAATATTCTATGTATTCTATGTGCATGTTTTATACCCAGTTTATAGCTGTGTCCTCTTAAAATGGTTGGTTTATGTCCTCGATGCATAGTATAGAGCAGTTAGACTGTCTTTCTGTTCATCGGAATGTTTGCTTGTGCATCTGTCCATCAGTCCCGCTTATCTTTTTGTATTAGTCATAACTTTTGTAATAATACCTTTAATTCCAACTACTCCATCTTGCAAATTACATTTGAAAGAGTTCCATGCATAACATTTTCAAGTGCAAAGCCCACGGTTAAGGTCATGTTTAAGTCATTCATTAGAAATAGCTACTCATGCTATACACTGTTCGTCAGTGTCTTAGTCATATCTTTGCCATTTTCTACAGATATTCAATAACACTTCACTGTCTTACTGAAATACATGTTCAGTTAAAGGTGTGTGTTCCGCACACCAATTGCAACTGCAACCCTTAAGGTCAAGGTCTTATTTAAGATCAATGGATCACCGGGGTTATGTGTCAATTAAAATGACATTTCTTGTTATAAAATATTCCTTCTTAACCCTGAGCATGCTTCTTTTGTTAATATCAAATACTTAAGTCTAAGGTGGTGTTCAGTGGTGTGCCATTGGCCATTGTTTGTACCCAGGCATTAGTCGGGGGGTTCCTCCACCAATAATAAGCTGGGTGTCACATATATGCCGATAATTGTGTCTGTGCAATGTAACAAAAAAAACAAAATCAAACAATTAATGGTTTAGTTGAAAGTTATAGGATACATATTTTTACCAGAACAACCCTCTGCTCTTCTCTATAGCTCTGTCTAACACCTAATTCACATTCCTTTTTACTTAAGTATGGAAAGATCAAACAACTTGTTTGATGTTTATGAAAAGTAAACAACACAGGGTTGGCCTGAGGCAAAATGTCTACATTTATTCTCTCTCTGTTTACCTTCAGAAAAAAATAACTAAAAAACTAGGCCATTAAGACCTACATAAAGTTGAGTTAGAGTTTGTTTTTTTAATGAAGTAGACCCTAGTGTCAAAGAACAGTTTCTTTTATGTCCTTAAGATTCAGAAAAGTCATATGTTTTAACAGTGTAAAATGTCTTAAAAAATGAGCAAGGTATACACTGAGGGATTTATTGCAGTTTATCATTTGTCTAACAATGATTGGTTTTATCCTTTTGACTACCAAAGACTAATTTAGCATTGCAAATATTAACATGTACCAAGGGAAAATATGACAAAAAGTGGGGGAAAGGGTACAAGGTCATAGGTTGACAGATATAAAAGTGGTGAGACTGACCAGCTACACTTCTGCTGTGAAATTTGTTGTAGCATTCAATTTATATAGGTAGATAGAGCTAGGACTGGTCAGCCTTGTGATAAGATGGTACAAACAAAAGCATTGATGTAAGACAACCATGGTGCCACAGTTAGCATTCTTTAAGCAAGAAGATGCATATACTGGGAACTAAACACTCTCTTAAACTGTCAAATCATTACATATGTATCTGAGAGTAAAATATTTTTTCTGCTACATTGTCTCAGATGCATTTTAGAAAATGTGAGAAGAAAAAAGAAATGAAAATACATTGCTATTGACTAAAAATAAAACTTTAAGACACAACATGATTTGACATGTAATGTCACCTACTTTTGAGAAAATCAAAACAAGAACAATATGTGTCATAAATCATGTTGATGATTAATTATTGTTAACACAATACAAAAAGAGTATTTAAATTTATTTCACTAAAGTAAATGCTGCACTTAATTACAAGTACCTTTGAAATTGTTTGTCTCTTATGTAGTATTTGTTTAAATTTAGTCCATTCAAATAGATATTTAATTAAAAATAGAATGTTGAGTTTACGCACCTGCATAATGTGTGTTATGGCTGATATGTGCCTGATTTCTTATAGTTGCAATCTACAATTTATTGCTGCAAACTACACTATTAAAAGTGGAATATTTGGTTCTTTCCTAAAAGCGATCTTACATAACTGCTGCGATTTTGCATGTTCCCGTAAAAAAATACATTTGACGAGAGGCATTGCTCTCAAGAGCAGCACCAATGACTGGGTGTGTTACCACACTAGATGTTGTCCCAATACATGCTATGACAGCAGAGGCAGCACTTTGTATGGTTTGAATGATCGCAACAAGTCAAAAATCATTCTGATAAGAAAGTTAAATTTGCCCAGTTTTGGAGCCAGACCCTCCCTGTAAGGACCTGAAGAAGTTCATGCACCCTACCCTTGAATATATGCACAAAGTTTTCAAGGAATGATCAGACATTTTTTGTATGCTTGTATTGACTAAAAGTTCATGGTATATTCCAACCTATTTGAGGAAGTATATCAAGAGAACACAGGTGATATAAGAGATAATGTCTATTATGCTGTGTATATCCAGACAACATAACATTGATAACATAGAACCCCAGACAGGGTGTAGTTTCAGTCATCAATGATAAAATGTTATCTTTCTGTAGGAACTTGATCAAGATGGGATCTTCCAAGGCCTTTATGGGATCTAGGTATTGTTGTTACTACAAAGAGTGTCTTCTTATCAGGTATAGGGGTCTTGATTGAAAAATGGCAGATTTTTTAAACCCGATATTATGAATCTCAATCAGATTTAAGGAAATCAATACACTTTGAAATAAAATCCATACATGTTGAAGAAAATCATTTCAATCTGATTGTTTTATTATTTGAGTGGTAGTCTTTCCACGTGTATGGTGCGTCCATGTATGGCAGTGATTGTCTGTTTTATTATTTGTGTGGTAGTCTTTCCATGTGTATGGTGCGTCCATGTATGGTAAACATCCTCTGTCATAAGTGGTTACTGTCACTTGTTTTTATTCCCTGGCCCCTAAGTGCCTGGACTTGTCCTGGTCGAGTCTAGAACTTTCAAACAGGAATGTCTTCAAGCTGAGTGTGTGCATGGTTCTATCCCAACATTTGACTTAGCTATTCCAACTATAGCTGAATGTTGCCATAATGACCATTTGTGTTGATGCAATAATAATGTTTTTTAAAAAATAAACCTAAAAGAACACAATAAAACAGATATGTCAACCCAATTTGTATTTAGTTTACACTTTGTGAAGAGAAGGGTAAATTTATAATGGCTTGAATAAATTGGAATACATTTTAAATAAAAAAATTCAAAAAAGCATTTTTTTTTAAAACAAATTTATGATTATATTATCACCCGTAATTACTTATTTGTATTTATACATGGATTTCTTTGTAATCATTTCTATCTTCAGGTTAGAAGCATCAAAAGCATTGGGCTGACTTTTCAAACAATTTTGGCCATAAAACATTGGTCTACCTAGTATATCATCAGATTGCACATGCAGGAATCTATTAGTCCTGTGTATACCTCAGTCATTGACAATACAAAGCTTGGTCGATCATCATCAGCCAGTTAATGTTCTGTTTCCATGGTTACATTTTGCCTTATAGCTGTCCTCACCATCTCTGTCCAGAGCAAAGACTGCGTTCAATAGAGACAAAATATTTGAATTATACAATAGCACAAACCACAGTGTTGGCTAAGTGAATAGAGATAAAACCTATAAGTCCAGGCTTTGAAACCATCTTGTGACATTTCTAATGACTGTTTTGCATTAAAGGTCTTGGAAGATAAACAGAAGATTTAGCATTAGAATTCATCCCCTTTTCAGTATTCATGTATGAATAAAACAGCTTTGTCATTTGTCTATTTTCACATGTGGAAATATGTGTCTCGTAAATGCTAAGGAGTCTTTTAGTGTAACTTGGGACTGTCAATAGCTGAGATAAGGCACCAAATCAATCAGGTCACAGTTATTTATGGCAATAAGATCGATTTTAAGGCCATCAAATGGATAATATCGGCCATTCCTGTACTGGGGTTGAGTACTTGGACTAGTTAAAGACTTGTTTAAGCATTTAATAAGCAGTTTATATTTGTTTTATATCTGTCTATTTGTGTTGGTTGAGCATGAACAAAAAGAAATCTATGCTGTATATCTTAAGGTGGTCAGTATTGCCAGGTATTGATATTGGATCGCCATGAATATGCTCTGGTCACTTTATGTTACTCTTGTTCATCCTTCTGTGTGTGTGCATTTATCTGCCAGAAATCTTTCACACAAAATTTCTTTTACCATTCAGAATTGTCATAACCTTACACAAAACACTTGGCATGTAGTTCAGTGTCAAGAATAAAACTTACTGTAAGATTCCTATTTACACATTATAAGTCTTCACTGGTAAAGTATTAGCAATTTCTCATCATAGGAAAAAACACTGATGTAAATTGATGTGGAATGTAGCCCAGCTTCCCTAAAAATGTAACCCTGAAAAATGGAGCTATAATAAACCTTTTTACCTTGGATTGAATCCAGTTTCCCTTTTAAGTTAAGTTTTAAAAAAAGGGTCTGTTTAGGCATGATTTTAAAAGATCATGACCCGAGGTGGTCAAACCCATGACCACCCATGTCACCTTAACCTTTGTCACAATGAGGAATTGCTGTTGAGGAATTTGACCCACAGCAATGTCTAAGGTTTCATAGGGTCATCAATAATTCTGTTATTATGCTGAATTGATGGCAGGGGATTTGACAGAGTGAATGAGATAATGACCAGCAATATAAGATAATTGTGGCATGGTGTGATGATTATGTGGCAGATAATGGTGACATACTGTGATAATCATGTGGCACAATACTGTAATAATCACCGTTACATAGCTTCAAGGAACATTCAATTGTATAATATGGGCAGTGTTAAGGTATAGGTGTAAAGCCAGTCAGTACAGATTATAAAATGTGAAAACAGTCTTAACAAGTGGTGTTAAGCAAACAATCATGCAGTGATTTTCAAAGACTAATCTGCTAATCTTGTTGAAATCAATATCTTAATTGCATTAAGCAATCTTCTATATTTTCCATTATCTTCTGTTACATAATACATTTTAAACTGAGTGGCGCAGTTGAAATATTTTAAGTATGTAAATATTTTTGCATCAATGGTTATTTTTTAATATATTTTTTCACAATTTTGTTCTTCCCTTTAAGCAAAATTCTATTATCTCACCAAGATAAGAAAGCAGTTTAACAACAAAATAAATTGCTTAAGGAATGATCATAGAGCTTCTCTTTATTTCAAAGTCTTTTTCTTTGCAAAGTGAATCAAGTTGTGTATGTTCTAATCACACACAAAGAGTAGGTAAACATACCAACAAGCTTATCTGATCATGGTTTTCATATAAATCTATTTACTCTTTTTTTTTTTAATTTTAATTTTATTTTATGTGTTCAAACAATGGTTATTGGATTGTTTCGGTGTTTTGTAGTCTTTTGTCTTGGAGCTATGAAGATTACAGTATAGAAAACTGCAGGTACACAATCATATTTGTAGTCTTTTGTGTTGGAGCTATGAAGATTACAGTATAGAAAACTGCAGGTACACAATCATATTTGTAGTCTTTTGTGTTGGAGCTATGAAGATTACAGTATAGAAAACTGCAGGTATACAATCATACATAATCAGCAATGAAAGCAATTAAATCAATATCTTTTGCTTGCTGGACCACACTATACCTGAAATCAAGCAAATACAGACATGTCTGATTCTGTAACTTCTTCAGTTTTCTGGTGTCAATTGTTGGCGCCACTCTGAAGAGCTATGCCTCTTATGGAATGCATTTTTGATGGGGACGATAGTGAAGTAGGCACAAACAGAAAAGTCACAGCTGGTTGATGAGACTTGTTTCAGAGAAAAGAACTGAGTATTCCCCTTTTAACAGTGTAGATTGTAAAAATAAATTGTAGCCTGCAATTTAACAAATGTAGCAGGCATGAATAGGAATTTATTTACATAGGGTTACATAAAGCTAAGCAGCACATTCCAGATGACATTTGATGTTACTAAAAAAAACAACTCCAGAGCTGGAGAGCACATAAAATCAGAAGTTGCCTATTGAATGATGAAACTTATCTGTTTGGGAAGACAAAGGTTGAGCCGAATTTCATCACAAAGCTCCCAAAGGTTCTTACAGATTACAGTTTTGGTCAATAAGCCAGGTTATTGCTCCCAAAGGTTCTTACAGATTACAGTTTTGGTCAATAAGCCAGGTTATTGCTCCCAAAGGTTCTTACAGATTACAGTTTTGGTCAATAAGCCAGGTTATTGCTCCCAAAGGTTCTTACAGATTACAGTTTTGGTCAATTAGCCAGGTTATTGCTCCCAAAGGTTCTTACAGATTACAGTTTTGGTCAATAAGCCAGGTTATTGCTCCCAAAGGTTCTTACAGATTACAGTTTTGGTCAATAAGCCAGGTTATTTTACATTGTTTTTAATCACCTTCTAAATACATAGGCAGTGACAGTTTCAAAAATACAGCTTGAAAGTAAAAAAATCTAACTACCAAATTTAAAATGTGCATATTCCTTTTGATTGTGAATTGTGGTGCATATGTATTATTTGTTTACATTGATAAGATTGAGAAGCTATAAGTTAATTGACATATAATGAATATTAATTGAATAAAATACAGTTTCTGAAGTATGATGAATTTAAAGGGTTTATAACTATTTCTAGGTTTAAGGGAAATTTTTAAACATATTAATAATTGCATGTACTCTGAAATTTTAAAATTATTGTTATGCTGTTGTTGTTTTTTTACATATGCAAGAAGTTACCAGATTTATATCATATTTGGGAAATAAATTGACCCCAACTTTTATTCATGAAAAATAATCCACAGGTTTTTTCTATCTTATAGACTATAGTCAGTATCATTTTTATTAATTCTTATATAACAACATAAAATTAATAGATTTGTAAAAATCAAGTTTTTTTATTTAGCAGGTAAGGAATAACAGTATTTTGAACTCTTGAAAAGGAACAGCATTACTAAATGGAGGATGTATTATTTCCATTTGTGATTTGAACATTGAAAAAAAGTAAAATATATCTTTAAAAGATATTTGAGGTTTTATGTGAATTGCAGTGGATAAGTACATATTTAAATGCATAAGTATCTCTGATTGATTCAACATTTATAAAAAAAGACATCTAACTGATATATTTTAGAGGTTTGAAATTCACACCTGAAAAGTACAATCTCTGGATTACTAAAATGTGCTGTGAGGATGTTAAACACAACAATAGAATACAAAACCAACTGATACTATGATACCATGGACAAGTGATAAACTATATATTGTTATAACTGTGTGATAGTGATATATCAGTGATAATCCAGCCTCACCATGCCCTTATACAGAACCTGGCGATGGTCCACATCTAGTGTTCCAGCACTGTATAAACAACAGGTACTGCTTTTGTATTTCTTTGTACTATTTCTCCATTCCCTATTCAAAGATATCTTCATACAGCCTCCCACAGTGGTAGATTACAAAAATGTGCACATATGCTTGTGCACTAACGATGTTGTAACACAAAGGCCAAAAGTCAAGGTCACTCTTCTTGGTCAAATGTGGCAGGGGAATTATTATCAAGTTTTTTATGTTTGCTTATTAAATATAATTTTGTTCTTTCTTCTTAACCTTTTGACTTCATATTGACTGTAGGGGGCACCAGTGGCTGATCAGTTACACTAACTAACTCTTTATAGCCCCTCACCATGTGTTTCTCATATGACTTCCTATTATTAGATTTGTTTTACTTTAAATATCTAAATAACTGCAATTTTGATATTCAGACTATAATATATGTGTCATATTAAACTAACTAGATTTTTTTTAATTTCACAACAAAGCTAGCATTGGATTGAGAAGTATAATTTGTGTAATGCAACAATATGCTAATTAATATCATTGTCTGACAGGTAAACTTTTCAACATCCAAATTTTTTACTTTGGCTTACCTAGTGTAATTTGATATTTCCTAATTCCCGATGCACAAGAAAAGTTGTAAAGAAATTTTATCACTTACAGAAAATAATAAGGGGATTCCAGTAATTTTCTTCATTTTCCTTAATTGTAACTGGTTGTCGAACTAAAGAAGAAAAGTATGACAAACACTACAAATTACAAAACTAAAAGGGTAACTGTATCTGCTGTAAGCAAATTGTGTACTTCTTTGTTAGCCAGCTCCTGCTGGAAGCTTTCTGATCAAGATGGACATTGTTTGCTTCTTAGTCTGTATCTACATGTTTGTTTTATTTTGAAAATATGTTAATACTTATAAATCACTCTAAGTCTGCCTGATTTAAGACCTTCCCATGCTTCTGTTGACTGATTTAGTATTATGAATATATTATATTATGAAAATAGCAGCAACCTGACCAATTTTCGAACCACAAACCATGTGATCCAGAGTTATGCATCCTACCACTTTATTATCCAAAGGGAGTCATTACAAGTTGTTGTTCCAGTCTAACACCAGCCATTGACTTATGTCCCATTTGACAGTTCTATTTATCACACATATGAAAAGAGGCTTAACATACTTGTACTTGTCACTGTATATACTAGTCATGGCATGGTTATGCAATATGCTTGTGTGGCTAAAATAATTAGAGTTGCTGACTTGTAACTCCTCAGCCCTTCACTGCATGGGTTTGAGTCCCTGTTGGGGCTTACATTAATGGACAAAATAATAAATTTCAATGCTGTGGACACAATTTCAAGAAAAACCAGTCCAAGGATTCCAATTCAAAGGACCTTTTTTTTTGCGATTTGAGTATATTTGTATATAACCATTGTTCCATATTGACTTGTTACCAGTGTATGATCTAACAAATTGGAATTTCTCTCTGTAAAATGTAGAAAAAGCAACTCCTAGAATAAACCTAGATACAGGCTTTGAAATCGACTCCTTTCATACTGCATAACAATGTTTGTTTGCTTAATTGGTCTCTTACTTCACCAACAATATTTCAGTTATCTGCTAACGCTGTCTGCTTTAATCAGGTTAAGTGTTGCCTTCATTGTGAATAGAAGCCCTTAATTAACACTGAACATGATACAATGTACCATACATATTCATGTTTGCCTGACACCTGGCCAACCTGTCATGGAACTACCCTTTTATTGTTTGGACATAAGCAAAGTAGCTATATAACTTCGGTATATCGCAGCCATTGTATGAGCCCAGAACCTTCTATACCTGGAGCAGAAATCTATGAACATCATTACGAGGTCCAATAAATTACAATATACAAAGTTTTTTTCTCTGACTGCTTGCCCGGTCACCACTTGGCTAGGGACTTGATCTTGGAAGGTTTGGTACACTGCATGTTCAATCCAGACGTTTGTCAAGGGTCCTCAAATACCTGTACATCCCAAAAATGAGCAAAATTGTGTCAGTTCAATGTATTTTTTGAAAATAAAACAAACAAGAAAAGGTTTTTGTTAACATAATTTCCTCCTGTTATCTACATGTATAAGTATGTTCACCTATATTCTCCACTCTGTAACCATCTATTGCCACATTGTCTGCATTTTTCATGACAATCCAACATTGTTGTATGACCTACTAATCCCTCAATGTTTACAAATGGTCTTCATGGTCCCATTTGTCAGGTGCATCTATACAAAGAGTGGATGCATTACAGCCCTCTAACTGATGTCAGGCCTGAACATCAAGCCTGGTATATTGCGGTTTGCCTGTATTGGTTTGTTTCTTTAGAACATGTTTACTCTTAATTTGTCATTGCATTATACGGCCCTCAAACTTATGTCAGGTTCAAACATTATGCTTGACAAATTACCACTTTCTCTCATCGGAATAGTACTTTAAGCATGCCTGCTCCACACCACATAAATGCAATTACACCTATAGACTAATGTCAGCTGTAAGTGTCTCAAAACACTGACAAATGGCTGTTTGCAGTTTGCTATTACTTAAATAGTGCTATGAAAAACATGTTTACACATGCTATCAACTTTTAAGACAATATATTTTGGATGAAAGAAAAATATCATTGCTTTCTCATCTCTTGCAATAAAAGCCACTTTTGTTAGTATAGTTGCACTAGGCCTGATTGATGATAATTGAATAAGATGTCACTGATAATTACTGTCATTTTTTTTTATCTGGCTATCACAGTGAGGGCATCATTATACATGCAGATCTACCAGGGTACATCCTACCAAAAGACCGGACCAAGTTGTGCAATCAGTAGAGTGTTTGCTCCAGCTACAGGAGAACCTTGGTTCAATCCCAGACCCCAACATATCAGAGTTGTACAAATGCTAGTGATATAGCTCCCTTGCTAATACTCAAGCATACTATCTCCAGACAACTGAATTACTGCTGGTGGGATTTTAAAACCCACAAATAATGCTTTCTTAGAAAATATACATTAAAGTAAAATATAAATTATAGCAAAATAAATGTATTTACCTGCTTATTTTGTGTGATAGTATCAAGTGTTTAATCATGTGGCCTATTATCATTATAAATGCATTGTCATAGATGAAACTTCTTCTGACATGACTCAACACATGTTATTCTGACACTGGACCAATCAACTGTGGAACTACCCTTAAATTTGCTTGAGTGTAAACAAGGAAAGCTATATCACTATCACCTTTTGCAACTTTCATGTTGCAGGTTGGGTTTGAACCTCGAGCCTTTTGAACATAAAGCCTACTGTCTTCTGCACTACTGGGGTGTAGGATAAAATCTCCCCCTGAACAAAATCCCTTCTGGTCACTTTGACATGGGTGGACAGAATCCTGCACTACCAGGGCCAGTGTCAATTGTTACTATCATATTAAAACAGTAAAAGTAGCATTATAGAACTGACTGCCTCGACAGTGTAAAGACTGGAGAGATCTAACTGCCTCTACACTGTGGAGACTTGAGAGATCTAACTGCCTCTACAGTGTGAAGACTTGAGAGATCTAACTGCCTCTACAGTGTGGAGACTTGAGAGATCTAACTGCCTCTACAGTGTGGAGACTTGATAGATCTAACTGCCTCTACACTGTGGAGACTTGAGAGATCTAACTGCCTCTACACTGTGGAGACTCGAGAGATCTAACTGCCTCTACACTGTGGAGACTCGAGAGATCTAACTGCCTCTACACTGTGGAGACTTGAGAGATCTTACTGCCTCTACACTGTGGAGACTTGAGAGATCTAACTGCCTCTACACTGTGGAGACTTGAGAGATCTAACTGCCTCTACAGTGTGGAGACTTGAGAGATCTTCCTTCCTACAGTGAAGAGACTTGAGAGATCTAACTGCCTCTACACTGTGGAGACTTGAGAGATCTAACTGCCTCTACAGTGTGGAGACTTGAGAGATCTAACTCCCTCTACAGTGTGGAGACTTAAGAGATCTAACTGCCTCTACAGTGTGGAGACTCGAGAGATCTTACTGCCTCTACAGTGTGGAGACTCGAGAGATCTAACTCCCTCTACAGTGTGGAGACTCCAGAGATCTAACTCCCTCTACAGTGTGGAGACTCGAGAGATCTAACTCCCTCTACAGTGTGGAGACTTAAGAGATCTTACTGCCTCTACAGTGTGGAGACTTGAGAGATCTAACTGCCTCTACAGTGTAGAGACTTGAGAGATCTAACTCCCTCTACAGTGTGGAGACTTGAGAGATCTTACTGCCTCTACACTGTGGAGACTCGAGAGATCTAACTGCCTCTACAGTGTGGGGACTTACGACATCTAACTGCCTCTACAGTATAAAGGCTTTATCAGTGAGTTTTACATCTTGTGGTCATTGTCATTCCATCCATCTTCATTAGTGAGGTCATAATCAAGCAAGGCTACAGGTAACTGGATGTAATTTGTCATGCAGTCTATGCAGCAACTAGCCAACTTACCTTTACCTGCTTCCAGGATCTCACTGGTTCTATTTAGGCATTTGGCTCCTGCTCCTTTATTCATTGGAAAATTAGCAAATGGTTTGGGTAAAACAAAACAAATAAATTGAAAAAATATATTTGATATTTTTAAATAAAATTTAAAATAAATGAATAATCAGATGATCATATACAGATGATAATAAATTGAATCATAGCCAAAAATGGTCTTGACTTTTATAGTAATAAGCAAAATATTAATATGGCTAGATTCAAAATAATTGCTGATTAATAAAATGTTCAAATTTACTTTCACTCAAAGGCATAAGTTATGTAGCTGATGAGATGTTTAGTGGTGGGGGAATAAAGTGAAAAGAAATGGTTATAAGTTGTTTTAATTATTACACTTATAAATATAACAAAATAGTGTTTAATTGCTAAACATGTATCTTCAGGTTGGTTAAAAGTGCATTTATGATAGTCTCCCTATCAAGCAAAACAATCTCCATATCTGGTAGTCTGAATCTTCCACGCTGAGGCCAAGTTTATTTGAAATCTTTTTATTTATAGTTCATTGAGAAACAAGTTTTTTTTCAACTTGTATTAATCCCTCACAACTGATTTGTTCCTAAGTTGAATGAGTACTCAGGCACTAAGTATACCAGGAGAGGTACTGAGTACCTGGAGCAATGTGTAGTAAATAATCTTGATCAAAGACTAAAATAGCTTGGTCGGTTTCGGGGTTCAAACCCTGTTCCTTTTGATCCAGAGTCCATTATCTTTACCACTAGAACATGGACACACACCAAGTGAAGTTCATAGGCCTCAACAGCAGATACAAACAGTTCTCCATACAATACAGAAGCACAAGTCACACATTTTAGTAAAGAATAGATGTGAGTATAATGACGTCATAGTCTATGACATTATATAGGACGGTCAGTCCTGACTCAAGATGCTGACTGCATCTCTGTCCATAGGTGCATGTACAGGTAGCTGAATATCCATGGTTTATTGTTTGATGTCACACCTTTCGACCCTGTTGTCAGGACAGGTGAAACTGACTGCTTATATGACAGTCACTCAAGCTATGCACCTTCAAACAGGCCGATCTGGTCAGTGTATACCATAGTGTACCTAAACCAATGTAAACCTTGGTGTATGATATACGGGAGGTTAACCCATAACCAGCTAAGCATAAATTGATAAGGTAAATAGTGTTGATTCAGATCAGCCCAGCTTCTTCTGGGAGCTGTCTGATCAGGAACTACTGTCGGATTTAGTGAAACCAGGGCCAGGAATTTGCGAGGAAGCTTCTAAAAATATATAATAACTAAGTAATGAGTCCAAGTTATACAAATGTGTCAGCGTTATTCTGTAAGGTAAGTGTATTCTTATTTTGAGTCATGCTGGAAAGGAAATGGTTGAGGCAGCATTTCAAATGCAACATCACAATGGTCAGTGTATCAATGATATTGATTTTTTTGTGCTTGGATATATATATTAAATGTGTTTGTTTTTTAAAACTTTAAAACATGTTCATGGATAATTGTTTTTATGTGGACTTTTAAAGTCTAAGAACATTTTTTGTTCATGCATAGATAGGTGGATTTTTACAATGTAATTTTTGCACAGTTGTATGTGTGAATTTTACTGAGTAAGAAATTATTCATGGATGTTTGTATTTAAGTGAATTTTCACAAACCAAAGGTATTTTATTATGGTTTCATGACAGCTTTTTTTTAAACATTTGTTGATAACCCATTCTAAATTCTTAGTTATTGTCTCAAGACATCAAGACAGGGCCACAATCCTTATTGCTGGAGACTCAGAAGCAAATGGTACAAGGAGCTTGCTGATCGGAAACTAAACTATTTGCCAAGGGCCTTGTACATGCTTAGCAAGCTATGGGTTAAAATACTGGGGCCTGTCCTGAGCTTAAACATTTAATTTTAGGAAAAACCACTGGTAATTACATTGAAGAGAAAGGAAAGGTTCTTCTTAAACAAACAGATTATTAAAAAGTAATATTAAGAAAGAAAAAAAATGATAGAAATTCTCGTGTGGACCATTTAAATGTTTACAGAATAATTATGAAATATGGTATTGTGTATTTGCAAAACAGACCAGTGACTGTTTCCAGATGATGGATTAAGGATGGAAATTTAAAACCGCAATATCTGAAAAAGAAGCCAAGACAAGCCATTCTTTTGAGGAAGTATTTTATTAACCAACTTCTGTGTATGAAAGTGGTGCCTTATTGTTCTAGTGCAGTCAGTGGCTTGGACATCTAACAAAAGGTACTTGTCATCATTACTTTCAAAAGCAAATGTTCAAATGTGTCAGGAGAATTTGTTGGTAGCTTAATGACTTTTAATACATGGATTCTATCTTAATGTTGATAATAGTTAATAAGGAACTTTTGTATTGTTTACAAAACGTTGATGAACACTTTACGGGACCTGGTTGCGCAATCAGTAGAGCGTCGGCGCCAGGTACGTGAGGCCCTGGGTTCGATCCCTTGCCGCGACATACCAAAGTCTTAAAAAATAATAGTGGTATAGCTCCCTTGCTTACGCTCAAGCAAATATAAGGGTAGTTTCACTACTGGTTGGCTTGGTGTCAGGATAATGTGACTGGGTGTGGTATCATGCCAGGTGTTCGCAGCATGCTATGCACAGTGAAAGCAGCACTGTATTTGCTTCAAGTGGACACCATCTCCAGATAACTGAAATATTGGTGGGATGATAAACCCAATAAACATAAACATGATGAACACTTTACAATACTACTTATGAAATAATATATCATCCCTAAAAATCATGATGATGTTTCTAATAATTTATAAACCATAAACCGTAAGTAAAACAAACAAAAAACTGACTGTAAACCTTTTCAGCATATATTTTATAAATATGACAAATTGGCTGTTTTGATAAACCTACATTACTTCATAAATGAAACAGATTTCAATCTCGTCATATTTTACATTTTCATGTTTAATTAATGATGATTTATAGGCCCCTGAGGCATGCTCGTTATTTTTCAATGTTGGTTATTTCAAATTGCATAAAGCAGCATGTAATGTTCTGACCATTTTGATGGCTTAACTTTCATCTTACGCATTTTGGTCAACTACAGCATCTGCATCATCATTGTCATTATCAGTGCTAACTATCATAATCACCAACATCATAAATATTATCATTTTTAATATTTTTATCATTATCATTATAACAACATCATCATCATTATCATTATTGATCTTAATTATCATAATCACCAACATCATAAATATGGTCATTGGTATTACTTTCATCATCATCATCATATCATCAACAACAACAACATCAGTGATCAAGATCATTATCATTACTACCAGCATCTTTGGGTTTATTTTGCTATTTCATGAGGATGTATTTTAACTCCCTCTCTACTGGTCCTGATAGAGCAAAGAGTGACAGCTCCAGGATTCTCTCTACTGGTCCTGATAGAGCAAAGAGTGACAGCTCCAAGATTCTCTCTACTGGTCCTGATAGAGCAAAGAGTGACAGCTCCAGGATTGGAAGGTCTGGGGTTTAATTTCAGGTCAAGACATACACAAAACATTTAAAAAAAAGAGGTATATCTTCCTCCCTTACCTTTGTTTGTTATGGGTATATTCCTACCTTGTCCGTCAGGTGTCAAACGTGTGTGGTATCAAGCTGAGTGCGGTCAGGTGTCAAACGTGTGTGGTATCATGCTGAGTGCGGTTAGGTGTCAAATGTGTGTGGTATCATGCTAAGTGTGGTCTGGTGTCAAATATGTGTGGTATCATGCTGAGTGCGGTCAGGTGTCAAATATTTGTCGTATCATGCTGATTGCGGTTAGGTGTCAAATGTGCGTGGTATCATGCTGAGTGTGGTTAGGTGGCAAATGTGTGTGTGGTATTATGCTGAGTGCAGTCAGGTGTCAAATGTGTGTGGTATCATGCTGAGTGCGGTCAGGTGTCAAATGTGTGTGGTATTATGCTGAGTGCAGTCAGGTGTCAAATGTGTGTGGTATTATGCTGAGTGCAGTCAGGTGTCAAATGTGTGTGGTATTATGCTGAGTGCAGTCAGGTGTCAAATGTGGGTGGTATTATGCTGAGTGCAGTCAGGTGTCAAATGTGGGTGGTATTTTGCTGAGTGCAGACAGGTGTCAAATGTGGGTGGTATCATGCTGAGTGCAGTCAGGTGTCAAATGTGTGTGGTATTATGCTGAGTGCAGTCAGGTGTCAAATGTGGGTGGTATTATGCTGAGTGCAGTCAGGTGTCAAATGTGGGTGGTATTATGCTGAGTGCAGTCAGGTGTCAAATGTGGGTGGTATCATGCTGAGTGGTATTATGCTGAGTGCAGTCAGGTGTTAAATGTGGGTGGTAACATGCTGAGTGCAGTCAGGTGTCAAACGTGTGTGGTATCATGCTGAGTGTGGTCTGGTGTCAAATGTGTGTGGTATCAAGCTGAGTGCGGTCTGGTGTCAAATGTGTGTGGTATCATGCTGAGTGCGGTCTGGTGTCAAATGTATGTGGTATCATGCTGAGTGCGGTCTGGTGTCCAATGTGTGTCGTATAATGCTAAGTGTGGTATGGTGTCAAATGTGTGTGTTATCATGCTGAGCGCAGTCAGGTGTATCATGCTGAGTGTGTTCAGGTGTCAAATGTGTGTGGTATCATGCTGAGTGCGATTAGGTGTCAAATGTGTGTGGTATCATGCTGAGTATGGTCAGGTGTCAAATGTGTGTGGTATCATGCTGAGTGCAGTCAGGTGTCAAAATGTGTGTGGTATCATGCTGAGTGTGGTCAGGTGTCAAATGTGCGTGGTATCATGCTGAGTGCGGTCAGGTGTCAAATGTGTGTGGTATCATGCTGAGTGTGGTCAGGTGTCAAATGTGTGTGGTATCATGCTGAGTGCGGTCAGGTGTCAAATGTGTGTGGTATCATGCTGAGTGCAGTCAGGTGTATCATGCTGAGTGTGGTCAGGTGTCAAATGTGTGTGGTATCATGCTGAGTGCGGTCAGGTGTCAAATGTGTGTGGTATCATGCTGAGTGCAGTCAGGTGTCAAATGTGTTTGGTATATTGTTTCATGAATGAAACTTAGAACATCTCTTTATATCTAAAGTTTAAGCAAGTTTCTTAGTTAAAGTCAGAAACAAATAACAAAAATTCTTTATGAATACAACAACCCATGGTGTTTGTGATATGCTATCCAAGGCAGCGTATGTGATATCTGGCGGGTTATTGTTGGGTGTGATATGCTATCCAAGGCAGCGTATGTGATATCTGGCGGGTTATTGTTGGGTGTGATATGCTATCCAAGGCAGCATATGTGATATCTGGCGGGTTATTGTTGGGTGTGATATGCTATCCAAGGCAGCGTATGTGATATCTGGCGGGTTATTGTTGGGTGTGATATGCTATCCAAGGCAGCATATGTGATATCTGGCAGGTTATTGTTGGGTGTGATATGCTATCCAAGGCAGCGTATGTGATATCTGGCGGGGTTATTGTTGGATGTGATATGCTATCCAAGGCAGCATATGTGATATCTGGCGGGTTATTGTTGGGTGTGATATGCTATCCAAGGCAGCGTATGTGATATCTGGCGGGTTATTGTTGGGTGTGATATGCTATCCAAGGCAGCGTATGTGATATCTGGCGGGTTATTGTTGGGTGTGATATGCTATCCAAGGCAGCGTATGTGATATCTGGCGGGTTATTGTTGGGACTACACACAGACACCACTTGGGCTCATCATTACAGAGAAGACAGCAATTATCTTGTTTTAAGTGATGACCATCACTGGCATGATTGTTGATGAAAAATAAACCAGAATGTAAACAAGCTTTACAAATTACTATTGTATTGTCAGTGGTAATTAATTTAATGAAGCCATTTTGTGTGGAAATAAAAAAAAATGTGGAAGAAAAACAATATAAGAGAATGTACCACCCAACCCCTAGGTCTTCATGTCCAAGCTGCATCAATAATGGCTCATTCCTTATACCCCTATGCAGAATTAATTCACATAATTAATGAACTGACAGGTAATTAAGTTACTTTGAAGTGGCTGACTTACATTTTGTGACAGTTTAACGTGACACAGTTTTCTAACATTACACTAAGGGGATCTTACCTGGCATTTGGGGTTAACATCAGTCGACAGGAGGAAAAACACCCACAGGCTGTTAGCCTCTTGGTCAGGTCTTGGCTGTTATGTTTTTGTTTTTCCAGGTGTTTTAACACATTTTAGGCTACGATGTTAAACAACACAAATTTATTCTTAGTTATTTGCTAACATCACATTCAATGGTTATAAGGCATATTGCTCCAAAGCAGATAGTAAAAAGCCTTAATTAAGCACAGGTAGAAAGTGTAGGTTCAGATCAGCTGCTTCATACTGGCTCACCTGGATTTACACTATTTAGCTATGTTTGATCAATTTGTGCAAAGAAATAAGCAGTTAAATACCCCACCAAAACTTATTTTAGTCATATAGATAATGGTGGTCAATCTTCTATTTAAATCAGATACACTGCTGCCTTCAGAATGATAACATGCAGTTAACATCAGACACTGGGCCAATAAGTCATGGGACTACTGTTAGGTTAGTTGTAAGCAAGACACCTATCCCTCAGCCATTATAGCTCCACTTTGTGAAGAAAGTGGAGCCATTGTCAAGACCTTCTTGTCAATGTCAGCATAGGTTTACCCTTTTGTTAAAGTCCATTTCTTGAAAACCATTCAAGATATTCTCTTCAAAGTTGAAATATTTTTCACTATTAAAACTAAAATTAATTTAAATTAAACATAGAATATTAAAAAAAGATATTAAATTCACCAGTACTGCATGTTTGTTATAATTAATTTGTAAACAAAATCCTAACACTTTAAGGCATACATGTTGCAATGGACTAAGGAGCAAATAGAGCAAGAACTGATAGGACTGCTGCCAGCAGGGAGCAACTTACTGATCTTGATATATAATTTGCATACAGCAAATAAAATACACATAGTATGCTTGCAATTAAAGGTAAAGGTTTAACTCAAATTTTCAAGTTAAAATCCCTAAGCATGTAAGATTTGTGTTTATGATATGCTGTTTATTGATGTGGTTTACTTACTAGATGGTGATGGATGGCATTGTACATGAGGCAGACAATTAATTAACATAACAAATGATTGACAGAAGCCTCCAACAGCGGAAACAACCTTTGTAATAATTGACAACATGTCTTCCCTTGAGGTACGGGACGTGACCTGAACAGCCTCTTATTATCAGGCCCTCAAGGTGAAATCAAAAGTGCTTAAAGCTTAAAATTTAATAAGCTTCAATTAATCAGGTGTTTAAATATAAAGATATAATAAACCAATTATTAATGACTTTCTGTCTTTATGGTTAAAACCTTAGACTGAACATTATCAAGCTGTCATAATTGTTGGATCTTATCTGTGTATCTCATTTATGATGAAGCTATATCAGGGAGGCAGATCATGGTATTGTTCTTTTCATTTAGACAAAACTTAAGTTTTATTTCATATATTTTGTGTTGTTGTTTTTTTTAATCTGAAACATCAAAGTGTGATGAGGCCAAGGGTATGTTGTGATTGTTGCTTACAAAGTAATGAAAATTAACTCACTATTGTAAAATAGTTATTAAAAACACTGTAAATTTAATTCTTAGCCTGCTTATCTTAATTTGCAAATTAGACTCAGACATAGAGTTCAGATCCAGATATGCTAGCAGCTTCTGTCAGTTCTGTCACATAAAGTTATTATTGCATGTAGTTTTAAAATTATACACTTGATTTTTGGATTGTTAACAAATGTTGCAGAATAAGGGTAACTAATTGTTATCTGTTTAAAGAAACAAAATATTATAATTGCAATACATTTTGACACCTAAGTATAATAACCTTGGAAGTATTATAATAACCATCTAAGTATTAAAATTACCATTTCATTTAATACAATTCTGCTATGACACTGCTCAAAGGGAGATAATCACCTTTGTGCCAATCTATAACTGGAGGATAAGGGAGCGTGCAGTAATGCCAGAGGGAACATGTGTGATAGACATGGGACTTAAAGTGTCAATGGGGAAGTAACAAAGTTTGAAAGTTAGCAGTTTGGGAAGGGACACCTTCATGTCTTGACCTTGTTTTGACACAAATTGTGGCAAAGCCAACTTAAATATCAGTATTCAGACCAAATGTGTTTAATTTGTGAATATTTGAAGGATGAAAAAAGCAAAAACATTCTTATATTCTCATTTGGATTATTTGTGTGTGTATGTGGGTAAAGATTCTACGTGACTGGATAATGAATGATTTTAACAATTGTTCATGTTAAAATATATTTTTCTTTAATTTCCTTGGAATTGAAGTTTGAAGTGTTTGAATGGACTTGTTAAATTTGTAAATGATTTTGTTATTCATTTTTTATTCATTTTATTTGCTTATAGTTTATCAAATTTTAACTTAATAATTGTCTCTGTAGTCCATTAATTAAAAAAATGTTCAGATATATTACTGAGAAGGTTAATTCACTAAATGTTTATGAAAAGATCATGATTATATTATATGTGTAACAAAATTATGAAATTCCGAATATAATTATTATAGCATTTGAATTACTGCAGACCATTTAAATAAGCTGCATATACATAGTTTGGAGAAACTAATTCATAATTCCTTATAATTTTTATATAGATATAATATTATATTATATGGTACAATAAAGCGAAGGCAGCAATGTGAAGAGTGTATTGTAACTATATATAAATATGGTACAACTTTGTCTCAACTTAATTAAAAATGTCCAAGATACATGCCAATGTTTGATAATAAGACTAGACACTTGAAAGACATGCAAGTACAAAGGAAATCAGTCTAGTTTAATACCCTTTTATCCTTCTTTGACAGGAAATGCATTTTATGTTTTTTAATTGAATTCTTCTAAAGGCTCCAGACATTAGAGGAAAAGGACCCCATTTCTGTCACTATTGAATTGTACCGGATGTATGGATGTACGATATAATAGCTTTCAAGATCTTGACTTTAAAAAAGGAGGCTTTATGATTGACATTTCAATAAGTTAGAAAATTCCACTTTATGTAAAAAGGTCTAAAAGCCTGCTTAAGTTTAAAGCTAGTATTCACCAGCCATGCCTCAGCACAAGTCATGACTTAAACTTAGGATAAACATTTTTATACTTACAAAATAAAGCACCATAGTTCTGTTGTGATTGTTACCTCAAAAAAGCCTTGTTGTAAAGGGTATAAAAAAGTTCAGACAGCTCTGTCTTGAAGTACTTTAAAGGGATTGTTCCACAAAATCTATGAATCATTATTTCATACTTAAAATGGTTGGTTAATATAGGAGTTTAAACCTATTTCTTTATCATCAATTGTGACACAAGTACTTTAAACTTGTATCACAAGTTGTATCACACTTTATGAACCTTAAGTACAACCAGTACTAAGGGAGTAACTCAAAATCATACTTTGAAAATATGAATTAATGATGGATTTGCTTCCATGATTTGAAACAATATAAATATATCATTTTAAACAAACATTATCTTTGAAAGAATATATGCAACATCAAAAGGGCTTTTAACAGAAAATGAAGCTGCGGACAATCAACTATATCTCACTTTCTTTAACCTAAATGCATAAAAAGTCTGGACAATACTTTGGGTGTTAAGTATATAGGGATTAAAATTTTATCCCTAGACAAGGTAAAAAAATATGAAATATTTGAAGTACTCCAAATAATAAGTAGGACCTTTTAGCTGAAATCTTGGTGTTTACCAATGGTTCTTTATGACATGATGCCATTGCAGATAGTGAAAGTTTTTACTTCTGTATAAATATAAATGTTAAATTAAATCCATCAAAGTATAATATGTGCCTAACAAAAACAAAAGACAAGAATTTGATTGTGATTGTTTATCTGATCATTTCAATGTAAGCTCTATGGCAATAGGTACTATGAAGAATTCAAGCATAAACAAGTTATCCGAAAAAAGAATCTCATTGCACATGAGGATCATTAAGTGAATAAGTATTAAGGGGTAATTATTCACCAATTTCCATTCTTGAAAAAAATGGAGACACATCAGAGGCCCCTTTAAAGATATCTGAGCCCCTATAGAGCTCTCTGCTTCAGTACACAAACCCTTAGTGTGCAGATTTGGGGAGGAAAGGAAATAGGGAATAAACTACAGCTCAATGGGGATTAAATAGGAAAACATATTTAACTTCAACTCAGTGATAGTGTGACATGATTTAAGTTTTCATTTCCTGTGTTGAAAAGGGAGTGTTAATAAAAGGGGGGTGAAGAATCAGTGGTTTACTTTGTGGTTTAATGTACTTAATGACCAAAGGTAAAAGTGGACCAGGTGTTTTTCACATATAAAGTGGAAAAGGGCTATTTAAAGAAATGAAGTGAACATATAATTTGTACATTTGTGAGGAATTTTGTGCACTTTTAATAATGTAGGTTGCTGTGTTGGAATTACTTGGAATTATTTTAAAATAGAAAGTTGATTTTAAAAGCATAAATAAAATATCATGTGTATGTTAATTTTGTCTTAAATCCATCCTTCTTCATTTGTTTATACAATTCTTAACAAGTTGATGTGGATATGGCAACAAGTGTAGATCCGGAATTAAAAGTTTCCTGGTAAACTGGAACTGCACTGTTTGCAGCTTTGTCTCCATCAAAACATCTAGTCACTAGAGCTTGTTATTGCATAGAAAATGATATCACAATATATTGTAATATTTTAATATGATATCATAATAATTACACTAATTGGCCCAAAAGAATAAATCATACATAAAAATAAAACATTTATATTTTGTGTAATTCTTTTGAACAACAGTGAAGAAATAAACATTAATAGTTTGCTAAAAAACTTTAAAAAAATAAACACAAGCTATCATAGTTTTAAAACCTAAGTTCCAACATAGTAATCACCTAGGCTTTTGACCAAATTGATATTTTAATGTTTCTTTTTTTCTGTTAGTTACAAATTACTTCTTATTTATGCAACTAATTCAGAATTGAATTTATTGTGATATTTTTAAAAATTATGCTGTGATATAATTTTGCGAAAATTGATATTTCCAGTTGATATTGTGATATATTGCCCTTACCTACTTGTTACATTATACATGAAGCTGTTTACAAGTAACAAAGAACCTAGAATGCATTAACTACTTGTAATATAATGGTTTACATGTCATATTTATTGCTTGACTGTTCTCCCGTGTCCTTGCATCTGACCAATATCAATGATGTTGATAAATATTATAATGATGAAAAATTATGCATGATCAATGATCATAAGTTCCTCAGTTAACCATCCTATTTCACCCAGTTCTGAGCCACTCCACATACCAGCATAAATTCTTAATGTTATTGTTGGATCTTCTGAGGAAGACAAAATACCATACATAATTATATTGAGAAAAAATAAAAACAATTTATGTATGTGGCATCCTGTAATTAAAGACTACAGACATACCAGTGCAAATGGAATCCTGCAACCATGATCAACAGACCATTAACAGAAGTTTCCTAATTACCAGCCTTGGCCAAGTTAAGATCGATTAAAATTGATTCTTCGGTGGCATGTGTACATGTGTTCTTGCCTGTTTTCTATCATTAAAGTCCTTGACCTTTGGTGTGTCAATGAGATTTTAATTAGGCAACCTGCCAATCTTAATTGGATTAGAGTACTGAGGAGCTCCCATTGTAAAAATGTTGTGGCAGTTCATTCTGTAATGTGCTGGGTTGGATCTTAACACATTTGTTTAGAGTTTCATATGAAAGAGGAGTATTTCTCACCCTTAATCCTTTTGTCCTTCTGCAAACCATGCATAGTTTATATTCATTTTAATCTTTATTATGAGACAATTCTAATGAGAATCACCAAGATAGGTTTTGAATGAGAACTAAACAAAATCCTACATTGTTGGTATTTATTTATTTAAATCATCTCGATGAGAAAATTTTAATGAATATCTGCAAGATCTGGTTCAGTTGAGAATATAAAATCCTACAGTGTTGGTATTTGGTACTCATTTAAATCTTCTCTATAAAACATTTTTAATGAATACTAAAAAGACAGGTTATGGTTGAGAATTATGGGATATATTATTCTGTTAGAATGGAATTCTTCCCTCTTCTAGAGCTAAACTAACAGGCAATGTACGGATAATGAGTGTGTGCTATTCAGAAAAATTGTATGATTTCTTAGTACCAGTGTTGCTTACAGTTTTTAACTGGTTCTCCCTGGGAATATTATAGGCTAAAGTAAATAATTTCTATAGTGAAATACTGTTATTTTTTCTATGGTAAATTAAAATACAGATTTTGGGCAGTGTTTAAATATTAAGATTTAATGGAGTTAACGTGAACAACTTTTTTCTGAGTTGAATTAATATGGATGCAGTTTTTTTAGTTTATGTTTTAAAAAAAAAAAAAAATTCTACTTACTTGTGAGCGAAATTTATTTGAAAAAAATTTTCATTTGTCAATGCAATTTGTCGTACTTGAACCAATTTGTGTTCTATCTCAATGTTTGGATTTTCTAGACAATTCACATTCAAGGAAAACATTGAACTGTGTTAAAAGGAACAATATCAGCAAAGACACCTGGTGAACAGAGCTGGGGATTGAATTGTCAAAGCAACTGTTGGACCCTGACAGTTAAATGAATGAGTGGCAGAAAAAAAGGAAGTGCCTGTACTGTGTTCTCAGCCCTTAGGGTGTTGACAATAAAAAATATAGTTACTATACAAACAATTGTGGTATATTGTGTTTATAACGCTACATGTCATGTTGTTTTATACTTATGACAGTACAGTTTGTGTTATATTGTGTCCAGGTGTTCGATAATTGAAAAAAACCTATAATTTGGAATCATGTTGAAGTTTGTTGTAAGGGTAAGTAAAGAATTTATTTCTGTTGCTATAATTACCTCTGTAGGGACCATTATAGGATGATTGTATTTTGTTTGGGACATGTATTGTGTTATATTGCGTTTAAATGTTTCTAATTGGGGGCCATGTCAAAGTTTGTTTTACAGGTAAATACTTCATCCTCTTATAATTCCTTCCTTACTATATTTCATTCTTGGTAAAGTAAGAGGATGCTTGTGTTAAATTGTTTTTATATTATCCCTGCAATGCAAAATTAAGTTTATTGTCAGGGTAAATACTCATTCATCTTTAATATATCCTGATGCTGTGTCTATCTTATGTTCCTAGTAACAGTGTGTTTCATTTTTTAGTGTTAATATTACTGGAAATCATGTTAACCTTTGTCTGGGGTCTTAAGTTTTCCCCCAATAATAGGTGAATACTGCCAGTATGACCATTATTTTGTCAGTGGGATGTATATAAAAAAGTTTATTATCAGGAAGTTTTTTTATCTTGATATGTTTGAAATTACCTTATATCATTTGGTACTGTTAGTCGTTTTATGTTTTTTCTCTCCTGGTCTTTTCTTGTAGAAAAAAAACCGTATAATTAACTGATCTATGCTGTAAAATGGGTGGCTGAAGGTGTCAAAATATAGTCTCTTTTTTCTCAAATTATCAAATCAGTCGGTGCTACCTGAAAAGATCCTGCAAAAGCTTCTCATTGAAACCCTAGATCAGTGTGAACAGTGAAACATAAACCCCTTTTCCTTATTGCAAACAGGTATTTCGAGTGCTTTTGTCCTAGTTGTAAAATTTACCCAGAGGCTTTTGTCCACCTTGACATTTTTTGACCCAGGGGCTTCTGTCCTCAGGGGCTTTTGTATCCCAGGTATTTCCTATCTGAGCCATGCTGCAGAGATTGCTATTTTTAACTAAAAAGACCATGTGACATCTTGCATTGGAGATTACGTTATATCGTCATCCAGGTAATTCGCTCTGAGGTCGATATCTAATATTAGGAGAGATCACTATCGTAATAATTTATAGACTTTGAATGTTTGATATAGTGTTTTTATAATGATGTGTACTGTCTTAACAATATAGTGAGTGCTTAAAACCATCATTACTTATACTCATGTATAAGTTTATGCAAAAAATTATGCTCTATTTCCCAAAAGCAGTGGTAATGTATTGTTCCGATAATTAGATATAGACAAACTGTTGGATACCACCTTAAAGGATTCATTTGATTTTGTTGTTATTTCTGTCAATGTCAGTTCTGGTATTATTTAATATTTTATATAATAAAGTATATCAACATATAATAATTATTATCATTCATTTTTATGCTGACACAAAGCTGTAAAATATAGTTTTGCAAAGGCCTCATAATAACTTATAATATATTCACTTAAATTGTAAATAATATACGAGTAGTTTCTCCATTAAATCAACAAAAATTCTCAACAAAGACCTGCGTGTTCAACTTATGGATGTGCTTACACAACCTTAGCGACCTTAGCAATATATTGAATGGATCATTTTAAGTAAATAAACAGCCTTCTCAGGATATTTCAAGGTAATTCAACCATGGATTCACACAGTTAAATGCTTGTGTTAGAATTAGAGGTTTGTGGTTTTGGGAGCTAAATCAACAAAGCCTTAGCAAGGGCATTTAGGGCATATGTGTGTCTTCAGTCTTATTGAAAGGGATATATACACATGTTTATGCTCTAAATGAGATGTAATATACATGAATAAAAACAATATACAGTGTAAGCAAGAAATAAGTATGGATAAGATAATATATATAATATAATATAGAGATTGATGGAACATGTATGGGTTTTATAACAGGAACAAAATATGAATAATAATACAAAGTATGCATGAACAGTGTAGAGTATATAGCAAACATGGAACAAATATAGTCCTGTTAATAATGAAATATACATGGATTTTGTGAAAATAGCAAAAAATGGAATAGATCTACTATTAATAAGGTGACATATATATGGATTTTGTGTAGCAAAAAATGGAACAGCCAGATATAATGTTAATACAATCAAATGTACATGGACCGTGTGTCATTCGCCAATATGAAATGGATCTACCCTTAAAAACGTCAAAGGTGGAACATACTTGAAGTTTTGTGTCATTAGCTAAAATAAAATATGTCTACTGATAATAGGGTGAAATATTCCAGGATTTATGTCAGATTCTAAAATGTAATGTACTTGATAGTAATAGGGTAAAATATTCAGGTATTTTTTATTATTTATTATTATTTATATTTTTAGTACATTAAAAAAATCTGCTGATATTATGGTAAAAAATTAAGGGATTTTGTGTCCCGAGATAAAATTAAACATCTACTGAATGTACTATGATGAACTATTCAGGGATAGCTATCAAAAGAGAAAAGATACATAGATTTGTATCATAAACTAATTATGAGCAAGATTTACTTATTAAGGGGTTGAAATATACATACTGTTTGTGTCCTAGATCTTATTGAACATGATCAAGTCTGAGATAATAAAAGTTGGATAAAATGAAAGTTTATCTGCATTTTTTGTCATAAGACATATTAAACTTATGTTTGGTAAATAGATTTTAATAATTATGCATATTTTTATACCAATACACATATGTCTGTTTAATTTATTAGCCCTCATAGAAAAGTAATTTATTAGCAATAATTGAAAATATGTTCTTTCATGTACTTCTGATACTTTTATGACTGTAGTATGTGTTCATGTTTAACAGAAAGTTGTTTGTACGCATACATGCATTAATGTTTGAGAGTGTGTGGGGGATTCTTAAACTTATAATTTGGGTCATTTCATTTATGGGGAGAAAATTAATTTTATGATATTAATGTGTGAATTATCATCAATGTAATATGTGTAACCAGTGTACTGTGAATGCAAAAATACCAGACTTCCATTGATCCGCATGGTTGATTTTATATCTGTGAACTCTTAGCCATCTACGTATGATCAGACTTAGGCAGTTAGTGAAGATCTAGATGGGCCAGCTCCTGCTGGGATCTGTATGATCAGACTTAGGCAGTTAGTGAAGATCTAGATTGGCCAGCTCCTGTTGGGATCTGTATGATCAGGCTAAGGCAGTTAGTGAAGATCTAGATTGGCCAGCTCCTGTTGGGATCTGTATGATCAGGCATAGGCAGTTAGTGAAGATCTAGATGGGCCAGCTCCTGCTGGGATCTGTATGATCAAGCATAGGCAGTTAGTGAAGATCTAGATGGGCCAGCTCCTGCTGGGATCTGTATGATCAGGCTTAGGCAATTAGTGAAGATCTAGATGGGCCAGCTCCTGCTGGGATCTGTATGATCAGGCTTAGGCAGTTAGTGAAGATCTAGATGGGTCAGCTTCTGCTGGGATCAGTATATTCAGGCTTAGGCAGTTAGTGAAGATCTAGATAGGCCAGCTCCTGCTGGGATCTGTATGATCAGGCTTAGGCAGTTAGTGAAGATCTAGATGGGCCAGCTACTGCTGGGATCTGTATGATCAGGCTTAGGCAGTTAGTGAAGATCTAGATGGGTCAGCTCCAGCTTGGATCTGTATGATCTGGCTTAGGCAGTTAGTGAAGATCTAGATAGGCCAGCTCCTGCTGGGATCTGTATGATCAGGCTTAGGCAGTTAGTGAAGATCTAGATAGGCCAACTCCTGCTGGGATCTGTATGATCAGGCTTAGGCAGTTAGTGAAGATCTAGATGGGTCGGCTCCTGCTGGGATCTGTATGATCAGACTAAGGCAGTTAGTGAAGATCTAGATGGGCAAGCTCCTGCTGGGATCTGTATGATCAGACTTAGGCAGTTAGTGAAGATCTAGATGGGTCAGCTCCTGTTGGGATCTGTATGATCAGGCTTAGGCAGTTAGTGAAGATCTAGATGGGCCAGCTCCTGCTGGGATCTGTATGATCAGGCTTAGGCAGTTAGTGAAGATCTAGATAGGCCAACTCCTGCTGGGATCTGTATGATCATGCTTAGGCAGTTAGTGAAGATCTAGATGGGTCAGTTCCTGCTGGGATCTGTATGATCAGGCTTAGGCAGTTAGTGAAGATCTAGATGGGTCAACTCTTGCTGGGATCTGTATGATCGGGCTTAGGAAGTTAGTGAAGATCTAGATGGGTCAGCTCCTGCTGGGATCTGTATGATCAGGCTTAGGCAGTTAGTGAAGATCTAGATGGGCTAGCTCCTGCTAGGATCTGTATGATCAGGCATAGGCAGTTAATGAAGATCTACATGGGTCAGCTCCTGCTGGGATCTGTATGATCAGGCTTAGGCAGTTAGTAAAGATCTAGATGGGTCAGCTCCTGCTGGGATCTGTATGTTCAGGCATAGGCAGTTAGTGAAGATCTTGATGGGCCAGCTCCTGCTGGGATCTGTATGATCAGGCATAGACAGTTAGTGAAGATCTAGATGGGCCAGCTCCTGTTTGGATCTGTATGATCAGGCTTAGGCAGTTAGTGAAGATCTAGATGGGTCAGCTCCTGCTGGGATCTGTATGATCAGGCTTAGGCAGTTAGTGAAGATCTAGATGGGTCAACTCTTGCTGGGATCTGTATGATCATATGTAGGCAGTTAGTGAAGATCTAGATGGGTCAGCTCCTGCTGGGATCTGTATGATCAGGATCCTCACCATTTTGCTGCTATAAGCCTTTGTCAATATATATTAGTATCTGTGCATAAAGATTCTGGTGATTAATTAAGATTTAAGTATTGGTTATTGAACATGTAGATTTAGAACGATTAATGTAAATGATTGATGAACATAGACTTACATTGTGTAGTCTTTTTAAGGCATTACTTAATTGGCTGTAGGGCTCAATGAGTTAAACGTCCTGGATTAAAAAAAGGCTGGATGACCAAAAAAGAGGAGGATTTAAACATTCTTTCACATCAGAAGTAAACAACAATATTGGCTAACATAGTAAGAATAACTAAAAATTATCTTGATTTATACCGATATATGTCTCGATATATTGATAATCGTCAATAAGCAAAAAGTAGAATCAATGACACCCTAGTAAATGTCGTATTTTTAATATGTTAATTTAAAAAACAAACATTAATGGTTAAACTGACTGCAGTGCCCTATACTGGGTTATGTTTTATGTTGATGGGGTGAATGTTGTTTCCAGCAAATAAAGAGTTAAAGCTTAATTTTTTTCATGAAAAATACTGGCCCTGTTATTGTAGTAGAGTCCAAGATAAACTGCTCCACGTTTGTCTGAAAGCTTTGTTACACTGACACATTATCTATCATGTTGACAACATCTAGCTTATTATTGGTGGAGGAAGACCCCAGCCAAATGTCTGGGTAGAACCACTTGTGGTCAGCTCAGAGTAAGGAATTCAAACCTAGAATGTGGCATACCATGAATCTTGCTGAAAAATTGTACAACTCTGTTGCTTACAGTTAATTCAGTTATTTACAATTAAGGAGAATTTGTAGAAGTTGTGTGAATTTCAGAAATTATTTTATGACATTTGATTTTATTTAAAATGACTTTTTCATCCTCTTTAAAACTACATTTACATCAATTTTCAAATAATTATTATTTAGTATATATTTATTTTTTATGTTTTTAACAAAGGATTGGTGCAAAGTTAGTCATATTGATTTAATTAATTGATAGCAGATACATGCCTTTAGAAATAATGACTGTATAACAGGTGCTTTCTGAATTGTCCTTCTGCCTTATTTGGAATTCTTTTCTCTATCTTTTTGCCCATCTTGAAATGTTTTATTAATTCTAGATTGAATTTTGAAGCTCCCTTTATGACTCAGCCAGATTAAGTTAGTCGCCAACAATGACAAAGGTCACTGTGACCTATTAGTAAAGCACCTGCCAATTAAAGATTAATCAATTAAAGGGTCACAGACCACCAGCTTTATAACTGTATTGTTTAACTGCCAAATGACTTGAACAAAGTAGGTGTATAGGTATGTGTGAGTAACACGTATTGTGTTTTATCATTCCAAGTATTATATGCTCTAACAGAGCCCAGATAGAAAGAGTAAATTTTAGTTGTTATATTCCTCCAATAATACTGGTTTAAACTTGTATTGTAAGTACACATTGAATCTGTAACATTTATAGTAAACAAATAGGACAAAGTGCTGTGAGTGTCAAAACATGTGTTACCATTTGAAACTGCACAGAATAAAGGTATTGTATCAAAATTTATACCTTAAATATCAGGTTTCTTAGTGTGTTTTCATTTTTAAAATTCACAAATTTTCCATTCACTGTGTGCGGCGCTGTATGACCTGTCAAGTGTCTTTGTGCCATAAAACCCAAATAACAAATACAAAATACAAATTCACAAATATATCAATTAAGTTTTTTCCAGCTATATTGAATTAGATAAAATATTTTTTACGAAATTTCTTTTATTAAAAACTAAAAAGAAGTACAAAAATAGCAGGACGAAGGGCTTGAACCTGGGGTGGAGGTGGGGGTGTGGGGGGCTGGGGCTCTGCACTTGATGATTTGCATTATACTATTTGATATCATGTCAGGTGTTCATGGAACACTATCAAGGTAGTCAGGTGTTCATGGAACACTATCAAGGTAGTCAGGTGTTCGTGGAACACTATCAAGGTAGTCAGGTGTTCATGGAACATTATCAAGGTAGTCAGGTGTTCATGGAACACTATCAAGGTAGTCAGATGTTCATGGAAGTCAGATGTTCATGGAACACTATCAAGGTAGTCAGGTGTTCAAGGAACACCATCAAGGTAGTCAGGTGTTCATGGAAGTCAGGTGTTCATGGAACACTATCAAGGTAGTCAGGTGTTCATGGAAGTCGGGTGTTCATGGAACACTATCAAGGTAGTCAGGTGTTCTTGGAAGTCAGGTGTTCATGGAACACTATCAAGGTAGTCAGGTGTTCATAGAACACTATCAAGGTAGTCAGGAGTTCATGGAACTCTATCAAGGTAGTCAGGTGTTCATGGAACACTATCAAGGTAAAGATGGCACTTTATCTGCTTCAAGTTCATAAATGATTTAAAGATTGTTGTTAGGACAAGAAATCCATCAGCAATCAAAATCAAGATAAATTATATCATAATCTGTGAGAAAATGTTAGCTCTGCTAAAATCATTCAGCACATATGAACTCTTGCCTTGTTAATATAAATAAAATGTAACAAAATATTAGAAAGTGTAATAATATCCTATCAGCAGTAGCTACATTATGAAATCATTCATCATGCACCTAATAAGACATTATTGATGGCCTTGGTCATAACAAGAGAAAGAAAGTTCACCCTGACCTTGCTACATTTGTTAACAAGTCCTTTTTTAAACAAAAATTTCCAGAAGTTGCTGGAATTATTGACTGGGATAGTGTCACAAATAGTGCAGATACTGATCAAATAGCTCCCATTGAGGGCAGAATAATCAGGATTTACACTGATGGCAAAGGTCTATTCAGTTTGTTCTAAGCAAGTTAAGTGTTTATCATTCACTATTTATTGTTATAAATGCTGATCGTCCATCACATTAAACCAGAGGTTCATACCATTTCAGCCGAGCTAGGGAAGGGCTCAGTTGTGTTTATAGTAAAAAATTCAAAACATGTCTTGGAACATGGTAGCTCTTACTTTTAGAACTTATTCCCACTACAAGCAAACACTTCTGCTTTCATAATCTGTAAACAGAATTAAAAATCTGTGTTTTTATTTGTAAAAGATAAACTCCTTCATCCATCATTTGATCACATGATTCCACTTTGCACTGTATTGTATTAGCCATGTCCCGACATGGTCTAAAAGTCCTGTTACTTATGTTTGGTGCTGTCTACTCATTTTATTTGGGCCGCTCTTGAGAGTGGTGCATCTTATGAAATGCATTTTTTATGGGGACGAAAGTGTAGCAGTGAATAACACAATGTCGCAGGTGTTCTGTGAGACACTTTTCAGAGAAAAGAACCCAAGTATTCCCTTTTTTAACAGGGTAGCTTGCAACAATAAAGTGTAGTGTGCAATTATAAAAAGTAGCATAAAAAAGGTAGCCGTTTGGCAAAGTTCTGTTTAACAAAAGAAAACGAGTTTACATATGTTAGAAATGCAGCTTGTAAAAACAGATGTTGCAGAGAACAAGGAAAACAAACAAAGCAGCAAAAATGCTCCACTTCCTATTAGAGTTATCTTTCATTACTGTCAAATGTTTATGTAATTAGACAACAGAGTAAGAGGATGTTTAGTTCCCAAGATAGTCATCTTCTTGTTTAAAGCGCATGCTCTCTACAGTGCCTTGGATGTCTTACATCCTGGCTCCTTTTGTATATATTTAGTTTATGTAGTCAGTCATTTGCTCAAAAAAGTCTGCACTTCAATCAAAGTGCTTATAGTGCTGTACAAGCAGTGGGAGTTTTTATGTTTAAAAATAACCTTTTTCTATTAAACTAGCAAACAACAGCATTGTAGAGATAAACCCCACACTCCACAAAAAAATCCAGCTGATTCTCTACCCAATGTTCACAGCACAAGTGTAGCTCACTAGATATTTCTATAGTTGAATAAACATCATTTCCCAACTAACTTATGCAAATAACCAGAATACATGTTAAACAAAAAAATATGTATGCATCTAACACTAGTTCTGTGCCTCTCATCATATGGGTTCAAGTCCCGATCAGGGCAAAGGACTTAATGTTGGAAGCTCTTCCAGCTTACTTGCAGTGTGCCAGTGGTTCTACCCAGACATTTGTCTAGGGTCTTCCGCCACCAAATAGCTGGATGTCACTATAATGATTTTTATAAGTTGCTGTGATGTATTTCAAAAACAAAACTAGTTATGTCATATCATGCTTCACTGCAGAGATGCCTGCTGTTTTCTTGCACCACTGGTTCATTAATAAATCCTACTTTATGTACTTCTGTATAACAATCACTTTAATATCTAGTGATAACATTTTTAACATATAAACTTAAACATTCAAAGCATGCTTATCACAACATTTTAAGTTTGTGCTGAAAGCAAACCATATATTCACCTGTGTGCACTACCATTTACATTCACCAGCCGCAATAGCTCAGTTGGTAGAGCTTGTGGATCAGGAGGTCGCGGGTTCAAACCCCAGCTGGGTCAAACCAAAGACTTTACAGTTGGTAGTAGTGGCTCCCTCCTAATGCTCGAGGCTAAGGGGACAGCATTACGCCTGACTCATCATTGCCAGTATAATGGACCAACAGGGTTCAGCCCCTGGGCACCTCATAACTGCCCCTGTGCTATAATGACAGAAATGTCGCTGCACAGTAATGGCAAAAATGTGGGCAAATCCTATCCCATTTCAATCAAGAGTATGAGATTTATGCATATGCCATGACAGTCAATCTATTTTGCAAGAGACCAGTCCTGTTTGTACTGTTATAACTTTAAATTACTGATACATTCTTTTAAATGGCAATGTAAATTCTAATATTTTTAGGAAGATCTTGAGTATGAATTTTTTTTTTTCAGCGAGAGCTTGAGTCAGGGGAAAAGATGAAAACAAGTGGTGAACAGTACATCATGGATGATCACTACGCGGTTGACAGCATCCGTCCAAAATGTATCGAACTCCAGAGGATGTGTGACCAGTATCGACAGTTGCTACGGCGTCGCAGAGACATCCTCGAGAAGTCTCATGACTTGCAAGAAAGAATTGAAAAGGTAAATTTAAAAAAAATTATTTGTACATTTTACTGTTTTCAATAAAGCATTCTGTGCACATGTGTTTATCTTAGTACTATTTTTTTGTGCTATAATATGCATATTCTTCATTGATATTCCTAAATGGTTTGATGAAACAAATAGATAGAAGACACCTCGGCAGACGGAAGGTCAACCATCACTGTGTCAGTGCCACTTTTCTTTTCACGGTAAACTAACAAAACTGCCCCTGAATAACTAAAAGGAAGCTGGTGGGCCAACAAACCAAACAAATATACAAAACATAACCCTTTGCTTTCTTGGAATACCATTAGGGCAGGGCTTGTTTTATGTTAATGGAGTAAATAGTGTTTCAAGCAAATTAAGGTTTAGCGGCATACTAAAGTAAATGTTTATAAGTTATTGTTTTTGTTGTTGTTTGTTTTTGTATTTTCAAAGGATTTTTGTTTATTTTCAGGCCAACAAATGGTGTAGTACTGGAGTAGATATGTTAGCCAATCAGCAGATAGAAGGATGCAACACTCCTGAATCTGCCACTAAAGCTGTCCAGGATATCGATGCTTTTGTTGTCATGGCGAAGGACTTAAAGTTAAATAACCCAAAGGAGTTCCGACAATTGTTTGAGAATGTCATCACCCCTGATACCAGGGTAAGGTTCAGCTTTATTGTTTCTTTTCTTAATTTTAAGGATCTGATAATCTACTAAATGATTGAAATATTCTTATTTTTTAAATCTCAAGAAAAAAATACATTGTCACATTTATTATATTACATTTTATAATTGTTTCTTTTTATTTATTTTTATCTTAATCTATGTATGGGTTTAGGTTTAAAGTTGTTATCCAACTCTTTGCAACTGATCCTACATGTACTATATAATGCCTATATTTGTGGGCTCTTGTTTCACCCACTAGGAGTCATGTTGATAGTGTTAATTGATAAATTCCACAAAAATTTTAAATCATCACAGTGATTTCATCAGTGCCTTTCAAGTAAACAATATTATTGGGACTTTTTGTGATATATTTTTTAATTAAGTGTCACTTTAAAACTTTAACACTGATACTATGAATCTGTTTTGGGGTCTTGTTGTCATGTTAAAACTTTAACAATTAATCTGTTTTTCCCTTTAAAATCATAGCCATTAATAGATGATTTTATTGATTTATATGATTGGTCAGATTATAATAAAATTTGAATTTTAACACTACCGAAAAATGATTTTAAGCTTTTATAATTGTATTTACCAGGCAACAGTACAGAAAGTGCTGAAGAAAATAGAAGATGTTCAAATGATGTGCAATAAGCGACGGGCTGACCTTCAACATCAGATACAGAGTCAAGGTCAGGGTGGCCCAGTACAGCATCCTGTGCATGCTGATGTAGTCACAGCATCATCACGGGGACAGACAACAGTTCCTGAGTATGACCTCAAACGTAAACCCGGTGGTCCTCGGGACCGACACCGTCAGGCCTCCAAGGAGGATCCTGTACCCAGTCCGCTGGAGAAATCTGCACGGGTGAGTGGGGACGGGCTGGTTGTTGGTGACACTCTATCTCAGAATCAAAATTTTACCCCTTATGGTGGGGCAACTGCTGTTAATTGCTTGACTGTGATGGCATCCCTGCCACCGCATTTTATCTGAGACAAAGCCAACTTTTGGCAGGCTTGCAAATAGCCTTGGCTGTAGCAATTTCAGGTTATTGGTTTATTCAAGGAATCACCAACTAAATATTCATGAATTAACAATGATGACGAAAAATATACATTGACAAATTGCAGATTGACAAAAACTCTTGACTATGACATTCATGCTATATATTTTGCTCATCATTTTATCTTTTTTATAAAATTATCATCTTCTAGCTTAAAGTGGACCTGGGACCCACTCACCATCCACAGCAACATCAGCAACAGTCCACACATACCACACGTTCACAGCACAAGTCTAAAATGGGCTCCTCTAGCACAGGAAGTGTGGTCTCTATGCCAGAGAGCACAGATGGGGATCACGCTCGGCTCTCCCTCGCATCAAACTCAACAAACTCTGGATCCAGCTCAATATCTGAACAGATGCAAGAGTCACTGCAGGAGAAACGCAAGTGAGTCCTTTTTGTGTGTGTGTGTTTATTGTTTTATTTTTAAATTGTCTCAGTGAAAAACATTTTGGTCATTCTAGCAAGATTCAGCCATTATTATTCACATATCTTTAAAGAACCCAACACTTCTTTCACTGGACCAAAGATGCATCATAAATGCACTATGATATAATAATTCTTTACTTTTGGGGCCTTTGGCAGGGTGGGGAGTCACTGATTGGGGAACTCCAACAATGAAAGCAGTGCTTTGTTTAACACACTATTCTTACTCAATATCTTTCTTAACATTGAAACTGTTCATGCTCTCTGATAGTTTAAGTTCATGCTCTCTGATGGTTTAAATAAGCAATGTTCAATAGAAGCTGTAACGTAAACTATCTTTTGAAGTTGATGTAGATGTGAACTTGTAAATTTTGAATTTATGAATACACTGATAGAACATCATTTGTGTAGCAAGCCATGCAAGGGTTAAGGTACATTTCAGTGTGGAAAAGAAAGTCAGCCAACCTATGCTGTTGGTTATATCTAAACATTTGTCAAGGATTTCCTTCATCAACTTTAGTTGGTTATCTCTGAAAACAATTATCTTTCTCATGGTTACATTTCTTTTATTTTCCTCCTTTTTTGCAGCAGTTATTAAGTGGATTTTTTAATATTTGTATTATTTTTATAATACCTTGCTGAATCTATGAATTTGCAACTGATTATTTAAAGTATTGTTACAAAGTTGAAATATGATTTTTTGTTGTTTTGTTAAGTTATCTTGTATTTGCTACTGACTATAGTTTTCTCATTATGAAGTTTTTAAAAACAAGATAATATTCCTTTACACAATTATTATCTTTGTAATACAAAGAAGATTGTTTTTCTTCAGCATTTACTTTTGTTTCAGACATGTTGTTAAGGAGCTTGTTGAGACGGAGAAGACTTATGTCCACCAGTTACATGATATTTTACGGGTAAGTGAAATTGTATCTCATGAATCAGTTATGACTTCATATAAGTAATTTACAGGCAGGTAATCAGGTAATATTGTCTTGGACAAACATTTGAACCCACAGATGGTTGTATAGGAAAACTTTACACTTCCATTTCCTTTAGCCCAATAAGATTTGTCTGAAAGTTTGCAGGGGGTACCCAGGACCATGACTGACAGATTAGAGTTGCCGACTCATAAATCCTCATCCACTGACCAAATGGGTTCGAGTCTTGGTCAGGGTGAGAGTTTTCATATGGTAAAATTTTCCAGCTAACCTGTGGTGCTTTGGTGGTTCTGTCCAGACAAAAGCTTGGGGTCTTCATCCCCAATAATTATCAGGACATCGCTAGTATGACCATAAATGTGTCGTTATGATGTAACATGGAAAACAAAGTTTGCAGGCTTTCATCAGTTTAACCTAATGTGTTTTGGTGTTTTCCTTTACCAAATAATGCTTCTGTTGTTTTAGCTTGCTTGGGAAATTGCATTGAATTATCAACCCTCATGGGACATATTCTTTATAGTTATTACTTATAGCAAAGTTTGAAATTTCAACCTTTTTTTTCACTTTAAGGAAAGATACTACAATCTGCCTGTAAGTTCATATTTCAATTATGAAAGTAAATATTTAATCAAACTTTACTGCATAAGTAAATAAATAAATTACATCTGAAAACATAATTCTGTTTAATGGGGCGCCCACGGCGTAGTGGTAGAGTTGCCCATTTGTAACTCCTCTGACTGCTAAGCCTCTCACCACATGGGTTCGAGTCCCGTTCGGGGCAAAGGACTTAACGTGGGAAGGTCTACCAACTGATTTGCTGTACACTGGTGGTTCTACCTAGACATTTGTCTGTTGTTGTTCCACCACCAAATAGCTGGCTGTAACTTATAATGATCATAAATGGTCACTATGATGTATTTCAAAAACAAAAGCAAAACATAATTCTTTTTGTCTTTCAATGATTCAGTTTATGATAATATATCTGAGAAAGGGAGATACTCAGTACATTTTTTTTAACAAAATGACATGCACAGCTGGATGTCACTAAGTGGCCTTGGCATAAAGAATGTTGTAAGACTTTATTTCTGTGTTTTCAGGGGTACTACTGTGAGATGGACAACAAAACAATGAAACATTTACTGCCTGAAGAGCTCATAAACAAGAAAGACATCTTGTTTGGCAACCTGGAACAGATCTACAGATTCCATCATGAGTAAGTCAAAAAGTCAAACTTTGAAAGGCAGCTTGGAAAAGATTGACTCTAGCTTGTGAAATTTAAAGGCCTATTGCATTGTGTCTTCCAGCTAACTGGTGCACACTGGTGGTTCTCCCAATATATATGTCTGGTGTCTTCCAGCTGACTGGTGCACACTGGTGGTTCTCCCCATATATATGTCTGGTGTCTTCCAGCTGACTGGTGCACACTGGGGGTTCTCCCCAGATATATGTCTGGTGTCTTCCAGCTGACTGGTGCACACTTGTGGTTCTCCCCAGATATATGTCTGGTGTCTTCCAGCTAACTGGTGCACACTGGTGGTTCTCCCCAGATATATGTCTGGTGTCTCCCAGCTGACTGGTGCGCACTGGTGGTTCTCCCCAGATATATGTCTGGTGTCTCCCAGCTGACTGGTGCACACTGGTGACTCTCCCCATATATATGTCTGGTGTCTCCCAGCTGACTGGTGCACACTGGTGGTTCCCCTCAGATATATGTCTGGTGTCTCCCAGCTGACTGGTGCACACTGGTGGTTCCCCTCATATATATGTCTGGTGTCTTCCAGCCGACTGGTGCCCCCCCCCCCCCCGGATATATGTCTGGTGTCTTCCAGCTAACTGGTGCGCACTGGTGGTTCTCCCCAGATATATGTCTGGTGTCTTCCAGCTGACTGGTGCACACTGGTGGTTCTCCCCAGATATGTCTGGTGTTTTCCAGCTGACTGGTGCACACTGGTGGTTCTCCCCAGATATATGTCTGGTGTCTCCCAGCTGACTGGTGCACACTGGTGGTTCTCCCCAGATATATGTCTGATGTCTTCCAGCTGACTGGTGCACTATTGGTTTTCCTCAGATAAATGTCTGGTGTCTCCCAGCTAACTGGTGCGCACTGGTGGTTCTCCCAATATATATGTTTGGTGTCTTCCAGCTAACTGGTGCGCACTGGTGGTTCTCCCCATATATATGTCTGGTGTCTTCCAGCAGACTGGTGCACTAGTGGTTTTCCTCAGATATGTCTGGTGTCTTTCAGCTGACTGTGCACACTGGTGGTTCTCCCCAGATATATGTCTGGTGTCTTCCAGCTGACTGGTGCACTAGTGGTTTTCCTCAGATATGTCTGGTGTCTTTCAGCTGACTGTGCACACTGGTGGTTCTCCCCAGATATGTCTGGTGTCTCCCAGCTGACTGTGCACACTGGTGGTTCTCCCCAGATATATGTCTGGTGTCTTCCAGCAGACTGGTGCACTAGTGGTTCTCCCCCAGATATATGTCTGGTGTCTTTCAGCTGACTGTGCACACTGGTGGTTCTCCCCAGATATGTCTGGTGTCTTCCAGCTGACTGTGCACACTGGTGGTTCTCCCCAGATATGTCTGGTGTCTTCCAGCTGACTGTGCACACTGGTGGTTCTCCCCCAGATATATGTCTGGTGTCTTCCAGCTGACTGGCACACACTTGTGGTTCTCCCCAGATATATATGTCTGGTGTCTTCCAGCTGACTGTGCACACTGGTGGTTCTCCCCAGATATGTCTGGTGTCTTTCAGCTGACTGTGCACACTGGTGGTTCTCCCCAGATATGTCTGGTGTCTCCCAGCTGACTGTGCACACTGGTGGTTCTCCCCAGATATGTCTGGTGTCTTCCAGCTGACTGTGCACACGGGTGGTTCTCCCCAGATATATGTCTGGTGTCTTCCAGCTGTCTGGTGGTTCTCCCCAGATATATGTATGGTGTCTCCCAGCTGACTGGCACACACTGGTGGTTCTCCCCAGATATATGTCTGGTTTCTTCCAGCTGACTGGTGCACACTGGTGGTTCTCCCCAGATATATGTCTTGTGTCTTCCAGCTGACTGGTGCACACTGGTGGTTCTCCCCAGATATATGTCTAGTGTCTTCCAGCTGACTGGTGCACACTGGTGGTTCTCCCCAGATATATGTCTGGTGTCTTTCAGCTGACTGGTGCACACTGGTGGTTCTCTCCAGATATATGTCTGGTGTCTCCCAGCTGACTGGTGCACACTGGTAGTTCCCCTCAGATATATGTCTGGTGTCTTCCAGCTGACTGGCGCACACTGGTGGTTCTCCCCAGATATATGTCTGGTGTCTTCCAGCTGACTGGCGCACACTGGTCGTTCTCCCCAGATATATGTCTGGTGTCTTCCAGCTGACTGGTGCACACTGGGGGTTCTCCCCAGATATATGTCTGGTGTCTTCCAGCTGACTGGTGCACACTAGTGGTTCTCCCCAGATATATGTCTGGTGTCTTTCAGCTGACTGGTGCACACTGGTGGTTCTCCCCAGATATATGTCTGGTGTCTCCCAGCTGACTGGTGCACACTGGTGGTTCCCTCAGATATATGTCTGGTGTCTTCCAGCTGACTGGCGCACACTGGTGGTTCTCTCCAGATATATTTCTCGAGTCTTCCAGCTGACTGGTGCACACGGGGGAGGTTCTCCCCAGATATATGTCTGGTGTCTTCCAGCTGACTGGTGCACACTAGTGGTTCTCCTCAGATGTATGTCTGGTGTCTTCCAGCTGTCTGGTGCACACTTGTGGTTCTCCCCAGATATATGTCTGTTGTCTTCCAGCTGACTGGTGCACACTGGTGGTTCTCCCCCAGATATATGTCTGGTTTCTTTTTTCATCCTGCTGGACGTTGTATGCCTATAATTGAGTTTGTGGGATGAAACAAAAGACACATTGAGAATAAGATCAGAATGCTAAAACCTTGGAATGTTCTATTGAAGACAGCCTGCCTTTAATAGCTATAACATTTTTTAATTTAATGAATAGGTGCAAAGTGATGTGACATTATCAGGTATATATGTATTGTAAAAGGGTGACATCATTTCCTTCTGCCATTAAAGCCATTAAACATCAGATTTCAGCTTTCATTTATTTTGGCCAGACAAACTTTAAAGTAGCAACCCATATTGAAACTCTTAAAAATGGCCAGATTCTGTAGTCAGAATTAGTTTTTGTTTAATTCTTCAGACATGCTTTTGACATTTTATGGTATTTTTATTTTCAGTGTATTCCTCAAAGACTTACAGAGCTGTTCAGAATGTCCAACAAAGTTAGGGAAATGCTTCGTAAATAGGGTAAGTATAGAAACTCTATAATTATCATGACTATGATTATAATTATCACTATCATCATATCATCTTTAACTGTTTCTATTATGAGGAGATAATTAAATGTTCTCATCATCATGCAAACAATTTCATTATCATTACCAAGACCTCCAGATATAAGGAGTAAATTTGATTTTGTCTAACTATATATCCCATGATTCTCACCCTATGCTGCTATGGAGCTTATTGAAAGGAGGGGTACACCACTTATCTGGGGCACTGATTATCTTTATTTTTATTATTGTCAATTACATAAGCTTAACTAACTATAAATAGCAATTAAGCCATCATTTTGAGTTCCTATATCATAAGCACCATCATTGTTGTGAGAGATGTTGCAAAAACAAATTAATTAAAGATAAAAAGAATACTACATTGTTAAATCCTCCTTGAATGAAGGTACTTTAGATCAACATATTTTCAAAATTAGCACCATCTAATTATCAGTTTTCATGTTTTTTCTCAGCTTTTGTTTGTATTATAATTATTTGCTATAACTTACCTCATTACAATATAAATGATTCAAATTAAAACAAAACAAACCAAGAGTATAATCACCATCAAAGCTTCACTTAAATATAAAAACACTAATACACTCCCTCCCAGAGACACCTATTGCTAGTATAGTCTGCAGAAAAATGATTTTCTCATCAAAATTATATCATTATTATAATTATCCTCCTATTTCTCTTCTTTGTCATTTCCCTCCTCCCACCCCACTCCTCTTCTTGATAAATGACAGCCCTCATATCTCCTTGTTGCTGGTATGATTTGCAGAAAGACGAGTTCCAGATGTACAGTATTTACTGCCAGAACAAACCTCAGTCAGAGGAGCTTCGCATGAGAATTGGGGACAGCAACCCTTTCTTCAAGGAATGTCAAAGGAAACTGGGTCACAAGCTGCCACTTGGGGCATATCTCCTTAAACCAGTCCAGAGAATTACAAAATATCAACTGCTTTTGAAGGTTAACATGTTTGTTATTTTATATTTTTATTGAGGGTGAAATATGTTGTTCCAAGAAAATTTTGATAAATTTTTTCACCACCCTTTACAATAAGATAAAATTCCATATACATCTGCATGTTCACTACCCAAGTGATGTATGTTATATGACAGTCTGGATACATTTCAACCTCCCTGTGTAATGTAATATGACAGTTGAAAAACCTTTTCATGCCCCTTGTTATGAAATGTAACAGTCTGAATTCATTTTCATCAGCACTTGTTATGTAATTGTATGAATACATTTTTACATACATATTTTCCACCTCTTGTAATGTAATCTGACACTCTTTTGCCACCTCTTTAAAATGAACATCATACTATCTGTACATTTTCAAAAACCGCAAACCCATTGTTGTTTAATATCATAATCCTGTTAAATTTTACTTACCTTTTGTAATGTTATTATAAAAATAAATATTAATGTTGAGGTCAATATGTAGTTTTGCGGACCTGGGTAGTGTGATATCGACCGAGGACGTCCAAGGTCGATACAACACTACCCACGTCTGCAAAACTACATATCGGCCTCAACATTAGTATTTACTTGTTATATTATATACCCTTTGAATTTGAAGCATTCTGATGGTTTGATAGTATTGACCTCAACTAAACATACGATCATTTTTATGTAGTATGTTACCAAAATGAAGACTTACTATTAAATAACTACACAGATCTAGAACTACCTAGAATCTAGATGCACTCATGGCAACTGATGTCACTTTTTTGGTCTGTTTTGATTCAATATTTTCCTTCAAGGCTTCCAAATAATGGTTTAAAACATTCTCGCCTGCTTGCTTTGTGATGCCATGTTTGTTTACAATGCGCATGAAAAAGTAACACATTCTGAGAAAAGCAAAGGTCAGTATTAATTCCTGGAGAAGTTATCACTTTTTTCGGACTCGGGCATGCAATGCTCTCGACCAATCAAAATGCTTCAAATGCATCGGGTATATAATATTGACACTTAAACACATTTGTTCAAAACCCTATAAAATCAATAGTCTCCCATACATTTTTAATTGTTATAATACTGGATTCATTTTCATCGCACCTTGTTTTGCTATTTATAGGAGATGCTGAAGTATACAAGGGATGATCGAACCTGTTCTCTACAACTGGAGGAGGCTTTAGCTACCATGTTGGAGGTTGTACGCATTGTCAACAACAGCATGTACCAGGTGGCCATTGTAGGGTACCCGGTACGTTTGTTTCTGCTTTTGCTTTTATTATATATGTCACTGGCCTAATTATGGTAATTTTGGTGACTTGCAGGTTTAAATGTCGGAGGATGATGGCAGAGAAAAGGTAGAACCACCACACATTTTTTGTCAGCTGGACGATCTCACATTTTAGGTGCTACTGAATGCGATCTGGTTTGTGTCTACAAAATCACTTAAGTGAAGCATGAGTAGCGTGTTAGCTCTTGGTAATGAAGGCCTAGGGCTCCAACCCAGGCCAGGGTATACCAAAGTTATACATTGGTGGTGTAATTTTTCTCTTAGGTTTTATATGTAAAAGGGTTGTTCCACCATTGCTGACCAATTGTCCGAATAATGTTTATGGAAGTGTGGTGATTTTTGTTGGTAACCCTTTTCAGTCGAGTAAATGACACTCTTTATTTATAGGGCAACCTGGCAGATCTTGGTCGACTCTTGATGCAGGGAAACTTCAATGTCTGGACAGAACACAAACACGAGAAAATTCGAGACATTCGGTTCAAACCAATGCATCGGCATGTGTTTCTATATGAGAGAGCCATCATTATGTGCAAGCGGAAAGAAGATTCACAAAATGGTGACAGAGATGTATTCAGCTATAAAAACATGTTAAGAGTAAGTACCTGCAGATGATGAGATTTTGAAAGTTGCAAATTAAATTAAAATGATACAGTTGTTAGGGTTTGTTCTAGAACTTTCTAAAAGGTTTTAGTAATGTGCAGTTTCTTCTTTCTTTATGTGTCTCTACATCTAACAAATATCAATTATTATTGTATATATTGTGACTAATAAAATTCATTAAATTACATAAAAAATCTTTATGCTTATTGCATCATTTCAAGTATGATCAATTTGGTGATGGCAGATGTTCTTTGCAGATGAGCTCAGCTATCTGATGTTAGGGTTTTTTTTCATCACAGACCATCTTTAACACCTTCTCACGTGAAAGATTTAATCATTGTTTTGCTTCAAACTTCAAAATTACTAATTGGTTGAAGTTAACAACTCACTATTTATCTTCCCTTGTCTATTTTCTCGGTTTCAAAACTCTAATAAAAAACTTCTCTGACTGTTTACATGTACATGAATATAACTTTCATGACACTTTTAATAAAGGGTTTTTGAATTTTTCTTCTTGCAGTGTAACCAAGTAGGGCTAACAGAGAATATCAAGGGAGATAAACGCAAGTTTGAACTCTGGTTAAGAGGGAGAGAAGAGGTTTATATTGTCCAGGTAAGAGTTATTCCCCTTGGTCAAGTTTTTGTTATCCAGCCTGATGTGCGTTCAGCTGGATTTAATATTTACCAGAATTAAGTTATTTGCTAACAATAACATGCAGTAGTAGGAATGGTAAATTGCTAGAAACTCAGTAGCAAATAGTGTTAGAAAACAGAACATGTGACACTTATTGGGCATGATCTCTGCCATTCAATCAAGGGATTACATTTTGTGACTGGTGCCAGTAGGAGGGGCAAGAAATTGTCGTCTCAAACAATCAACACTCTATACGCTCATGATGGGCAGCGATCTGTTCTGATTAGCAGAACACATGCACATCCAGGTGCTGGTCGCTTGCAGTAGGTTACATTGCGCAATCAAATGATTGGCTGGTAGCTAGTTTGTCGGCAACATCAAGCGGGAGAATTGATGTGTTCAGCATGAGGAGTGAGACAGACCCTTGATAACCGGAGTCTTCTGGGGAAATCGGGAAATATCACATGTCTGTATATCGGAAAGTTGGTTATGTTTGATGTGCTGCTAGAACCACTCACCTCCTCAAATCAAGATGAAGTAAGAGTGTTTATTGTGTTTGCAGGCACCAAGTCTTGAAGTCAAAGATTTCTGGGTGAAGGAAATAAAGAAAGTTCTCATGGGCCAGTTTGATGAAATCCGAGGTAAGATTTTTTTGAGTCAGTTTATAAGCATTTTGTCACATACATACTACATTAAGTTTGGTACCTGTTGGTGCCAGTAGTAAATGGTAAGATAGGTTAAAGCCACCATATGAACACATTGTCATAAATGAAGGCATACTTTGTGATCATGACTCTTGATTGTGCATATTGCTTGTAAAGTAACATACTTTTGTAAGTACCTTGCTCTTGTATACCTGGCTCTTGAATATGTACATTTCTCTTGAATATGTACATTTCTCTTGAATATGTACATTGCTCTTGAATATGTACATTGCTCTTGAATATGTACATTGTTCTTGTATTTGTGCATTGCTTTTGTATATGTACATTGATCTTGAATATGTACATTGCTCTTGAATATGTACATTGTTCTTGAATATGTACATTTTTCTTGAAAATATACATTGCTCTTGAATATGTACATTGCTCTTGTGTATGTACTTGCTCTTTAATAGGTACAATGCCCATTTAAATGTACATCTCATTATATATCACTGCTCTTTTCTGTGCAGATTACTTTTTTATGTACTCTGCTCTTTTCTATGTAGATTTCTCTTTAATATTTACACAGCTATGTTGTATGTACATCACTCTGTTCTATTTACACTGCATTTGTCTATGTACAGTTTGTTTTCTTTTTTAGGTGTAACTTGCTCATTTCTATTTATATTCTCCTTGTATCTTTTATATATGTACCTTTGCTGTCATAAGTCTATCATGATGGTCTGATTTCTATCAACAGTAAACAGTTTAATCTTTTCCAGAGATTGATGGCAGACCTGACCAATCACTGATAAACTATGATTTAATAAAGTAATGTATCCGTAATGCTCTGTTTTATATTAACAGTCAACAAATTGAGCCTTGGTCAAAGATCGTCAGAAGACCTGACGCGGTCAGGGAGTGATAGCGGGTTGGAGAGTTGGCGCCATCGTCAAGGTTCAGGCAATAACAACACATCCACAGTACCCGTGGGTCTGACAATGATGTCGCCGGAGTCTCCACCTGACCCACGATTAGGCAATGACCAATGGTCAGATAATGAGTTCACAGACTCAGAACCAGAGGAGGCCAGACAAATGGAGATGGTCACGTCACCATTAGAGGTAAGTAAATTATCTAAATATTGAAATATTTTTTGAGCAGTGGTATCGGGTTGCCTGCTGTAAGCAGCTCACTGTTAATAATGTTAATATGGAAGACATTTTTCCTTGGGCATGGCAAGAGATAAAGGGATTGGGGTCAACACTTTTTCCATGGAGGTACAATAATTTGGAGATCAATATGTTTTTATGTCGGGGTGGGAAGATAGGTGATAGCATTAGATATTCCTAGGTACTATATAATGTGGAGACCTTATTTGTAAATATACAGAAAATATTTTTATGTGGGAAGGTTGTTTGCTCTTACAAGTATATGCTTAAGGTTAATGTAGAGAAACAAAATAGGGCTTAGGGGGTAATATACACTTATACAATGTTAAACTTTTAGATAGTACAGCAGTTGCAATAATGATTGAATTGCAATTATAGTTTTATAAAGAGGAAAATGTTACTCAGCTCTGCAGTGAAAATTATGTTTTGGTGCGAGAACTTAAAAATGTAAGGTTAGTGGAGACATTTACAGAGAATTTCCCTTTGTTTTGGTTCAGACATTTAAGCAATAGTGAGTGTGAAAAATGTTATTATATGGGGAAATCATTTTTAGTAAATATGCTCAAACAAAATTTTACAAAAAATTGATGTATTGAAGTGGATACATAAATTTGAATTTTCTTATAAGTAATTTGTTTGCTTCATTGAGGTCAATCGAATAAAAGTGTATGTTCGCTTTTATAAAATGTTTAAAAAAATTGAAATGAAAGTTTAATTGCAACATACAGTTGCACAGTTAAGGAACAAATGGGGTTGTTAGACTGCTTCTCCACCATCAACATTAAAACAATATTGTAGATTTATGTCCATCAGTTCACATTTTTTGTTATTTTGTTGCAATATTAGCAGGTTTTGGGGGCTTATTTCTAAATTAATTCTTGTTTTCAACCTGTGCTTTACTTGTATCACAGTCCATCAAGTTAAATCACATCTTAACTTGTAGGCTAAACAAAGATCTAGATCAAATAAGGTAATTTATATTGTAAGTCTTCTTACAAACACATTCTGCTTGCATTATCATTTTTTTTCTAACAACAACTTTTTTAAGAAAAGTTGAAAACATTTTCATTTTTTTCTCCACACTTGCATGGATGAATGAGTTTATTAGTCTTTGTTCAGATATGTGTTTGTTGTGTGGCTTTGAATGATTCATTTTCATATAATTATGTACATTTATTTATCATTTTTTTCTTCTTTATCCCAGATTTCATGCACAGTTTTTTTGTCTTCTTTGATTATGAAAATTGCATGAACTGAACCGGTTAGAAGAATACGGCCAGTGATTTTTTTGTTTCTCTTGAAAAAATATGAACAAGTTTATTAAAAAAATTTAAACAAAAAGTTTCATTATCATGGCAAATATTTAAAATTAAAAAAAAATACATGCATTTCAGCTATTATTTGTCTTTGTTCCATTCTAGATTTTGAACCTTTAATTTTTATTAAATTTAATTCACCAAATGTATCGAAATAAAATAAATGCATCTAAACTGCATAGTAGCATAGCATATAAATATTTATATGTGAAGAAAAATATCACCTAACTCATACAAAACAATAGTTTTAAGAGCTGTTTTATTTTGTATTTTTTGTCTAAAGCAATCAGTGAAGACAATTTATTTAATATACATACTTGATATGCTAGGTCCTTTTTTCACCTCATTACCCGTACTCATCCAAGTATTTTTTTTAAATTTATAATTCAGTTTTGCTGACTACTATGTAAATAACAATCAATCTTACATGAGAATAAGTAAATACACATTTCCACAGTCATTTACCATATTATCAACTTCCATCTGCTATCTCATTGTAATCCCATTCATTATGCGCACTTCTGTTTCATCTCTCCTACCACAGCCCTCCTATTTGCAGCAGTTTATTGCCATTGCTGATTACAACCCTGTCGATGATGTGGAGATGGGTTTCCATGAGGGTGACATTGTCGAGATTCGTCGTACTGGTTCTACGGGGTGGTGGTTGGCCCATCATCTGACAACAAACCAAGAAGGCTGGGTACCGTCAACGTATCTTGATCCACTTCCTCCCCACGGATCCCGGTCACTTGTCTCAGTTTCCAGCATTGGTGAGTAGGAAAGAAGTGCTGTAATGAGGGGGTGTGGTCAGCAGTAGTTAGGGGTGTGGTCAGTGGTAGTGAGTGGGTGTGGTCAGTGGCAGTGAGGGAATATGGTCAAGTTAGGGGGTGTGGTCAATAGAAAAGAAGGCATGGTCAGTTCTAAGGACACAAATTTTGATAAAGATTGTAGACAGTGATGGGGTGTGGTCAGTGGTAGTGAAGAAATATGGTTCCTGGGAGTGAATGTTTGTTGTCAGTGGAAGTAAAGATGTGTGGTCAGTGGCAATGAGTGATTGTGGTCAGAGGTCATGAGGTCAGTAAAGGGGTTGTGGTAAATAGTGGTGAGTGTGACTAGTGGTTTCACCTTATGTTTTGGGAGTAAAGAGAATGAATTGGTGACTGAAATTGACAGAATAATGTTGCTGAACATCTGGTGGTGGGATAAATGTGTGAGCAAGGTGGTGGAGAACTGTACCACTTTCTGTCATTTTTTCTCTATCAACTTCTGAAAAAGACCATAAACCAACAGAATAAGATGTTTCCATTTTGTTTACTTTCCAGGCTCCAGCAGTCAGCCAGATCAAACTAGTCGGTCCAGTGTCACCAGTGGTTACAGTGCTACCAGTCCAGTGGATGAGACCACAATCTAGTCATGTGACAGTCATGTGGTCAAATATGGCACAATAATGTGGTAATGTCATGTGACATTATTCCATGGTCATGTGATCATATCATTTGGTCAACAATGTGAACAATAGTGATTGCAATGTCACCTAGGCATGTTACTCAGTTATGTGATCAAGTCATTTGACTCTGTTAAGTGATTGGGTCTTGTAAGTCAGTTATGTGATCAAGTCATGTGATCAGGTCATGTGATCAGGTCATGTGACCAGCTGTACAATTATAAATACTTGGGACATGTGCAAATAAAGATTTGAACTTAACACTTGAGAACTTTAGTTTATAAGACAAGCATACAGATGGACTGTGGAAGATTAATAAATAAATACAAAAGGTATGTGCTATAATCGCAGAGCTGTGACTACACATGTCAGGTGTAGATGTTCAGCTTGCACAATGTTTATATGGTTAAAAGAATGATATTTTTTATAAGATGGGATTTCTTTCTGAGATTAATTTTTGGCTCATGCTTATTTCCAAGGTTTATTTGATCAAAAGTACATGACTTCAAATCATTAAATATTTTATATATTGGTATATGATTTTGCTTCAGAAGTAGCTTCATTGCTTCTTTTGCAGTTTTTCACTTAATTTGATAAAATTATACTTTGTGTGATTCATTGGGTTTTTTTCAGAATTCTGTTTATTTTATAAGAATGAACAAACAATGTTGTATTCATACAGAGTAGTATTTATTCTTTGTTATAATAAGAAATACCTCTGACTCTTAACCATTTCTGTATAATAGTTTCTTAATTTACATTCGTAAGAATGATCATTAAATTTTAAGCCTCAGTCTGATTTAATTATTTAGTAAACATAAGGAGACTTAGAAATATGTTTGTTTTCAAAGATTTTAAAATGAAAAATCATAAAAGGGAACATTTTGCCAGATTCTGAACTATTGATGATAACTCATTAACTTAAAAATTCCCCTCCTACCAATTTAAACTGTACCTCTTTTTTAGGACCAAACTGTTTATTTTACCTGTCCACTCATAGTAAATTTAATAATATATGCAGTTTATAATCACAGTACTCTATCTTTCTTAAAACTTCATTGGACTCAAAAGTTAAATTTTCTGAGAAATCTTCTATAAGAAATCACAACTTATAAAATAAACTACATGTAATTTGTTTGAGGAATGATTAGTAACTGATTAAAATCTTTTTGCCTACTTCAGCAAATGAATATTAGCTACCAATAATATGTTTGTTGAATGTTTAGTTAGTGTTACCAGTACTTTTTCCTACTTCAGCAAATAAACATTAGTTGCCAGCAGTTTGAGGAATGCTTATAAAAAAGTGTTCACAGTACTTCTGCCTACTTCAGCAAATAAACATAAGCTTCCAACAGTTTGAGGAAAGCTTACACACAGATTATCAACATTACAATATAACCAATGTTGTGGTTTATTGTTTGTTTATTGTTACACTGTCCACATATACTAGAACTACTTCATGTTATCTGAATTGTTATAGCTGTTCTTGTTATGCAAATGTGAGCATGATATTAATGTGATAATTAACTTGTCTCTGATTGTAAAACTTTTAATTCTAAACATGGGGTCATATCCTTAAACAGCGTTAGTCAATTTTTCCTACTTGTAAGTTAGAAACTTCCGTAAATTTTAAATCATATTAAACTTTCTTAGAAACTATAGGAACAATTATTAAGATTTACTCTCCAAACCATTAATACTTAAATATTTCCCTTTATTTTCTCTGACTTTGCTTAGTTTAATTGATAAAACTAACAAAGAATCATTCTGGATAAGACCCCAAATTTGTTAAATTTGCTTATTTTGATTCTCTGTCCTTAAGGTACTAACTATTCTGAAATTTTTTTTCGTTACCATTCCTTCAGTGATAAAGTGGGGAAGGTTTATATATATTATTTATTCCATCTGTATTGTTAAATATAACGATAACATTCCATTATAGAGACTGGGAACAAGTATTTATTTTTACAAGAATTCATTTTTGCTAGTCCTACTATAAGTTAAGAATCTCTTTCAAGAAAAGGTGCTGAAAGTACCCAAGGGCGTGTAAAAAAAAGGGGCTTGAGTACCCGTTAGAATTGGATAAAATTAATATAAAGGTGTACAATGTTGGACTGCAGTATAATATTTAAATAATAAGCCCGATGTTTGAGGTTACAAAAAATTCCAGGAAAAAGAAAAGAAAACTTTATGCTATTTTTTGGCATTTCTATCCCTATTTATCTATTTTGTCATTAAACAAAAGACAAATGATTTGCATAGAAGTGTTGAAACACTTTTAACAATACCATTTTTATTTCCTAGGTTTAGATGAAACCCTATTCTTTTTAATTTTTTCTTAAGCATTGTTACTACTACTGACACAATAACATGTTACTCTTTGTTATTTTGTTCACTAAAGATTTTACCCTATAGTGTGAATTGTTGAATTTTAAGAGTTTATGTATTCTGTGTGTGTTTTAGTGAAAAAATAAATAGCTTGTATATATGCAATATGTATTTAGTTACTGCTGCACATGTAGAGTAAGTTTGCCTTGCATTATTGTAACATTCTTTACTGATAATTAATATCTGTCTAATAAATACAAATTTTAAGGAATATTATATTATAATGTTACAATTGTATTAATTATTCCCAGCCTAACAGGCCTTTTAGTTACTGGACTGTACTTGGAGCCTCCTTGGCCAGCTGGTCAGAAATTTAAAAGAAAGCACAATTCTTTTTTTCAAAACAATATCTAATCACTAAGTATTGTGTGATTGCAGTTACAGATTTACACTAATGCCAGTTATGGTCAAAGCTTGGACTTCATAAAGATGTTTAACTTTACAAATTGAAAATTGGCATTTAACATGTCTTACTGCCTGTATAACTAGCATGTATAAAATTAATTCAAGTATATTTAATGAGTGTATTTAAGTTAGACTATATTTTTTTGTTCCTATTCCTTTTTATGTGTAATAGGTATGCTTTCTCTTTCTTACCAAGCATAATAGAACGGAACTCAATTACTAATCATGTGTAATAATAAAGCACATCTCAATTAGGCTTTCTATAACTTATTATGGGCAAAAGTTAGAAACTCAAATACTATTCATATGTACCATTACAGTTAGGCATTTTATTACTAACCATATGTAATAGTCACTGCACATGGGTAATATGTAGACTCTCATATGCAAAAGTTAGGTTGTTTTTATTCCTTGTATGAAATAGTTAGGCTTTCTATTACCTTTCAGGTGTAATAGTAACACTTTCTATTACTTTTTAACTGTAATAGTTAGGCTTTTAATCAGCCTTTCAAACGTAAAAGTAAGGCTTTCTATTACCTTTCACTTGAAATAGTTAGCTTCTTTGTATGTTTCTATTGTAATAGTTAGGCTTTCTATTACTTCTCATATGTAATCATTTGCCACTGTATTTCTCCTAATGTATAATAGTTAGGCTTTTAATTACTTTTCATTGGTAATAGTAAAGCTTTCTATTATAACCTGTTAACTGTAATAGTTAGGCTTTCCATTACCTTTCATATATAATAAAAAGGTTTTCTATCACCTATTTATTGAAAAAGTTAGGCTTTCTATTACATATTCTGTATAATAGTAAGACCACTCACTACATATACATGAACTTGGTCTTCATGTATGCAATGGCTAGATGTTATTATTTATTATTTACAATAGTTAGGCACTCTTTTATTAATCATGTAAATGAACCTATAGTTACTTAGATCACCTATTTAAGATATTAAATGTATGGTTTATTCTTGAACCTGTACATGTTGCATGTAGTTTGCTAAGATGAAAACAATATAGATCTATATATATCTATATATAGATGTGTGCACATGGTTATCCTATAGATCTTCAAGTATAAACTTCATTGTGGTGCATTTATAATTAACAAATTGTCTCCCTTTTCAGATAATATCTGAGGTAAACCAATTTGGAAAAAAAAGACATTGTTTTTGGACTTCTTTGATTTTTTTGCTGATTATTTTTGGGGGATGGTGTCGGAACAGACAGCGACTTTTATTACTTTTTCCATGAAAATGACTATTTGTTAAAAAAATTAGGGAAAAATTTGGAGAAAGAACATAAATTAGAATAAGTAAATTGATGAGTGTTTGTATAAGTTAAAACACACATTTTGAGTAAAAACAAAGACTTGCATGCATGTATAAATGTATGTTAATCAATACACACCCTGAAGAGTATAGCCATATATGTCAAGTAAACCAAATCAACTGAACTTCTTGCTTTCTTTGAGACAATTCACTTAAGTCCACAAACTTTGTATTGTTAATTGATATTTTACTGTTGATGTTGAAAAGGTTTGTTTAAGTTTAAATTTTTCTGGACTTGTATGCAATTACCTGTGTCTTATTGGTGTTAGTAATGACTTTGTATGGTTAAATATTTCCTGACTTTTAGATTGTACTACATTTTTGAGTAAGCTAATTAATATTGTAAATAAGAAGTTTTACTCCTCAAATAATTTTAAAAAAACTATGATAACAATAAAAACATATTTAGTATTTAAAGTTTGATTTTTGCTGTTTGTTTTTATAAATTATTTAAAGTTCATTAATGAATACAGTTGAACTGTTTCAGAAAATTCAAAAGTTTAGATATACCTTAAATTTTTGTAGATGAAAATCAATAATTTGAAAAAACAATTTTGGAAATAAACATTACTTTAATGCAATTAATAGAAACATGCATATGTTTTACTTTCGTCTCCTTTTGCTGATAAATATGTTAAAACCAGAGATACAAGTTGTAAAGTAAAGGGTTTTTTTATACACAGAAACAATACTAATCCTGCTTATAAAAATGTTTTTGTTGTTGATTTTTGTTGACTAGTGTAGCTTCTGTATAAAGCTTTTAATCAAGCTTTGTGTGTTATTCAAATTTGCCTTGGCTTGTTTTAAACTATTTATTGTTGATCTGAATATTTGTGAAGAGAATTATTATATAGTCCATTGTTTTCAATTATATATACATACACTTTAATGTGAATTTTAATGCTTTGCATTTATTTATTGATATGTGAAAATAAATCAGAATAATTATGCAATGAAATAATGTGTTGTTATTTATTTTACTCCCTTTAATTAATTAATTTATATCCTACTTTAATGACTATGCTTAGTAAAGTTTTAAATGTACGATATTTACATAGCCAAGAGATTAGATATACCATATCTTCTTTCTAAGTTCATGTAAACAAAGAAAAACATCATAATTTTTACAGTTAGATAAAATATCATATTTTTTTACAGTAAGAACATTTGAGTTGATGTGGGGTTCAATGTATGTGGGATTTAAAGCCCATTAAAAATATGTACCTGTGTATAGGTCTTTGCACATCGGTTATTAATATAAAGTTTGCAAGTCAAACATTTGAAATGGTTGGAAATGGGAAATAACCTTTTGCAGCTTGAAGACCACGTTTTATGTTGAGTTACTTCCCTTGCTTAAGATCAACTTTTATCAGACCGATTACTAAGCAATATTTAGTTAAATTCTGACCTTTCACTTTTTGAAAGTAGCTTAACATCATTCAAATCAGTTGTAGCAAGTCTTTGATAACTTAAAAAAAGTAAATGCACACTAACTTTGTACCACCACGACACACCAACTATTAAAGCGACTTGGAAATGATTGCTCTAGTCCTTCTTTAACTTTTTCAAAAGTGAACATTTGTAAAATCATAATAAATATATAATTTAGTTATCACTGATGGTTGCCTTTTCTGTAAATCTGTTTTTCCTTCAAAAGAGTGTGTTGATTTTAAGATGATATCGCACCGTTTATTCATACCAAATGAATGTAACAATATTTTTCCACGGTTTCTAGGGATTTGTACATTTTTGCAGAAACGCATGCTTTGGTCTGAGTAAAGACGATTTTGAACACTTACTATATGTGAGACAGTACACAATGCGAAAAAAACCTCTAAATGTTTATTCTTTCCAACTCTCTAAATAAACAAGAAAGTGATATCTGCTAAAAATGGATACCGAGGTCAGCGCGGACTACCCGGATAACGATATAACGCCATCTCAGCAGTAAGTTGTCACGTGTTGTCGCTTTTAGTTTGAAAATAGCTATCTCTGCAGCGTGGCTCAGATAGGAAATACCTGTTTGTAATGACGATTGGGCATCAGTGAAGAGCATTTTGCAGGACCTTTTCAAGAAGCAATGACTTATTTGGTCATTTGAAAAAAGATATTTGGTCCAAACTGTCGGATAATCCTTTACGAGCCACAATGCAAAGGTCTTCTGGACTACATAATCCCCGGTGATGACTTAATATGTGAACACTTAACACTTCACGTGTAGTACTCTAAATGTGCATTACACTCGGCCAAAGGTAACGTAATGCTTATATATATAGTTATTAATTTGTGCCACGTCGTCTTGTTGACATGTAAAAATAACACAAATACGAAAGGTAACCAGACGTCAAAACAGACACCAAACTTATGGTTTAATGTTGTACAGGTTTGATGTAGCTCCCCATGCCTTACATTTCTTTCAAACAGTTATATAATGCTTTTGAGACTATAAAACTATGCACGCACGTGTTACACTTATCTCTCTACTTTGAGGACGTAAATGTACATGCAATGCCGGGTGTGAAATTTGTCGCCAGTGTACGGCACGCCTAGATATATTCATAACAAAAACAGCAACAAACAAACAAACAAAAAACAGATACACAAGTTCTCATTTGTTTTTGTATTCTCAATCTGGTGGTAAATATATTAGCTTGTAATGTCGTCGACTGTTTGAGCAGGCCAGCGGGTGTTGTATCTTACTAGATCTTGATTTACAGTGCTTGAGAGGTCACAAAGGGTCATCGCATGCTATTAAAGCCCATAAAGCAAAATTATTATAAACTGAAAAGGGATAAAAAAGAATAATTTATCACCCATGATCACTCAATCTATTTCAGTAGTGATATTTCACAGTTGTAAACATAACACAAATATGAAAACTACTTTTTAAAGGACAATATCTTGATTTCTTGATGCTGCAGGTTTGCATGCCTTACCAACAATCTGGACCTGGAAGTGCAATCGATAAAGCATCGGCTTCAGGTACCAGAGGCCCCGGGTTCGATCTCGGGCCGCGACAAATCAAAGTTGCTAAAATGATACTTGTTGCTAACGCTCATTTTTTTGGCATCGCAATAAAATCTTTTTCTTAATTTTTGACGTCTTTTTAACAATTTCTAAATGGCATGACAGCTTTATCTTCTTTAAAAATTCACATACAAAAGTATACTCATTTTACCCATTTAACATACTCATTATTTAAACAGTGAATTTAAATATAACTTAAGATTAAAATGGCATTATCCAGGTACGTACTGGTAGTGGAACGTCTAGTATGATAGTTCGGAATATCTCGACCGTCTTTATTAAAAGAACGGTCAAAGAAGTTACTATCCAAACAACTAGCGCAGGTTTATATACATATATATACAATACTAATCCTATTTGTAAAACTGTTTTTGCTGTTGATTTTTGTTGACTACTTTTTTAATCAAGCTTTGTGTGTTATTCAAATTTCCCTTGGCTTGTTTTACACTATTGATTGTTGATCTGAAATTTTGTGAAATTTATATATATTGTATTTTGGCATATACCAAAACCAGCAGACACGCCAAAAAAAAAGACAAAAAAATGGAATGCAATGTATGTTGTAATAAACAACTAAAGTAGAGCTGACCTTTTATGGTCACCGCCAATCTGCTCGTCTGTCTTCAACTCATTCGTCCGTCCACCTGGAGCTATTTCTTAGAAAGAAAATAGTGGCTACTCATGAAACTTTACATAATCATGATCATCTGTTGTGCAAAGAAACACGTGCACTGACAACCTTGTGGAGCGAAGATCAGGGATACTGATCATGTCAAAATGCAACTAAAGTGGAATAAGAGTACAGGTGATTGCTTGTTAAGAAAGTAACAAGGAAGATAGTTATATAATCTCAAAGAACGATATATTACAAGATAGTTCATATGCATGTGAACTTACCTTATTGTAGCGTAAATGTCAAGGCCACTTTTCAAGGTCAAATGTCAAACATTGCTCGTTTCAAGTAAATTGTTAAGAAAGTAATTGGAAGAGCTGCATGAAATACATTGATAGACCTCATCAAGGTAAATATGCATGAGCGCTAACCATGTTATAGTGCAACGAATAAGGTCACTTTTTAAGGGCAGGTGTCAAATATTGCGTTTTACATTTAGCCTTTGACGAAAAGATATATTTTGTAATTAAAGATATATATAATTTTTATAAATCTAACACAATGAGAGATAGCAAGAGAGCGTACATGCAAGTGTACTGGCAATGAGAAACTGTCAAGGTCACATTTCAAGGTCAAATGCCAAGTGTCCCATAGGCATTATTTTTCGGGGGATATCAATAGCTTGCTTGTTAAGAATGTGTTGTACGTTATTCCCTTTAATTATTCGCCTTGTGTTTGTTCACTGTAAACCGATCTCCTTTTTGTTGCAAAGAAAGTCGGTGACTTTTGTCAAAACACAAAAACATTGTCACGCTCGTGGTTGTAAAACAATAGGAATTCATACTCTACCCGTTTTGATATACTAAACTTACACACGTCGAATCCTATATAAGGAATAAGCTAGTGCAACCAAAAGTTCTCTCTATATATACATATCGTCAATTGGAATGTCAATATTCACTTCAGAAGCATATTTATTTCCATATTTGCTTCTTTTACTCATCCTTGTTATTGTCTTTTTCCCCTCTTCCTCTTTTTCTTTTTCATCTCCTTTCCTTATTTCCATTCCATTTCTTCTTTTTCTTCTTATCACAGCAACAACAACAACAACAACAACAATAATAATAATAATAATAATAATAATAATAATAATAATAATAATAATAATGTCATCATCATCATCATCATCATCATCATCATTATCATCACCACCACCATCATCATTATTTACTTGCTTTTGTATGCGTCATCCTTTATGGTCGACAGGTACAAAATAAGCATAACGACTGACTACACCCTGTAAACAATCACAGTGCTGTTAAAGCTGATTGTTACGTATTATGTATGATGATGTAATAAAAAGAGAAACCTAGCATAAAAGTTAACAATAAAACACATCTGACGTGGTATGTACAAAGGCATGTGTTTCATTTTTATAACCGTTAAATGTTTTCCTTGTCTGGGGTTTAAGAACATAAGTAAATGTGTTCCACAGCATACGGCGCCTAATTTATTTTGTTTTAACAAGGCAAACATTCTAGTTCTGAAATATTAATGTCATTTCAATAGTTTCTGTTTATTTACCGCATTAATTGCATATAGAGTGTAGATTTTCTCATCAGGATGGCCCAGTCCTTCTCGTGTGAATCTCACGTTCGTGAATATTAAACAGTCCGTTATCGAATTGAAAGGTAAACGTTGAACCTTTTCAACTGGAAGAAATATACTCGCTAGGAGCACCTTTGAACCGAAATATCGGGATCGAATTTGATAAGGAGTTAACATAAATATATAAAACTTATTGTGTCATAAATGTTTAATTCAAGATAAACACGTGTTAAGAAAGGACAATATTCAATAGGGATTGTTATCATTATGAGTGTTTTCTTAAGTTAGATTATTTTAACAATGGTAAGTAAAGAGTAGCGTAGCTGAAGAAAATACTTTAAAAGTGTTTTTTTTTTTTATTTATTTATTTTGTGTGTTTAATTGTGTTAATATTTTTTTAATAATGTCCGTTTAACGTCTGTAATACAGAGTAAAAGAGTGAATTAATGTAACTGCAAAACTTATAATAATGGCTTTATATAAATCAATCAATGTACTCTTTGAAGGAACACATAAAAAGGTTAAAGTAATTAAAGATTTGCATTTTCAACAGTTTGTGCAATTAACGTGTTTATTTTTTATTGAATGGCGATGATAAAAAATAAAAGAAACATAAAAATTATAAATTAATGAAAATACTGTATGTATGCTGCAGTAAATGTTATAACTAGATTTAGACATTCTAAGCATATACGCGGTTCATAAACCAACTTTCATATAACATTATATCTCCTTGAGAGCAGTATAACTTTTGTAGCAAATCACAATTTATAAAAAAAATATAACATCGCATTTTTGCTAACAACAACAAAACGCATTCAGTACTGTAAATGTTATAAATTTTACTGTCTACTCTTAGTGGGTCGTATCTATATATTTGTCTTCATTCAGTAATATTATTACTAAAATGCAAGTGTGTCTAATCCTTAGTTCGGGTGTACTTCTGAAATGTGAACGGTTTGGTGCTAGTGTGGCATAGGTCAGTGTTTTCTGAATAATAACTTCTGAAGTGGGACTTCTATACATAAAAACGCATGTGTACATATATAATGTATGGTAGGGGCGAGACCGAGCGGTTAAATTCAACGATTGTAACTCCATAGCCTCTCACCGCGCGGGCTCAAGTAGAGAATTTTCATATGGGAATGGCTTCCAGCTGACCTGAGGTGTGCCGGTGAATGTACCTAGACATTTGGTCTGGGGGTTTCCACAAACAATGATCAACTGGACCAAAAAATCAACTAACCAAACAAAATATATGTTATCTATACTTAACTTTGATTAAATATGTGTAGGTGCGATGTAACAAAACTTACCTACCAAATAAATTGTGTGTTTTCAATATTGTTTATCGTCTATCCTCAGTTGGACACAGTGTAGCATATGTACATTATTACACACAGAAACGCACGATCTGCACTTCAAATTAATTTACATTATTGTTTCATTATAGAACCAATGTATTTATGGCTTATAAGTTACGTGTACACATGACGTATATTCCCATTTGCATAGACTGCAGCTTGTTTAGCTTCGGAAGGCTAAAAACAGAAATACCTGACTTGAAAACTCGCGACGTTTTGGATTCTGCAAAACTTAAATCAACCAAACGGCTTGAATTACTGCATGTTAAGTCAGTGGTACTAATTTTAAACCCCTATCCAAAGAAGTTTAATGAAGTTTTGCTTTTTGAGCAAACAATTTATGAATGCAAATTTGACCAACTGTGACAAAATCGCTTTAGACAAAAAATCTGACATTCATATAATTCACCACATCAACTGCTTGGTCGTGTTTTATTTGTATGTTGTGTACATGCATATGAATAGACAATATAATATACTGGATAAATCATATAAATATTAGTCCTTATTGTAAGTATTTTAACTATAGACCAGTTAGCGGTGTAGCTTTCTTTCATGTAAGCATTGTAGACTCGAACCTACGCTTATTTCAGTAAAGAAAGAAATTTCCTAATTTCTTCTTGGTCGAAAACGCACCAGAGCCAACATCTTTGCCACATTTATTATTTGACGTCGTAACAAGTTCTGAGTCTCCTGTTATTTTAGTGCTCATACTATATTTTTAATCACACTACTCCCCCCTGTCACTAACATCTTAACTAGACCATTTATACTATGTTTTCCCATTTTTTATTATAGATATTACATACAGGTATCTGCGTCTTAAATGATTGCTTGTCTTCTGTTGTTGTTGCTGCTGCTGCTGCTCTTGCTGTTGTTGCTGCTGTTTGTACTAGCTGAAGAAATTAATATAGAGAATGTTAGTTGAACTTCTAATCTTTTGTCATTAAAGTGATATCCGACAGTTTACAACACTTTCCTCAAACTACCAAATAAAATACCAGGATAGAAACCATGATATGATGTTTTCAATGTCTTTAAGCTTTGTGTTAAGCGAAACATGGCACCTGACTCGTCATTACAAACACGTTCTTCTTATCTAAGTCACGCTGTACTGTTAGCTATTGTATATCTACGAAATTAACATGACTACATGAAATTATATTTGGGTTTGTGGTATATTTTTGAAAAATAATTCTCATCTCACTAATTTATAGATTTGGAAAGAACGAATATTTAGGTCTGTGTTTTTCCCTTACGTGTGAGTTTATGCAGAAATTATGCACACACACACACGCGCGCGCACGCACGCACGCACACACGCGTGCACGCACGCACACACGCACGCACGCGCACACACACGCACGCACACACACGCACACACACACGCACGCACACACACGCACGCACTAGCACACATGCACGCACGCACACACACACAAGCGCGCGCGCACGCAAGCACGCACGCACACACACACACACACACACACACACACTGGTAAAGAATGGTTACATGTTTTGGAATAGGCAAACCGTTGGATACTCACTATAAAGCCATGTAACCAATATTATTGATTTTGTAGTTTAAGCAATAAATTTAATGAATATGAAATGGTACTCGAGTGGGATCAATACTTACTGCCCAGCTGTATTTGTTATGTACACCAATTAACTAACAAATAAGCTATAACCAAGTGCAAATAAAATAACTAAATATTGTCGTAAGCATCACTCTGAGTCATTTTGGGAGTCGTGGTTTGGAAAAGCAATTTTACGATGTAAGTAGCAGAAATCGAAGTGTTTTACAGTGCATGTAAACACAACTGAAATTATTATTGATGTTGTTAATAATGCTGCTAATACTGTTGTTTGTTTTTGTTTCCTCGCACCGATACAACTATGGCCATATTGGCGAGTTCCTGTTTAATGTTGGTGGAGGAAGTTCACAGATATATATCTGGGTAGAACATTCGGCGCACCACACGTGAGCTGGTAGACCTCCCGACACTAAAGGTCTCACACCGACCTGGACTCGAACCCACGGGCTGATGAGTACCATAGCAAGTTCACGGCTCTAACCGCGTAGGACTGCTGTTGTCGCTGATTTTAAAATTATGCTGAAAACAAAACTTTCATATCGATAATTTTATAGTATATACCATTCACCCCTACTCAATTTTAGTGATAAAATATACAGGAGCAAACGAAGCAGCAGCTGCAGTATTAGTCGAGGTAGTTGTTGTTGTTGTAGAAATAGTAGTAGTAGAAGTAGTAATAGTAGTAGTAGTAGTAGTAGTAGTAGTAGTAGTAGTAGGAGTAGTAGTAGTAGTAGTAGTAGTAGTAGTAGTAGTAGTATGAGTAGTAGTAGTAGTAGTAGTAGTAGTAGTAGGAGGAGGAGGAGGAGGAGGAGTAGTAGTAGTAGTAGTAGTAGTAGTAGTAGTAGTAGTAGTAGTAGTATAGTAGTATGAGTAGTAGTAGTAGTAGTAGTAGTAGTAGTATGAGTAGTAGTAGTAGTAGTAGTAGTGTTAGTAGGAGGAGGAGGAGGAGGAGGAGGAGGAGGAGGAGGAGAAGTAGTAGTAGTAGTAGGAGGAGGAGGAGGAGGAGGAGGAGGAGGAGGAGAAGTAGTAGTAGTAGGAGGAGGAGGAGGAGGAGGAGGAGTAGGAGTAGTGGTAGTAGTAGTAGTAGTAGTAGTAGTAGTAGTAGTAGCAGTAGTAGTAATAGTAGTAGTAGTAGTAGTAGTAGTAGTAGTAGTAGTAGTAGTAGTAGTAGTAGTAGGAGTAGTAGTAGTAGTAGTAGGAGGAGGAGGAGTAGAAGTAGTAGTAGTAGTAGTAGTAGTAGTAGTAGTAGTAGTAGTTGTAGGAGTAGTAGTAGTTGTAGTAGTACAAGATGAAGAAGTAGAAGTTATAGCAGAAGCAGCAGCAGTGGTATGAGTAATTGGTAGTAGTAGTAGTAGGAGGAGGAGGAGGAGGAGTTGTAGTTGTTATTGTTGTTGTTGTTGTAGAAGAAGAAACAGCAGCAGCAGTGGTTTCTTACCGATACATGTATAAACATACTCTGTGTTACGAATAAAAGTACATATCTATTTATTCACAGCATAAACATTCGTCAATGAAAAAACCTGCATGTGTTCTTATATTTTCACTGGATGCCTTGTTATTACTGTTTCGTATACTATGGTCAAAAGATTTAGCGTAGACATCAATGAATATAGCCTTAGAACTACAAGCCTGTAAATAAACACATACAATCTTGGCAATGAGTGAACTCAATGTTGATACTTAAAGACCGGGTCCTTTTAAAGGTGCCCCTTTATTCAGGTAAATAACTCGTAAATAAAGCGCTTATAGAACACCACTTTGCTTGGTTAGCGATAAATACAGTTTGGCGACAAATGCTAACAAACAGCTATTCAATCAGTAGAGAATGTTGATTCTTTGGCCATTCCGAATCAGGGCCTGATATCACTATGAATGTAAAAGCCACAGTTTTGTGATAAGGATTCAATAAGAAAACTTTCGTTTAACGATTACAAGAAATGCGACGTTCAAGTATACTCGGATACCTTCGTCGGTTTTATGAAAGTGTATGTAGAAAGTTGAACAAGTAGAACCAATACCACACCACAAGTTAGCATACAGGTTTTTAAACAAAAACACAGGTCTTTCCCGCTAATTTTTATTACGTGTTTAAGCGCCCGTAGCTATCATAAGTATCGGTTATTTAAAATATTGCCTCATATTAATTTATAGCATGTTTTAAGTATTATAAATTGTTTCTTTTTTTCAAATGCCATGATAAATTATAATAGTTGTTAAATCGTACGATGCTTGTTTGTCTTGCGTAAAAAAAACAACAACAGACAATTGCTTAGACATTCTTGAAGGACCCGCGGCAATATTGAAAGTGTAAACTACCAAGAAACAAGCGCCAAAATAGAGAAATACGATTATGAAAAATAAACCAGGCGAACGTTCATTTATGTTCCATATTAACGGCGGTATCCGACAGTTCCGACAGTTTGATTTCACCAAATACGTAAATCTGGATTAAGACAATTTTAAAATTAATCTTTTGCTAGACTTAGGTTTGACATTTTGCAGAAAGTATGCCAAAGTTCCACCCATCCAGGTTTACGTGTATTTGGTGAAGACAAACTGTCGGATACCACCTTTAGAATCTGGTGTGGCAGCCTTTAGGTCTTAAATTTAGATGCATGTCAATAGTTAACATTTAAATGTCATGTCCAACAAGCATCGAAAAAAAAAGAAAAATCCTGTAGAAGGATTAATTAGGAGGTTAAGCGACTTTTTAACAGTTGGTCGTTATATTCATATCATCATCATCATCATCATCATCATCATCATCATCATTATTATTATTATTATTATGTAATCCTAAACTGCGCATGCTGTTATATTCGTGATCTGTCAACGCCAGCCAAACATAATGCGCTGAGTGGTTCAATAGTACGACAATAATTTAAGTGCATACGAAGTGCTGAAGTGGGAATAGTGTGGTTCTATGTGGAATGTATATACGTACAACAGCTGCCCAAACAGCTGTTACTTATACGCGTATTTTTAGACATTGAAAACAATTGGTAATAACTCTGATTTAAAGTTGTGGCATTGACATCAGTCTAGTATTTGTTTTTAACAAATCCAATTACAACGTAGCAGATGCGAGTTATATGATTGCTAAACCTGCAATGAAAATTCTCTGTATATCTTATAAATGGTTTGTTGTCCAATTTCAGATAGTTACCACTCGAAGTAAGGGTCGGTCTATTTAACATTACGAAAAGATCAAGGAAACAACTGATGTCATAGCTTTTCTCCGTGAGTGATCGGCTCATGCGGCGGACATTGCCGTAGTGTTGGAGATGATGATGTCACGCTACGCGCATAATCCGGAAATGTACGAATACTCGGCGCCATCTTCCCCACGCGGCCGAAGATACATCCTTAAAAACTTGAACGCAAAGAAAGAACGTGAAAAGAAACTTGCCTTGTTAAAGCAGAAAGAAAATCGTGAGTATTTAGATCTTCGAACGGTACCGTCTTCTCAAAGCTCAACTTTGTCTAAGCGAAGTGGTAACAATCATATAGGAACTTCAAACAAAGTCATGCCAACAGACAACGTCAAAAATAAGGGAGAATCTCCGAGAAAAACTCCGCGAGCGCCGCCTGTTAAAGTATCTCCACGGAAAGAGCTGAATACTAAGAATGACAACTTAAAAGTAGATATTAATAAAAATACCAAGCAAGCCCCTAAGGATGTGAACAAAAAATCGAATGCTAAGAACGACAAAAAGGAAGACAAAAAGACCGACAGTAAGGTTAACAGTTCTATTAATGGGCTCACGCCTAGAGATGAGTATATGATAACAAAGTTATACGATCGTCAGATTATTTATCTAAAACCCTCGGAAGTGAGGTACACGCATGCGCAAATCTTGGCACATTTTAACGACGGTCGTTCCATTTTGTCTACATTTACTGCGCTCCTTTATGAGCGAATAGAAATCCGACTTGGGGGCAATAACGTTCCTCCTATTGAAGTAATGCAAGTTGATGAAATCGGGAGCAAGCTGTGGTATGTGGTAAATGGAAACCGGAGACTCTATATTTTCAAACATTTAGAAAAATGTGGCGTTTTGGCCACGATGCAGGTGATCGCTCGCAAGTATGACTCAATAGAGATGGACAAACATTTTTTAACAAGGAACCAGGGAAGGGCAGTGTCCATTACCAACGATGCGACAATAAAAGCGAAACTGGTCAATGAGGTACGACAGTGGAAAGAATGGAAGGTTACACAGCCAAAAACGAAAGCACAGAAAGGACAGAAAGGACAATCGGACAAGAAAAACGCCAAAACCAAAGCAGGCGCGAACGAAGCCAGTAAGTAGACACTTCATTTAGATTTCGTTCAGAATCTTGCTGATTTTTTAACAAAAGTGTTGGATTTGGTACCAATGCATGTTTATACACATATTTCTCATTTAAATAATATTTAATTCATTTTTTGAGACGTTTGAATTTTCAAACCTTTTTGTAGTAAACTTTTATACATCGGCTGGTCCGGGTTTTTTTAAAAATAAATTTACCTTTTAAAATAATATCTTCATTTTCTTGACTCTAATGGCTGTAAACGAATGAACAATGAAAACACACCAATTTGTGGCATTTAAAGTTGTTTTCGTACACGTTTAAGGAAATCAAAAAATGTCAGGATAATGTGAATGGGGGTGCTAGCATTCCATGCTACATGTATAAACATTGAAGGCAGCACTCTATATATGCGTCATGTAGACACTGTCTCTAGATAACTGAAAAAAATGCAATTCTTTGAAGGGCAGTCAACGCAATAAACAATTCTGTGTGCTGAACATAAATCCCTGGTTATTAAGCGGGGCTACTCGTACTAATCCTGAAGTCTTTAGTTGAGTAGACTTGGGTGAGAGACCTATATCTCAGAAAGGGTCAGAGATATCGAAAAAAAAAACACAATATGGTTATATTTTCATGGACATCTCCATACCTTATGAACCAGAATAAAAATTTTGAAAAGTAATTACTCAAACAGTATCCCCTCCGAGACCCCGGTGTAATGAAGGTGAGGCACTAAACATTTTCTTGGTTTGTTATTCTTTTCTTTGAAATAGAACGTACTGACACAATTATGGTAAATATAGCGCACTCCAAATATTATTGCAGGAGGATAATTGTTTGGAAGTACATTCAACAAATAATTCTGTGTGCTGAACAGAAATCCATGATTATTAAGCGGGACTATTATACAACAAGTGTTAACACACACTTTCCCCTTATTTAAACATTTTAAAGTCGTTCCGACCGTTTTGTTGGAACAAAATGCTGTAGATTGAATTGCTAAATTAGTGGCATTTTGTACAAGACGGGGATGTCATCAGATGTATAGGGTGTAGCACAGATCTTGCACTCTTGTCCAACCCTGTTATTTAGTAGAACATAACCCATAATGTTTACTACAATTAATTTGTATTTACTTTTTTAAAATTTTGTGTCGTATTGCGTTTTCTCTCTCGTTGAGAATACAATAACAGAGAAATTCTTTTATGAAAACATTTCCAGTGTTGGAAACCAGGACCAATAGTGCCAGTACAACAGAAACATGGATAATACGGAAATAAAGCAATATGATTGGATGATTAAACTGGGCCAATACGGGGATGAAACGATTTGATTGGTTGACACAAACACACAACAGCGCGTGCCCTGTCCGCCGAAGTCATTTTTTTTTAATGAAATTGAATCAAGTAATTATGTTGACGCGTGATAAATAAGTAACACAGAGATTCATCCATTTAACTTATGACATTGGAATAGTTTGGTTGGATTAATTTTGACCCTTTTCTGGCTTTGGACAGTTGCATAAAGCATCGCCATATGGGCTCAGGCCAACACGACAGTTCTGGGCCAAATCATTGGGCAATATCACATAGTTTACATCAACACCTACGACCGATCCATTCCGTTACTCTCCATTTATCGCCCTTGGGATATTTAGTTCCCTTTTCGCCGTTTCTGGTACTAATATTTCACTGGTCACTTCATAATCCCATGAAGATTTCACTCCAGTGATAAAGATCGTTTCTTTCGAATGTGGCACTGGGCGCAGCCATTGTTATACTTCTAATCTCCACGTTGAATAGTATGTTTTTGTCAACAGTATTATGATTGGCCAATCTATTCAGTTCGATAAGACGACAGAAAATTTATCAATAAACCCACAGTTGACGAATGTAGTAAAACGGAATAGTCGAGCGTGGGTATCCGACGATGCATAATTTGTTGCATCAAACAAATAGATATTTGCTGACGTGTGCGTTTTTGTAAAGTAGTTTGGTACTTACATGGTGACCTACTTGAGTAAACAAGGGACAACTGTAAATAAATTGCAAAAAGACTATGGGAATTGTAAAATAATAGGGTACACCGTATTTTAACAGGCTGTTCGATTTCTCGGTTGCAAGTTGATGTGATTCCAAAGTTTATTCACGATTTTCAGACATTTGAGACAAGAAAATGAACATTCAAACGTTTCCAAATTATCACAAATGTTGTTTTAAGGAGAGAAAATGGTTTATGAACATGTTTTGTACGAAACCGAACATTTTGTGAATTTATTGATGATTTGTTAAGTAAAACAATAAACTGGAGACAGTAGAAGACAATTATAGATGTTTAACCACAATAAGACTTTAACGTTGTGAGATGTATCTTAGTATAAATAGTGTCTTTCAAATGCTGGTTTAATTCTGAACTCGTTAAAACTATTGGGTTTCTTTAGTCCTTATATACATGTCAGTCTTTTGTACTTAGCAATAAAGTAACAAATTCATTTAAAGATATATAAACGGCTTTTAAACTAGCCTTCTATGGTAATACAGATGCCATTCCCTGCATACAGACGTTTAACCTGCGAAAATGCTTTATTTACAATCATTTTTATTCTAAATGCGTTCAAAAACGGACTGTAGGTTTGATGCTGTATCGTATGCACTTTCAATGGAACATGTTTTACCTTTACTACACTTTTAGTCTCAGCTTTTAAGAAAATTACTTCATGTTTGACGACGACTGGAAATCGGAGCACATTGGCCTTTCCCGTTGCATATAGATGGAATCTATTATATAATACATTTGTTGTATATAGTTGAAATGATTGGGTAGTTTGAGTACACAAGAAGTTTGGTATCAATTTTGGTACAATTTTTTTATCTATTATGTTCTCTTGCAGAATCTAGCTGTTGCTGTGTAAGCTAAAGAGTCCATCACACACTACGGGTCAGCGACTACCAGATTCTACCATTTGGTGATCATTTGGTGACCTCCAGGCCGGTACGATGTCATGGAGTCCTGTTTTATAAAACTGCAAGAAAGTATTGATTCAAAGCATCAGAGAGGTGCAAAAATTGTTTCAAACAAGAAACTTAATTTATAACACACAAAATAAAACATCCAAGATGAGTGTAAAGTTCTTCAAATATGAGGTTGGGTAGCACAGTTCGTATTTTACATTGCCTAATTAATTTAGGTTTTATGGAGTTTCTTTTAAAGGTGGTATCCGACTGTTTGGAACATTGATTTTTCTATCAAACAACCAAATAATTTATTGTTGTAGGATCCCGCGAAGTGTTGTTCATTAATGTCCTATATCTACTTGAAAAATAAAAAAATGAAGCATAACGTAAAATATTTACCGTATCTATTATGTTATGAAAAACAATTTTTGAAAATGCGTGCTTATAATATGTTGTTTAAACAATATTTTAGACAAGAAAATTTAAGTTTAAGGCGTATGGTTATTTAAATTGCAAGATATTGTTTGAATGGTACATAAATTTGATTATACCTTCGATTTTCTAAGTGGCATAACTTTATTCCTTTCTTAAACGACATTCGTTTAAAATGCTTACAAAACCTTCTATACATTAAATACCAAGTTGCCATATTTATATTAACCGATACGGATATTAAACGTGACTATAGAGCCAATCATTTAGTCGTCTGTGATTGATACTGGAACTACTTTTATAGAGAAGCGTGCCGACATCATCAACAAGAAATTAGTGACGACGTTTTGTAATATATTCATGTTTGAACAAAGATTCGCTTGTCTGTGCATAGGTACTGTTCACTCACACTAACCCGATAATGAACTTGGTGCATTAATACATGTTTGTGCTATATAAGGACTATTTTTTTCTCTTTGTACTTAATCGGTATGAAGAAAATAGGTGAAATTTAATTGATCTTATTCACTTTTACTTGCCTTATAAAAGACGTGAAAATATACAAGGGAGACAAACTGTGTCAGTGCCGCTTTTCGAGTTGTCTTTTTCTTCAAAATAGTAAAGACTCAAGTGGAAATACATTTGTCTTGGTGAACCTTTTTGTATAAATAGAATGGCTAAATATTAGGGTATGGATAAAATATATACAAAGTATGTGTATAAACGTCTTTATTTGTTACAGGAAAAAATAAATTATTTAACAAATATAATCTCCCTGTTGCCCTTTTAACCCCCTGGACATGTTTTACATAGTTTTCCAATATTAAATTTTCGATAAGAAAATGTCAGCAAGAAACTAAATTTTACTGATGTTATTTATTTGGTATATTTGTTTTATCGGACACCGATTTGCGTTTCCTTTCTAACATCCCCAAATTTATCATTATCATCAGCATCCATTTTACAGTCACCAGTTGTATCTGGATCGACCCCAATGCAATTTACGAATTATTGTAAGTATGTTCCCGAAATTGTAGTGAGGATGAAGCCATTCTCATCTACGTTTATCCGCTACAGGACCATACGGATTTAAAAAACCAAAAAAAGGCAAATTAGTGGTAGACCAGAACAGTGGAGGTCATCAAACTATGACAGCGGTAATAAGTGACAAACATCACGTGATAGTTACTACACCTTACGTAAAAAGCGTGTTTAAAAACATCGTACAAATTATATTCATTTCCGAATAGAATTTTGGGCGGTGTCGATGGCGTCCAGAGTTATAAGAAGTTTAAAAGCATCGGGAATTGACCCTGCATGACCTTGACTGTTCGCGGTCAGTAGTCATAAAAGAAGTAGTAAGTGGTTAGAAAGAAATAGGAATAACGAAGAAGACTAGACGCGTCAATTGTGTCCGGGCATGCTTCAAATGGTAACATTTATATTGTCATCTGTTTAAACTATAAGTTCATGTAATAATATTGTTTAATGTAGGTATACAAGAAATGCAGACGTGTGAATGAACAATGCCGCGCAGAAGTATCACTTCAGTACCTATTTTCTTTTTAGAAGAGGTGTGTTTGCAGCTGAAGACTTGCATTATTCCCCTGAGATGTTAATTTAATTTACCATGAAATAATGGTGACCATTGTTTGCACATATTTACCCGCTTACTAGGTTAAAGATTTCAGCTCTTTGATTCTAAAATGACATTGATGATGAGATTATGTAGACGATACAGGCGGCAAGACGATGATAAAAGCCAAAGCGATGACGACGACGAGGGTATTGATAATGATTATAATGATGACGATAGTGTTGTTGATGACGACGATGAATATGATGACGGTGATGAGACATTTAGAAATTGCATTGATCGATAAATACGGTAGAAATAAATAAATAAATTTATTTAATTAATTAGTTAGTTACTTATATATTCTAAAGTATGAAGATTTACACATAGACATAATTATAAGTTAGGAATGTAAACTAAATATGTTTACACTTTCGATCAAAATGGCATGAATATTTCCATGGTAACGATATATTGAATTCGTTTTAAGGGATTTAAAAACAGAAAAATATGTGGAATCAGTGTTACCACAAGTATAATCTGGAACTCATAAATAAACAAAACGAGGAATGTCATTGTTTCATTTTCTTTATTCTTTGTAACTAAAAACAACAAAATATCATTAAATTTATCAATATACAATGAGACATGTCACATGGTATTGTAAAGGGCAGAAATAAGGTAAAATATATCATACAATGCAAGAAATATATATATATCACAATGTGTAAACAGTATATATCATGTCGCAGTATCACGTAACATTGAAGCTAAACAAAAAATGGTTAATCAGAATGTTAGACATGATTCAGTGTCATTATAATATCTAGATGTTGTTGTTGTTTTTAATAAACAACAGTAAGGCACATATTAGTTACAGAGGCTTTGTCGTTTTATAATGCATAATGCTTTCGTACATATCTGATATTTCAATCTTCTACAGCACTGTACACTTTACATTTCGTGCTGCCTGTACTGCAGTAACATATCATAAACACTCGACACACCGTGCTTCCTAATGCACCGCAGTCTGTATCCAGTATTTAACATAGCAACTGTGGGCTTAAAAATACACACAACAGTGCTGTTTATACTGCAGTAATATGTCATGAACACTCGACGCTCTCACTCTCACTATAAATGTCAAAAATGCGGACCAGTTGCACTCGTGTCATGTCAGTACTCAATGATATCCATAAAGGTAAAATTATTTTAAATTTCATCAATACATTTATAACAAAAAAGGAAACGTTACACATGTTTGCATCTTGTTTTTATTATTGTTGTCAACTTCATTCACAGTTTCAGTCTACAAATGGCTATGTAATATATCTACACATATTCCTGACTTATTTATTATATATTATAATGGGAGAGGAATACCCCTACCAAAACAAAACAATAATAATTACAATAATACAAACGACAACAAATGATTCTTCATAAATATGCTGCAACCAACTACATAACATTAACACTGGTATCAATTGCTATACCCCCTAATATCATCTGTTGTCCCTTTTGTATATTAAAACTATTTTCTTGTATTGCTAGAAAAAGTTAACTAGTGTATATATGTATATGTTATACTGCCTACTGTCATTGTGTGAGTACCGGTGTGTATTGTTCTTTACACTTTATTTTTTGCATGTTTTATGTATGTTCTGTAATAATTGTATATTCAATGTATAATCATTGTACTGTGTTCTCTATCTACAAATGGAGGAAATATAGACACGTATGCTCGAAGTCCATTTATCTTCAATACTATCTGCAATTAGTAATTTAGTAAATCTTGAAACAACCTTGCGAGGAATCACATTGTTACAACGGGCGAGTATATGCAAATATTGATAAAATCGACAAATGATCACGAGTGGTAGTCCTTGGGCTCAACTCTTTTCAGCACAATGCAGGAAGTGTGCAGTCGAGAGGGGCCTATTAGAGGTGAAAAAGAAAAAAAAACCACTTTTCCTGTAGGTTAAAAAAAGACTTGATAATTTATGCGGACTGATTATCAGTCTTGCAAACATGTCGACATGGCCGAGAGAAGTAAATCTGCTAAGAAATCGTCAAGGACTGTCACATTGTAGCAATAGATGGGCGTTTCCTTAGGCTTAGGCCAAAATTGTTCTGTTCGGGTCACCCGACCCTACCTAAAAATATGCCCGACCCTACCGTTTTTTTAGGTCTGTAAAAAAATTGTCACCTTTCGTATTGTAGAGGTACGTTTATGGAAAGTTTTTGTTTGTTTACTGCAGCCATTGTTGACCAACTAAGGAAATATGAACTTCCAGCAATACCGCGATAAAGGTTTAGACCCGCGATATTAGCGGAAATGACTATAAGACAATGGCGGCTCAGGTCGTCAATGTACATAAAACGGCGTGTGATCGCCATCACACAGCAGAAAGTCGAGAGTCCAATATTATATCGTCCAAGATATCATTGTGCATTCCAACTGTTACCTTGTAACTTGTCAATCAATCAAGGGGCTATTGGTTTGAGGAGGCAGTACGGGTTGAGCCGATTCTACCCAGGAATATCAAATGTCTATAATGGACAAAAATTCTACTTACCCTACCTAATCCTGGAGACCATGTTACCCTAACAACACAATTGTTAAGCCTTATCGAGTATAAAAAACAATGTATATTGAAAAAAAGATACACAAGATTAACATATTAATAGTTTGTGAACAGAATGACATGGCAGAGAAAGCTTAGCAACAACAACAAAAACATGAGACTATAATATTATTTGTACAGGTAAATTTGCCACTGTACGGCATAACCCAATTGTCGGGATAGAAACGGATCAGGCATGAACAATACACCTAAACATAAAGGATCAAGTAATACACATTCACTATATTTACAATAGGTAACAGAAAATTGTCACATGTAATTGATACTGAGATAATACTTAACATATAGCAAAATAAAAGTCAGTTTTTATCTACACAATATGGGACCATGAAACCCATTCCTAAGGTAGTCCGATTTCCGTCCTGTTCAAAATATGTCAACATAGTAAAAAAAAAACAACATGTAACACAATAAATCATATGTCGATGCTCGTTTAAGGACCCTTCCCATCATTAGTTATACACAACGTTGGTCGTTATTCGCTCTATGTCTTAACAGATAATATCCGACACTTTGGGGTAGAATTTATGCACCACGAAAGAAAACAATGTTTATTTGTATGGCACAGCTTTATGAGTTGTTTGTGTTCTATAGTGCTATGAGAGTTGTAGTTTGAAACAGTTAAATATATTTTCAATGGGTGGAAACTATCTATTAATACACAGCATAGTTATCTACATTTAGAATCAACATATACGTAACATAGTTATTAATATTTAGAATTAAAAAAAAGATCCAAAACATGTTAAAAGACATAAACACTTTATGATGGGATATATTGCCATCTAGAGCAGACGAAGGAAACGGAATCCGCCTTCTCTAAATTGGCGTACTAAGAGGCCATTGTTGGACCGTATTTGGTACAAAAACGAATATGGTACAAATGTACCATATTCGGACCGAATATGGTACAATTTTCGACCGAATATGGTACAAACATTGTACCATATTCGGTTGGAATAAGTTTTTCTATGCTCGCCAAAACGTATTTGGTACATACCAAAAAAACTCATAAAATGAAAATGGCCTACGTATATGGTACATAAATTATGTATTTCTTAATAAATGAAATAGTCTGCCGATGTGTAAACTTTTTTTCAAACTCAAATACATTGTATTAACCTAATATTGGAAGTGACAAAAGTATCATCATCATCATCATCATCATCATCATCGTCGTCGTCGTCGTCGTCGTCGTAACTAGCAGTAACAGAAACAGCTAACCTAACCACACTTTACATGGATTTTGCTGGTTGTGTAACTGTTTCGCCGGCTAGCTCAGTCGGTTGCGCGTCAGATTGGCACGCAGGCGGCCTGGGTTCGATTCCCGGGCGGGCCAGATACTTTCGTGGAGATTGGTCACGAAATGATTTCTACGGCCATTCTTCCCCTACCGCTGTTTCAAGTAGGGCAGTTGTCAATTACTGGCGAATGTATCTGCTTAGTACTGGTTACTAAGTACTAGTACTCTAAGACTAGAGACGTGCTTGCTCGAGGTAACTCTGTAAAAGTTTGAGGATTATCGCATTTTGGTTATGTTCATAGAGTGTGAACTTGTAAGGGTAAAGGTAGGCGAGCAAATCCATGAAGCGCGCCAGCGCTTCTTGGAAAATTTGATCGTTTAAAATGCTTATATTTTAATACATTTTAATAATAATTGGTAGGTTTTGTCCAGATATGATTGCTTTAAGCAAACGTCGTTGCAGGAATGTCGACGTCGCATTCGATTGGTCGAATGACGTCGCGTCAGCCATATTAATGATTTCGTGCATTGTTTGGGTCAATCTAAAACTTCTGACAAGAAGATATTGCATGAGAAAATCCGAAAAATAAACAAGAAATTGGGCCGAAAAAATAACTAACGAAATTCATATTTCATGCATTTGCAGTTGTTTTACGATAGAATTTCTTCGATATAATTCAATATCCTTTGGTCAGTAGTTTTAGATTGACCCAAACAATTCACAAGATCATTAATAGCAATTTTCAAATTTTTAAAACTTTTTTTTTCGAAAGTGTATTTTCACCAAAATTCGATTTAAGAGATTTTGAGCTCTTTTAAATGAATATATCTCTCCAAAAATAAGGATGTTTGACTGGCTGCTTTAGACAGGTGTGACTGTATTCCTAAACATTACTTTGTAAAGTTGATTTGTCGTTCCGACGTCATATTGCTGAGAAGCCGACAAAGCTTTGAAGTTTCCGATTTTTTCTTTGATAACGTGCCGCTTTAAAAAGGCGGGAATTTTGCACACGAGTCTTACTCAGAAGTCAGTAACCATATTTGACTTGGCGGTCGGCAAGAAAAGTTGTGATTTTCGACTAGAAAGAATTGAAATCCAAACTTTCTTCAAACTTCAAAAGAATTCTTGACAGTAAGTACTGTACATAATTTTAATTTTCAGTTGTCTTAATATGCATTGATGTTTTAACATGCATTGATTTTTATGTTTTATGCCCCCCCCCCCCCCCCCCATGCGGATGCGGACCCTTTTTGCGGACAATTCTAATTACACCTAGTTAATTATTTTCAATTGAAATACACCAAAATTGGTATTTTTGTCCTATTTATTGAATATTTACATAATATACATCTGCATACTTCTACTGTTTCATTTTTGTTAACTTTTCTTCTGAAAACAAAATGCACGAACTCCCAAGCCAAACATTGGGCAAGATTTGCCCATGAAAACAGACATTTATTTTAAAGATTCATAAATAAATTATATACCGACTGGTAAAGCTTGTCAGACGTTAGCATTTCAAATTGCAATGCTTTTTTAGTTCATTTACGTTCAAATGACTGTGTGGATTTCCATATAACCCAGAAAATAAACGCTAATCACTGTAAAATGAAAATTAAAGTAAAAAGCAGCATAAAATAAATGAAAACATACTTGAAATACTTAAACTGTAATTAAAGGGTTAAGACAGAGGGCAGCTTAGACATTTTACTTACAAAAATGATTACGTATGCGGGTACATGGAATATGGCACCCGCACGATAACTCTGCGGATACAGTTACTGATACGGGTGGCTACGGATGCGGGTGCGTATGCGTGTACAAGAAATAGACGGCATTCTCTAGAGGTCTTCTACCAAGGTTGTTCGAATATTGCCCCTGGGGTTAAAATTGGCCCTGCTCTGTCGGACAGTATTTGGTACAAAAACGCTTAGTTTAACTATATAATTATTATATAGAGAAATTTAAAAATATATATCTTTTTCTCTAAAACCACTTTGCCCAGAGCTTTGATATTTGTTATGTGACATTTTCTATTGAACTTTCGACTTTTGATGAATTAAACCTTGACCAAGTGACTTAATTTTGAAGCTTTTGCCTTTATTTTCCTTACAGTTATTACAGCTCAATCTGATTTTGGTGAAAAATACACTTTCGAAAAAAATTGTTTCAAAAGTCGCTATTAAAGTATTAATGATTTTGTGAATTGTTTTCGGTTAATCTAAAACTACTGACCAAAGGATATTGAATTATATCGAAGAAATTGTATCGTAAAACAACTGAAAATGCATGGAAAATGGATTTCGCGTTAGATCTACTAACGCGATATTTTCGGCCTATTCCATTCCTATTCAATAAATAGGACAAAAATACCAATTTTGGTGTATTTTAATTGAAAAATAAAAAATCTTGTTATTTTTTCGGATTGTATTTGATGTCATGCAATGTCCTCTGGTCAGTATTTTTAGATTAACCCAAACAATTCACAAAATCATTAATAGCGACTTTTGGAAACAATTTTTTTCGAAAGTGTATTTTCCACCAAAATCAGATCGAGCTCCTTTAATCTGTAGATTTGAACATTTTAAATTTTATGGAGTTTATAGGTCTTTGACCTTCGAACCCTGCCTAGTCGTGACTTCTGGTGAGCGACCTAGGCCCCCAGGGCCCCTTCTTTATATCCCTTCCATCCACGTAGCATTGGTTTCTACAGACCGTTTGTCCGTTGACCGCCATAAGTTTGCCCGCTATTTTTCCCCTGAATTTGAATTCGGTTGGATTTCAATGAAACTTTACATGAAGTACTTGCTACTTTCATTGCGCATATTGCCCGGAAGTTCGGATTGTAAATTTTAGCGGAGCTATCAGACGAGTGATTTTAGCTCAGCTCATGTCGTGAGACATTCGTTTTCGACACGCGGTGTTCAATACAAGCTCTATTAACTAATGAAGTATAAATGTATAATAACTTATTATATTATTTCAGATGAAGGAAGCAATTAGGAGAAAAAGGAAGCAATTAGGGTGCTTGCCCAGGTCGAAGTACGACATTATTGTCAGATGTTTAAACGGATCGTTCGATGTCCCTGTGAAGAAACGGACACCTGAAGAGAATAATTGTTTGGCCATGATTAGAAAACGTAAGGACTTCGAGCTTGGTGACCGGGGTTCTTTATTGTGTGGCGGAAAGCAAGTCCTTGTGAAAGAAGATCTTCCTAGATTTGTTGAGAAGATGTTCATGGAAAACAAAGGATGTGGAGCAAGGGTTATTTACAACAAACTGAAAGTAAATTACACGGGGTTCTCGGAACAAGCTATCCTTGAAATACTGTACAATAGCAAGTATTACCATGAGAAGTATCCGAGATTTACAAACAAGCCAACGCCAAAGACAATTACAGAAGAGGAACCAGGCAAAAGATGGCAGACTGACATAATTAACATGAAAAATCAAAGTGTTAGCTACAAGGGGTCCACATACAGTTATATTCTACAAGTCGTGGACGTTTATTCTAGGTACGTTATGCCAAAACCCCTGAAAACGAAGAGTTCGCGTGAAGTTGCAAAGGCATTAGAGGACGTGTTGATGGTTAACCTTGCCCCTGACATCATCCAATGTGACAACGGACTGGAATTTAAAGGCCCTAGTATGAAACTTTTGTTGAACAAGTACAACATCAAAATGATCAATAGTAGGCCGTATCATCCTCAATCACAGGGCAAGTGTGAAAGGTCAAACAGTGTTATAAAGGCCAAGATTCTATTTGCAACAAAAAGTAAACGTGGATTTAACTGGGTCGAAGGGCTTCAAGATTTAGCCTATGCCATAAACACAAGTTTCAAACGAGTTCTTGGGGGTCTCACGCCCTTTGAAGCCTACTACGGAAGAAGTCATGTTTTTACCAAAGAACGTCATAGTTCTCGTGAAATAAAGAAAACCATACGGCGAGCAAATAAAAAGGCTTACAGGTCGCTGTTGAAAAACGCAACTTCCCCAAGCAAGTACAAAGTAGGAGAGACAGTATTAATTCGCTATCCCTTTCGAAAATCCAGGGTGCCAACCAAAAGATATGTTATCGAAGGCAAGGTAGAAAAAGTAAAACGAAATGGTGTTTATATCGTGTCATTTCAAGTACCGAACAAACCCGAACTTGGATTCGTAAGCAAATCGGTTGGGGTCGAAAACATGACTAGCCTAACTGTTGCGTTTGAGAAACAACGAAAAATTAAAAAACATTCATTAAAACAGAACCGCTCAGAGAAACAAAATCACAGAACTTAGTACTATCATGTTTTAACACACCATGAAAATCTGCAGTTGTTGGATGGGGTGAATATTGCCATGGACCCAAATCCGGATGGAAATTGTCAATTTGCTGCTATATCGCATCAACTTGGTAAAATTGGTATATACAAAGACGTAGATGCTTTACGTAAGGAAGCAGTCCATCACATTGTAGAAAACAGATATTTCTATGAAACTTTTGTCTATGATGAAACATTTGATGAATACGTTAAGAATATGTCTAAGAATGGGACATACGGCGACAACCTCACGCTCATTGCACTTATGAGAGAATATAATTTGCAGTGCCTGGTAGTTTCTACCCGAGGACTAGAACACTCATCAATTGTGTCAGCAGATGGAAAGTTCGATGGTGATGTTGGAACAATTGCATTGGGGTATTTCCCAGAAGGATTTGGCATGCATTACGTTAGTATCCGTATCAATCAACGCGTGTACAAGGACATAATATCACGCTTAGAACAGTCGTATGACAACGGTGACTCTGGCGACAGCGCTGCGTCTGGCGACAACGCTGCGTCTGGCGACAACGATGACTCTGGCGACAACGCTGCGTCTGGCGACAACGGTGACTCTTGCGACAACGGTGACTCCGGCGACAACGGTGACTCTGGCGACAACGGTGACGTCTCTGTGTGTTCAGCCCTGAAAGAGCTTCAAGATATGATAAACAATAGGAGGGCACAGAGGCGAACGACTTTTCCATTTCTGATGTTACCACTTCACATTCAAGTTGAAATTTTTAAGTTCTGCATACAATCAAACCCGTCAATCCAGTTTGTGTTGGCGAAGGTCGGCAAACCCTTTAGAGATTTAATAAGGTCAATGAGTTTGCAAACACCTAGAATTTACATTCGGCCGGATATTGGACTAGATACTAGTAACAGAAATCCTGTTAGCGTTCGTTTCCTATTAACAAGAGCGGGCAGAAACAGCGGTCTTATTTCGGCAATAAAAGAAATCATCAAGGGGCCAAAATGGGCAAACGCATGGCTGCGTTTGCGTGTTAGTGGAATCGGTTGGTATGATATCATAGATGTCATGTACAGACATTACAGGTGAAATATACATGTATATCGGTGTTTGGAAACCTGTTATGTTATTGTTGTGATTGATGATTATGTTCTTCTACCGGAAATTTGTTGTCATTTGCTCAATTAATGGTAACTTTTTACGAAGCACATTTGGGATATTTTGGCTGCTACTAAAATTAATGTATATATGTATATTATGTCTGGTCAAAATGCTACAGTTGGATTAAAATTTAAATGCTGTTCTATGTTCTTCAATATTACTTTGAAAAATCCTGTCAGTATACCAATAAATGAAAAAAGTACAAGTTTGTTGAATCTCTTGAATGAAACAAATTATAAAATACAAAATGTAAAATGAATATGTGATGATGATGATGACAAAACATTTGTGATGATGATGCTGGTAAAAAAATTGTGATGATGATGGTGGTGGTGATGATGATGACAGTGGTTATGATGATTGGGGTTTGATGATTGTGGTGATGATGATGATGATAATGATGATGATGATGATGATAACAAACGTTTTGGGATGATGATGACAGCGATGTTTATCGGACGATGATGATGGTTATAATGATGATGATAAGATTTTAGATGATGATGACGGCGATGTTTATCGGCCGACGATGATGATAATGATGATGATGATAACAAAATATTTGTGATGATGATGATGGCGATGTTTATTGGCCGATGATGATGATGATATTCTCATCGTCGTCATCATCATCACAACATCCTCATTATCGACCGAAAACATCGCTGTCATTATCATCACAAAAAAAAACTTTTGTGATCACCATTACGATCATGATAATGGATATGATGATGTTGGTTTTGATGGTGATGGTGGTGTTGGTGAAGATAACAACGATGATGATCATTGGGGTGTTGATAATTGATGTGATGATGATGATGATGATGATGATGATGATAACAAACGTATTTTGATGATTATGACAGCGATGTTTATCGGTCGATGATGATTATTATAATGATGATGATTATGATGACAAATGTGTTTTGATGATGCTGACGGCGATTTTTATCGGTAGATTATGATGATGATGATGAGTGTGTACCATATTCGGAACGAATGTGGTACATTTTTCATCCGAATATGGTACAAGTTTGTACCATATTTGGTCAGGCATTTTACCCCAAAACTGCAGATACGTATATGGTACAATTAGACAGTTGTACCATATTCGGCCGAATATGGTACAAATTTGTACCATATTCGTTTTTGTACCAAATACGGTCCGACAGGCCATATTGGAACAAATGGCCAGAACGGAATTTAAACTCAACAATAATTTAAAAAGGAACCAAACGATGTCCAGAAATGACTATGGTTTCTAGTGTTTTTCTGCAGATTTGCGTATAAAAAAAGCGATACTGAACAAAGATTAAGTCTGAAGTCAAAATTCAAATCACCATAATTACTGTTAAGTAAATGCTAAATGAGATCAAAACGGAAAGACGGAACCTGCGTGATGATTTTGACCCTACCTACCAGCAAAGAAATATTTCAACGAAAAGATAGACAAAAAGAAAGCCCCTACGCATTTGTTATGCATTGATAATGTGGCATGATACCAAATTCTTGCTAAAATGTAAATCATTTAGCACTTCGACGGCGGTATACCAGAGAAGTCAGCTGCCAGAATCTGTGACCATTGATTCTTCCTATTCTACCCGCATGCATGTGAAAGAACCACTGTGTCCGCGGTTCAATTAGCAAGAAAAACTGTTAGAAAAGATGATAAGAACAGAAATAAACTTTGAACAGCTGCAAGAAGAATTCAAAAAGCTATTGCCATATTTTCAGATGGCTATTTAAACTGTTCGGGAAGTTATTAAAGAGATGTAAAGAAAAAAACAAACAAGAGAACCACAGCGATGAGTTCCGCAAGTTGAACAATACTACGATCTCTAGGATTGAAGAGCACCTGAACACTAGCAAAGATGTATTTCAGCAAAAGAAGGGACAGATTGAAAGAATGTCCAATGACCTGAGGGGCATGAGCTGAAGCACAAATATGACATTCAATCCATCCTACAGATGTAAAGACAATTTTTACTGGAAACGTTTTTCAACGATTAACTGTCTACTTTTAATTTTTTATATTTTGGGAAGTCCAATATTAAGAAGTAAACTCTGAGTTATCTAAAAAATATTTTATGTTTGAGAGTTTTAGAACTGTCGACTCTTGAGGACTTCACACAAGTATAAATTGTTGTTATACTTTTGTCACATCAAAACTCAAGACAGAACAAACTTTAAAACATTTTGAACATAACTGGGGGCGACACCTATATGTAAACCCGATTTTCCTCGTCACCTTATAGGCCTGTATAGGAAGGGAGCCAATTTGTTCAAAATTTCATTACGAACAAGCAGTACTTGAAAAAAAAAATATTTTTAGACAGTTTAACTTTAAACTACTTCAGAATGAATGATTAAAAACAACTAAAGTGTCGAAAGATTTGCATATGTCCATGGTCTCGGCGGAAAACTGTAGCGATTTTCAAGCTTACAAAACACATAAGAACTACCAGCAAATATTTCTTTCTACATAAGGAAATGGTAGAAAGGAAACAGAAAAAGGGCTGGCACCCTGGAAAGCATATATACATACTACATAGCAGATAATGTTGTTTTGTTTCTTCTAAAATTGTGTACCTTTTGATTTTTAATGTTTTGATATATTAATGCCCTTCTCGTTATAGGAATAAAACAACAGTGTAGAAGTCGATTACGAACAACGTAGGGAGGAATTCGTTTTTATACCTTCGGTTAACGATAGTGACTGTCGTTGAAATTTGTAAGAAAATTACGATGAAAGACGGAACCAGAACCAATCTACTACAAATTTGCGTATGAAGAAGCGATACTAGAAAAGATTACCAGTACGGAAATTAAGTCTGACCGACTTCAGAATCCAAATCATCAGGATTCCTGTTTAGTAAATACTAGAGGAGAACAAAACAGAAAGATGGAACCTGTGGGATGATGTTAACCCGCTGAATACCTTAGCGATAGTCAATATTAAAGAAGACCTTAGTACCAACAAGGATGTATTTCAACAATCTAAGACATTAAGAAAATATGTTAGTGTGGACTAACTACGCATATTTACAAAAGAACACACCGTACAATCCCGGTGCATTCTGGGTAGCATTGAAAGGAAAGACGCACGTTCACTGTCTTGTAAGTTTTAGATTGAATAACACCTACCTACCAGCAACAAATATTTCAACGAAAAGAGAGACAAAAAGAAAGGACCCACGCATTTATTATGCATTGATAATGTAGAATAATACGGAATTCTTGCTAAAATGTAAACCATATAACACTTCGACGGCGGTTTCCCACACAAGTCAGCAGCCAGAATCAGTGACCATTGATTCTTCCTATTACCCTACCCGCATGCATGTGAAAGGAGCCACAGTGGACGGGGTTCAAATAGGAAGAAAAACTTTTAGAAAAGATGATCAGGACTGAAATAAAATTTGAACAACTGCAAGAGGAATTCAAAAAGCTACTGACATATTTTTTAGATGGCAATTTAAACTGTTCGGGAAGTTATTAAAGAGATGTAAAGAAAAAACAAACAAGAGAACCACAGCGATGAGTTCCGCAAGTTGAACAATACTACGATCTCTAGGATTGAAGAGCACCTGAACACTAGCAAAGATGTATTTCAGCAAAAGAAGGGACAGATCGAAAGAATGTCCGATGACCTGAGGGGCATGAGCTGACATTCAATCCATCCTACAGATGTTAAGACAATTTTACTGGAAACTTTTTTCAACGATTATCTGTCTACTTTTAATTTTTTTTTTATATTTTGGGAAGTCCAATATTAAGAAATACACTCCGAGTTATCTTAAAAATATTTTATGTTTGAGAGTTTTAGAACTGTCGACTCTTGAGGACTTCACACAAGTATAAATTGTTGTTATACTTTTGTCACATCAAAACTCAAGACAGAACAAACTTTAAAACATTTGGAACATAACTGGGGGCGACACCTATATGTAAACCCGATTTTCCTCGTCACCTTATAGGCCTGTATAGGAAGGGAGCCAATTTGTTCAAAATTTCATTACGAACAAGCAGTACTTGAAAAAAATATTTAAAGAGAGTTTAACTTTAAACTTTTTCAGAATGAAGTATTAAAAACAACTAAAATATCGATTTTCATATGTCCATGGTCTCGGCGGAAAACTGTTGCGAGATTTTCAAGATTACAAAATACATTAGAACTACCAGCAAATATTTCTTTCTACATAAGGAAATGGTAGCAAGGAAACAGAAAAAGGGCTGGCACCCTGGAAAGCATATATACATACTACATAGCAGATAATGTTGTTTTGTTTTTTCTAAAATTGTGTCCCTTTTAATTTTTAATGTTTTGATATATTGATGCCCTTCTCGTTATAGGAATAAAACAACAGTGTAGAAGTCGATTTCGAGCAACGTAGGGAGGAATTCGTTTTTAACTTTTTATACCTTCGGTTAACGATAGTGACTGTCGTTAAAAATTTGTAAGAAAATTACGATGAAAGACGGAACCAGAACCAATCTACTACAAATTTGCTTATGAAGAAGCGATACTAGAAAAGATGGCCTGTACGGAAATTAAGTCTGACCGACTTCAGAATCCAAATCATCAGGATCCCTGTTAAGTAAATACTAGAGGAGAACAAAACAGAAAGATGAAACCTGCGGGATGATGTTAACCCGCTGAATACCTTAGCGATAGTCAATATTAAAGAAGACCTTAGTACCAACAAGGATGTATTTCAACAATCTAAGACATTAAGAAAATATGTTAGTGTGGACTAACTACGCATATTTACAAAAGAACACACCGTACAATCCCGGTGCATTCTGGGTAGCATTGAAAGGAAAGACGCACGTTCACTGTCTTGTAAGTTTTAGATTGAATAACACCTACCTACCAGCAAAATATATTTCAACGAAAAGAGAGACAAAAAGAAAGGACCCACGTATTTATTATGCATTTATAATGCTTTATACGGAATTCTTGCTAAAATGTAAACCATATAGCACTTCGATGGCGGTTTCCCAGACAAGTCAGCAGCCAGAATCTGTGACCATTGATTCTTCCTATCACCCTACCCGCATGCTTTACGGGGTTCAATAAGGGAGAAAAACTTTTAGAAAAGATGATCAGGACTGAAATAAAATTTGAACAACTGCAAGAGGAATTCAAAAAGCTACTGACATATTTTAAGAAGGCAATTTAAACTGCTTGGGAAGTTATTAAAGAGATAAAAAGAAGAAAAAACAGAGAACCACAATAATGAGTCCCCCAAGCTGAATGATACTACGTTCTCCAGGATTGAAGAACAACCGAAAACTAGCAAAGATGTATTTCAGCCAAAGGAGAGACAGATCGAAAGAATGTCCGATGATCTGAGGGGCATAAACTGAAGCAAAAAATGAACCCGGATATAAATATGACATTCAATGTTTCCTACAGCTGTAAAGACAATTTCGACTGGAAACTTTGATTAAGAAGAACTTCCTTCTTTAAATTTTTATATTTTGGGAACTCCAATATTAAGAAATTGTTAATAAATATGACACATTCAATGTATCCTACAGCTGTAAAGACAATTTCTCCACTATCGAAGATATAAACTCTGAGTTATCGTATTTTTTCGATTTTCGTGTTTGTCAGTTTTATAACTGTTGACTCTAGGGGACTTCACACAAGTATAAGTTGTTGTTAAATATTTGTCACATCAAAACCCAAGACAGTTGAACTGTGAAACAGAACAAACTTAACAACAACACTTAGAACATAACTGCGGTGTGACATCTATATGTAAACCCTAATTTTCCTCTTCATCTTATAGGCTTGTATAGCAAGGGAGCCAATGTGTTCAAAATGTCATTACGAACAGCTTAGCTTTGCTTGAAAAGATTTTTTAAACAGAGTTTAACTTTAAACTACTAATTATTTTAAACAACATAACTATCGAAAGATTTTCATATGTCCATGGTCACTGTTAAGAAACCAAGTGTTTAATTAAGATAAAGAGACGGTTTCAGCGTGATGGTTTTTATCGGCGTTGCGATTTTCGGGATTGAAGAACGCATAAGAGCTACCAGCAAATATTTCTTTCTACATAAGGAAATATGAGAAAAGAAATAGAAAAAAAATGGCTGGCACTCTGGGAAGCATATATACATACGACATAGCAGATAATGTTATTTTTTCTAAAATTGTGTACCTTGTAACTTTTAATGTTTTGATATATCAATTCTTTTTCTCGCTATATGAATAAAACAACAATGTAGATGTCTATTTTGAACATCGTAGGGATGAATTCATTTTTATACCTTCGGTTAGCGATAGTGACTGTCGTTAAAAATTTGTAAGAAAATTACGATGAAAGACAGAACCAGAACCAATCTACTACAAATTTGCGTATGAAGAAGCGATACTAGAAAAGATGGCCTGTACAGAAATTAAGTCTGACCGACTTCAGAATCCAAATCATCAGGATCCCTGTTAAGTAAATGCTAGAGGAGATCAAAACAACAAGAGAGAACCTGCGAGATGATGTTAACCCGTTGAACACCCTAGAGATATTCAATATTGAAAAAGACCTTAACTACCAGCAAGCATGTATTTCAACAAACTAAGACAGTTAGAAAATATGTTAGAGTGGACTAACTAAAGGACCGGTTCGGACCGGCATTTCATCGGAACAGTCTTCGACACTAACAATTCACCTACTGCACCGCTTTATGGACGGACTGACGAAATCAAGAACGATTCATCTACCAATCCGGACGGACAAACACAGAGCCAGGAGGAACATAGATACGCACCGGACAATGTGAAATTTAGAAATGATAGAAAATTAGTACAAATACTACCCAGTGACACTGACTCTAACTGTTCCAAAATGTATTATCCTTCACCAACAGCACCGACAGGGTTCGGAGGGCGAGCATGGACCTTGCTGATAGTATAGATATGTTACCCATCAGTTACCGCGGCCAAGAGTTCAAATTTACTGGGAATTTAATATGGAATAAACTTTGCTAATAAAAGACATTTACTTTTCGATAGGTAACTAGCACCACACCGTCAAGTTTGATTTGCCCCATGACGTTACATTTAACAAAAATGACACTGTGTAATCCAGAAAGTTATTCAGTAAAGGGGTGTCCGTTAACAATAGACGTTAAGGCACATCTAGTGCAGATTCAGCACAACATAGAAAAACTATATAGAACCGTTAATGGTATACTTCCAAGGTTCATTTTTTATAATAAATTGTCTTAGGATTCTTTATTGAAGTAAAGGATCATTGCATATCCTTCTAGTGTATTTGAACTAATGTTTGAATATTGATTCTTTTATGTGAATATTTGAATTAGGTTAACGGGTTTAAATTATTTGATGTTATGGTAGTCAGAATTGGATATTTTAAGAAGAAATATTATTTTTATTTTTTATCTATTTAGACTCATATGTATTTATTTAAGAGATATGTTGTTATATCTGTCTAAAATATTATATTATTATTATAAGTAGTAATGATAATATTAATAAAGACGATGCATTGTCAGTTAACATACCTATATGCGATCAGTATATTTGTATTAACATAATACAATCTTGATATATTTATTCATATTATAGTGTATAATAACAATAACAATAAAATCAAGAAAGACTTGACTGCACTCCTCTGCTTGCAGTTGTTCCATGGCTTACCTAGAAATAGGTTCTCTGCAGTTTTCTCTTATTCTCCGAAAACCTGACCGTAGAACAATAAGAAAAGAACCTGTGTGTTCAAAAATCCACTACGAGGAATTAATACTGGAAAAAAGTATTCAAACAGAGTTTAACTTTAAACCACTTCAGAACAGATTTAACTTAACTTTACTATCGAAGGATTTTCACATGTCCAGAGTCACTTCTGAGAAACTAAGTATTAAATTAAGACAGAAAGACGGTGTCAGCGTGATTTGTATCGGTTGAAGTTGTGATTTTCATGAATAAAGAACATTAGAACTACAGTAAATATTCCTTTCTACAAAAGAAAATTGTAGAAAGGAAATAGAAAGGATTTCTGGCGCAGTGAGATGCATATAGGCAAAAAAAAGAAGATACTTTTGTTTTCTTTTCTTCTAACAAGGTTGTATTTCAACACACTAAGACTGTAAGAAAATATACCCGAGTAGACTATACGCACAATTACAAAACAACAGGACAGCTACTGTTATATTGTTATTTCGTTTGCGTGAATAAATTTAATGTTTTGCATAATATTTATTCATTATTCAAAATATAGCATAATAAACATTACCTGCTTACGAAATGTTCTGTGAATTATTTGACACTTCGACGTCGGTTTATCAAAATTTCAGCTGCCAGACTCTGTGCATTTCGTAATACTCTACATTCATGCATGAGATTGGAGCCTCAGTGTTCAAAGTTCCATTATGAAGAAAAACTGTTAGAAAAAAACAAAACAAACACAAATTAAATCTGAACAACTTCAAGATGATTACAAAAAGCAACTTGACAAATTTCTAGACGACAGTTTAAACTGTTCGGGAAGTAAATTAATGAGTTAAAAAGAATAAAAGAACCAGAGTGATGAATATCCATTGCTGAACCATACTGCGATCTCCAGGATTAAATAGCACATGGAAACTAGCAAAGGTGTCTTTCAGCAAAAGGAGAAACAGATCGAAAGAATGTCCAATAATATCATGGTTTGTTTGAAAAATACAATACAAACTCCAAGACTGTCCTGCTTCAGCGAATTGTCGAGAGCAACAATGATGATGATTTACAATTATACTGGAAATTTCTACAGCCCCTAACGATGGGAAAATAGTCAGTCAGGTCCAGAGGGAAAAGGTTGCCATGGCTCCGAGTTCTACTTTGTTAACAGTCTGGGACATAAGGGAGAAACATGTTCTGCCTGGGGAAGTGTATAACTCTATAGGGGAAACAGCAGACCTATTCATTGACTGGACAACGTATTAGAACATCGGTCCGGAACGGTTACTATATGACTGTTATTTGATTCTGACCCGTAAACTGCCCAAGGTAAACACTCTAGCCTTCATTGGTCTTAGTAACGCAGGAAAAACGTACTGGACTGAAATGATGTTGCCACATAAGGATGTGATAGGTCAGACAATCACATCGACCGACTTGGCTTATCAGCACCGCATTGGTAAATCGGCATTCTTATTCCCGAACTGACACTTGCAAACATGGACCAGAAAGAAATGGTCAAAAAGGTTTTCGAAGGTCAGGAATGTAAGGTAAACATTAAAAACAAACAAGCAGATACCCTTTAGAGGACACCGGTCATCCTTACCTGTAATGACAAACCCTGGCGGTTTTTTGACAAGGAGGCTAATGCCTTCCAAAACAGGATGAAAACATATGACGTAGGTCACTGCCCCTTAGGCCATGCCAAATCGGAATTCTGTTAAGCGTTCGCGTGCGCGTAGGTTTTGGAGTCCACAATCCAAAAAAACAACAAATTCGTTAGTGAAATTTTCTTAAATAATTCCAATGTTCCGTGAATCGATAACGACAATTTCGTTCGGGGAAAATGTGTTCGGTAACGACGTATATTATTCGTAAGCAATTTATCATAACCGTAATCATGTAGACGCTTGATAATAAGAGAATAACGCGAGATTCAAGCGTTCAGAAATACTGATCCAGTCAAACTGTTCGTTGGAACCACGATGTGTTTTTTTTTTTCTTTTCTTTTTTCTTTGGGTTTCTGTCATAAATAAATGCAAATTTAACAGTTCGCTCGTGAATAACATGTTTTGGTGAGTAACAGTCCTCAAGGCAAGCAAAGTTATAGCGGTCAGGGTTCAGGAAAATGACCAAAACGTATTAGATTGGTACGCTCTGACCGTGGACAAAAAGGAAACCAGTTCGTTATTTGAAAGAATCGTCAATGGAAGTGAAGAATCAACACCAGGAAACAGGTTTAAACACCCTATTATCTTAAAAGAAACAACCAACACCAGGTGTGAAATTGTCTGTGATTCTGACAATGTGGAAGTGGGGTGGGGTCTGTTGGTTGCTGAAACCCTGGAATGTTTTGGCACATCTAGGGTTTCATTTAAAAATTAAGAACGAGTCTGAAACTCCTATGGTAAAAATGCATTTACGGAATTGTTCAAAGCTCAAAACAGACAAAATAGCCCCGAAAGCCTGAAGTATCCCCCCAACCTTAGGTAAAAGTGTAGAAAGTGTCAAAAGGGGTGACTGGCAGCTAAAGAATGACCTAATTGCACTATTGAAGGAAAAAGAAATGGGTTGTACAAGTCGTCGCTTGAATCTTATAGTGAGCTATCTACCATTTTAAAGATTTTGAGATTTTTATATCGTTGGATTCGTCTCAGAGAGAGCTATCTCCTTGTACCCTTGTTTTAGCAATGGAGCCCCCGTTAATAAGTTTTTCAATCACATTTTGCGCTATCTCCTTGTTTTTCAAGAGTGTGTGAGTGTTTTACGGTGGTATGTCCTGGAGTTAGCTCAGTTCAACTCTAAAATAGAATTCAACCAATCGTCAGACAGCAATATACCATGTGACTTTTTCTTAGTTAAAATTATACTGAGCTATCTCCTACAGACCTGAATACTAGACTGAGGTAAGTCAATTACAACCAGTAAAATTGGCATACATCAACCACGTGTTTAGTAAGTGGCGTCCGCCATATTTGCCTGTTGGAAGAAGATAAAGAATACAAAAATTCAAATACTATGCACCAACAGTAATGTGAGTAAAATATTTATGTATTTTTCATTTTCTTATTATTGTTGCTACCCAGAAATGTTCAGTTTTGCCTACGACTTAGGTCAGTTTTCCAATTTTATCACACTATCAAGTTGTTATATATTCGGATAGTTCAGTGTTTGGATATCATACTGAACTATGATACCAGTTGAAAGGAAAGCAGTTTGATTGCAATTTCTGGATTTGGTAATGACAGAAGAATAGTTTTGAAAGCTTAAAAAACTACTTTCCGTTTTTATACATGTAATAACAGAATGCAGTAACTTAACAAATAGAATGCAGTTACATAACAAACTGGATTGTATATAGCAGGCTATTAGTGTGGTAAATAAAATTATTTTTTATTTCAGGAATGAACGGACTTCACTCCCGCCACTTGTCATCGTTAAAATTTTGCGGTACATCAGTATTTATGAACTTCTAACAAAAGTGAATCGAACCTGTAAGACATTTTGCAAAATTATTAGTAACACACATGTTTTATGGGAAGACTTTGAATTTGATCATGAAGGACAACTGTCAATTACGGAGGTGGACTTAGAAAGGATATTACAGCACTCTATTTACTTTAGAAAGTGTATTTTTCCGCCATTTTCTTTAAAATGTGAAGGCTTTGAAATAGATTTTTACTTTTCCAAGTATCTCAAAAGCAAGAAACTGTATTGGCTGACATTGACAGATCTGCCTATTTCAACACTTTGTTTCATAAAAAATACACCAAACATTCAAATTTTGGATTTGTCGGGCTGTACTAATTTGATAGACGATGACTTCCGTGTTCTGAAGAAAACTCAAGATATTGACCAACTGTATCTATCATTTATAAATATAACTGGCAAAACATTGGTTGAAATTGTTTGTGATAAAACATTGATAGTTTTGGATGTCTGTGGTGTTCGTCTTAGTCTAGAAAACTGTAAGACAATCTTACATTCATGCTTCATTAGTTTACTGACATTTCACCTTTCCCTGGAAGTAGATGTAACAAAACGAAAGTTAAATGACGAAGTTAGAAACATCTACAGAGATAAAGCATTTCACGTTTACAGAAAATGAGTAGGTTTAGCTAGTTTAAGACTTTACGAATATTGGAAGACGATGGGGTCGAGTTCGCGATAAGTGAAGATAAAGATGATGTCGATGACGATACATATTATGAAGTAACTGATAAATGTGAAACAGGAAATGAAGATAAAGAAGAAAATTTCAGTGTTGACGAAAGCACTAATTTGAGTACTGACGAAAATAACAATGAAAAACAAACCGAAACTATAGCTAATGAAGTCAGTGTTGATGTTGACAATAACGAAGAAATAAAGAAAGATAATCGAGGCCGTAAAAGAGTGAAAAATACCTATGAGTGGACTCAAAATGTACGGAAACGAAAGAGACAAAGTGGAGTAGAGTATACGAATGTCCGAGGTTTGGCAAAAAGAGCAAGAGAACTCAAGACAGTGAAGGACTGTGAAGGTAAATGTAAATATAAATGTGCAACAAAGCTTTCAGCAAAAGACAGGAAAGGGGTTTTTGATGGTTTCTGGAAACTGAGTGATAGTGAAAAAAAATGTTTCTATGCAAACACTACAGACAGGATAGTAAAAGATAGAAAGAGAACAAACGCAGAAAATTCTAGAAGGACATATTCAATTCAATATCATCTAGTGAGAGGTACTGATAGAATCCGGGTTTGCAAAACATTCTACCTGACAACACTTGATATTAGTGCAAAGCGCATTGAATACTTTTATAGTCGGAAAGAGGGTTTTGATGACCAGCGAGGGAAACACTCTAAGAATAAAGTATCAGAGGTAGAAAGGGAACGGATACGTCAACATATCCGATCATTTCCAAGAATACCATCTCATTACTGCAGATCTAGTACAACAAAGGAATTCCTAGAAACAACATTGTATGTCTCAAAAATGTACAATTTATATGTACTTGAATGTGAGGAAAATCATATAAACCCTGTGAAAGAAAGCATGTACCGAAAAATATTCAACACCGAATTCAATATCGGATTCAACCAACCCAAAAAAGATCGTTGTGACACTTGTGAGGAGTACAAAGTGATTGAATCAAGTCAAATACCGATTCAAAAGCTAAAGTACGAAAGCCACATTCAAGACAAGCAGAACACTAGAGCAGAAAGGAAGACTGACCGTGAAAACTGTGAAAAGAATACAGCAGTTGTATGTTTTGACATGCAAAATGTTTTGACATGTCCAAGGGCAAACGTGTCTAATTTCTTCTATAAAAGGAAATTAAATGTTTTCAACCTGACGGCATGGTATAGCATTAATAGAAAAGCCTATAATGTATTGTGGTCGGAAAGTGATGCTGGGAGAGGGGCCAACGAAATAGGGAGTGCGCTTGTTACTATTCTCGAAAAAAATGTTCATAGTAGCCCTGAAATAGAAAAGTTAGTGTTGTGGTCGGACTCGTGTGTCCCACAAAACAGAAATAGTTTTATGACGCTTGCTCTCAAATGTTTTCTTCAGAGAAATCTAGGAATTATTTCAATAGAACAAATAATTTGCACACCTGGTCATTCGTGTATTCAAGAGGTTGATAATATCCATTCTCATATAGAGAAACAATTAAAATATGTTGATATATACAGCCCACTAAGCCTGGTAAGAGAGATGAAAAAAGTCAGAGATAACATAATGGATATTCATCAGATGAAACCGGAAGAATTTATTAATTATCAAGAAGCAGCATCAAAACTGTGCTTTAAGGATGTGCCTTTCTCCAAAGTGAAATCTCTGATTTATAATGGATTGATGCCATTCCATGTCTATTATAAGTTGGCCTTTGGAAGCGAATCGGAAATAATTGAGGTTAATATAAAACGACAAACAAGAGGAAATGCTAACTGTCAAGAATTACCTGTTCCCAAAAGACTGGATAGAGTGCAAGTCATTAGTGAAGATAAGAAGAATGACATTGAAAGCATGTTAAAATTCATGCCATCGTCGGATCAGTTATTCATGGAACACCTTCTGAAGATTGGTAGGCTAAGGCAAAAATAAGTACCAGCTGAAGCGTACAGTTGAAACATAAGACAAACTTATCATAGTTTCTGTTCTTTATTTAGGTTCGCTGAGTTAGTTCGTTTTAAGTCGAGCTTATTTTAATCTGTATTTAGATTTACTTTTGGTTGTTAAATGCTACTTGTAAATCTATAAAGCTAAGGTGTCTTGTCAAGTATGTATGTTACTTTCATTTACAAACTGAAGTCACATGTAAGTGATATTATAAATTTATGTTTACAGAATCATAGACTGTTAGACAAAATGTTTTTTAATTACAGTTCCTGTTTAATTTTTTTAAGTTATGATATTCCTGTTATAGTGGCATTGTTCAAAGTATTAATAAAATATATAATTTCAACTTTGTTTTCCTAGTGGAAATTTTCCCATTTATTGTGTTGTTGATCCAAGTTGTTGCACGATACTGATGTAATGTTCCAAGCACAGAAAATGAGTAATTATGTTGATCTGTTAGTTTCATACTGAGCTATGAGCCACATTGTTTAAATTCAGACTGAGATATGTCCTTTCTTATTTCTTTCATACTGACATATCTCCAACTGATTGGAGTTAACTTACTTTAATAGTGAACAACATGTAACTAGTTTGAGCTATCTCCAAATTAAAAGTTTAAATATCTTAATAACCGTATGATCTATCATTTTGTGGATCAATATACATATTCTATGCAGTGTCCTGTATACCCTGGGTTTTTTTTCAAATTGACCAACCACAAACGAAATAAACGAATTCAAATGCTTGTTGGCATTTTTCTCAAAATGGTTAAAATGGAGTTAGCTCATTATTATTCTCAGGCGACGACTTTATGATGGGATATACTGCCATCTAGAGAAGACGAAGGAAACGGAATCCGCCGTCTCCAAATTGGCGTACTAAGAGGCCATATTGGAACAAATGACAAGAACGGAATTTAAACCTCAACTTCTCCAAATTGGCGTACTAAGAGGCCATATTGGAACAAATGGCCAGAACGGAATTTAAACCTCAACTTCTTCAAATTAATTTAAAAAGAAACCAAACGATGTCCAGAAATGACAATGGTTTCCAGTGTTTTTCTGCAAATTTGCGTATAAAAAAGCGATACTGAACAAAGATTAAGTCTGAAGTCAAAATTCAAATCACCATAATTACTGTTAAGTAAATGCTAAATGAGATCAAAACGGAAAGACGGAACCTGCGTGATGATTTTGACCCTACCTACCAGCAAAGAAATATTTCAACGAAAAGAGAGACAAAAGGAAAGCCCCCACGCATTTGTTATGCATTGATAATGTAGCATAATACCAAATTCTTGCTAAAATGTAAATCATTTAGCACTTCGACGGCGGTATACCAGAGAAGTCAGCTGCCAGAATCTGTGACCATTGATTCTTCCTATTTTACCCGCATGCATGTGAAAGAAACACTGTGTCCGGGGTTCAATTAGGAAGAAAAACTGTTATAAAAGATGATACGAACAGAAATCAGATTTAAACAGCTGCAAGAAGAATTCAAAAATCTATTTTTTTTTAGATGGCAATTTAAACTGTTCGGGAAGTTATTAAAGAGATGTAAAGGAAAAACTAACAAGAGAACCACAGCGATGAGTTCCGCAAGTTGAACAATACGATCTCTAGGATTGAAGAGCACCTGAACACTAGCAAAGATGTATTTCAGCCAAAAGAAGGGACAGATTGAAAGAATGTCCGATGATCTGAGGAGCATGAGCTGAAGAACAAATATGACATTCAATCTATCCTACAGATGTAAAGACAATTTTTACTAGAAACTTTTTTCAACGATTAACTGTCTACTTTTAATTTTAATTTTTATATTTTGGGAAGTCCAATATTAAGAAATAAACTCTGAGTTATCTAAAAATATTTTATGTTTGAGAGTTTTAGAACTGTCGACTCTTGAGGACTTCACACAAGTATAAATTGTTGTTATACTTTTGCCACATCAAAACTCAAGACAGAACAAATTTACAACATTTGGAACATAACTGGGGGCGACATCTATATGTAAACCCGATTTTCCTCGTCACCTTATAGGCCTGTATAGGATGGGAGCCAATTTGTTCAAAATTTCATTATGAACAAGCAGTACTTGAAAAAAAAATATTTTAAGAGAGTTTAACTTTAAACTACTTCAGAATGAATTATTAAAAACAACTAAAATATCGATTTTCATATGTCCATGGTCTCGGCGGAAAATTTTTGCGATTTTCAAGATTACAAAACACATTAAAACTACCAGCAAATATTTCTTTCTACATAAGGAAATGTTAGAAAGGAAACAGAAAAAGGGCTGGCACCCTGGAAAGCATATACACATACGACATAGCAGATAATGTTGTTTTGTTTTTTCTAAAATTTTGTACTTTTTAATTTTTAATGTTTTGATATATTAATGCCCTTCTCGTAATAGGAATAAAACAACAGTGTAGAAGTCGATTACGAACAAGGTAGGGAGGAATTCGTTTTTATACCTTCGGTTAACGATAGTGACTGTCGTTGAAATTTGTAAAAAAATTACGATGAAAGACGGAACCAGAACCAATCTACATTTGCTTATGAAGAAGCGATACTAGAAAAGATGACCTGTACGGAAATTAAGTCTGACCGACTTCAGAATCCAAATCATCAGGATCCCTGTTAAGTAAATACTAGAGGAGATCAAAACAGAAAGACGGAACCTGCGGGATGATGTTAACCCGCTGAATACCTTAGCGATATTCAATATTGAAGAAAACCTTACTACAAACAAGGATGTATTTCAACAATCTAAGACATTAAGAAAATATGTTAGTGTGGACTAACTACGCATATTTACAAAAGAACACACCGTACAATCCCGGTGCATTCTGGGTAGCATTGAAAGGAAAGACGCACGTTCACTGTCTTGTAAGTTTTAGATTGAATAACACCTACCTACCAGCAAAAAATATTTCAACGAAAAGAGAGACAAAAAGAAAGCCCCCACGCATTTATTATGCATTTATAATGTAGAATAAAACGGAATTCTTGCTAAAATGTAAACCATATAGCACTTCGACGGCGGTTTCCCACACAAGTCAGCAGCCAGAATCTGTGACCATTGATTCTTTCTGAAAGGAGCCACAGTGTACGGGGTTCAATTAGGAAGAAAAACTTTTAGAAAAGATGATCAGGACTGAAATAAAATTTGAACAACTGCAAGAGGAATTCAAAAAGCTACTGGCATATTTTAAGAAGGCAATTTAAACTGTTTGGGAAGTTATTAAAGAGATAAAAAGAAGAAAAAACAGAGAACCACAATAATGAGTCCCCAAGCTGAATGATACTACGTTCTCCAGGATTGAAGAACAACCGAAAACTAGCAAAGATGTATTTCAGCCAAAGGAGAGACAGATCGAAAGAATGTCCGATGATCTGAGGGGCATAAACTGAAGCAAAAATGAACCCGGATATAAATATGACATTCAATGTTTCCTACAGCTGTAAAGACAATTTCAACTGGAAACTTTGATAAAGAACAACTTTCTACTTTAAATTTTTATTTTTTGGGAACTCCAATATTAAGAAATTGTTTATTAATATGACACATTCAATGTATCTTTTAGCTGTTAAGACAATTTCGCCACTATCGAAGATATAAACTCTGAGTTATCGTATTTTTTCGATTTTCGTGTTTGTCAGTTTTATAACTGTTGACTCTAGAGGACTTCACATAAGTATAAATTGGTGTTAAATATTTGTCACATCAAAACCCAAGGCACTCTGGGAAGCATATATAAATACGACATACCAGATAATGTTATTTTTTCTAAAATTGTGTACCTTGTAACTTTTAGTGTTTTGATATATCAATTCTTTTTCTCACTATATGAATAAAACAACAATGTAGATGTCTATTTTGAACAACGTAGGGAGGAATTCGTTTTTAACTTTTTATACCTTCGGTTAACGATAGTGACTGTCGTTGAAATTTTTAAGAAAATTGCGATGAAAGACGGAACCAGAACCAATCTACTACAAATTTGCTTATGAAGAAGCGATACTAGAAAAGATGGCCTGTACGGAAATTAAGTCTGACCGACTTCAGAATCCAAATCATCAGGATCCCTGTTAAGTAAATACTAGAGGAGAACAAAACAGAAAGACGGAACCTGCGGGATGATGTTAACCCGCTGAATACCCTAGAGATATTCAATAATGAAGATGACCTTACTTTCAGCAGGCATGTATTTCAACAATCTTAGACATTAAGAAAATATGTGAGGGTGGACTAACTACGCATATTTACAAAAGAACACACAGAATAATCCCGTAAAATGTATAACCATTTTAAGAAGGCAATTTAAACTGTTTGGGAAGTTATTAAAGAGATAAAAAGAAGAAAAAACAGAGAACCACAATAATGAGTCCCCGAAGCTGAATGATACTACGTTCTCCAGGATTGAAGAACACCCGAATACTAGCAAAGATGTATTTCAGCCAAAGGAGAGACAGATCGAAAGAATGTCCGATGATCTGAGGGGCATAAAATGAAGCAAAAAATGAACCCGGATATAAATATGACATTCAATGTTTCCTACAGCTGTAAAGACAATTTCTACTGGAAACTTTGATTAAGAACAACTTTCTACTTTAAATTTTTATATTTTGGGAACTCCAATATTAAGAAATTGTTAATAAATATGATACATTCAATGTATCCTATAGCTGTAAAGACAATTTCTCCTCTATCGAAGATATAAACTCTGAGTTATCGTATTTTTTCGATTTTCGTGTTTGTCAGTTTTATAACTGTTGACTCTAGAGGACTTCACACAAGTATAAATTGTTGTTAAATATTTGTCACATCAAAACCGAAGACAGTTGAACTGTGAAACAGAACAAACTTAACAACAACATTTAGAACATAACTGCGGTGTGACATCTATATGTAAACCCTAATTTTCCTCTTCATCTTATAGGCTTGTATAGCAAGGGAGCCAATGTGTTCAAAATGTCATTACGAACAGCTTAGCTTTGCTTGAAAAGATTATTTAAACAGAGTTTAAAACTATCGAAATATTTTCATATGTCCATGGTCACTGTTAAGAAACCAAGTGTTAAATTAAGATAAAGAGACGGTTTCAGCGTGATGGTTTTTATCGGCGTTGCAATTTTTGGGATTAAAGAACGCATTATAACTACCAGCAAATATTCCTTTCTACAAAATGTAATAGAAGAAAAGAAATAGAAAAAATGGCTGGCACCCTGGGAAGCATATATACAGACGACATACCAGATAATAATATATTTTCTAAAATTGTGTACCTTTTAACTTTTAATGTTTTGATATATCAATGCCTTTTCTCGCTATATGTATAAAACAACAATGTAGATGTCTATTTTGAACAACGTAGGGATGAATTCATTTTTATACCTTCGGTTAACGTAAGTGACTGTCGTTGAAAATGTTAAGAAAATTAATGAAAGACGGAACCAGAACCAATCTACTACAAATTTGCGTATGAAGAAGCGATACTAGAAAAAATGGCCTGTACTGACATTAAATCTGACCTACATCAGAATCCAAATCATCAGGATTCCTGTTAAGTAAATACTAGAGGAGATCAAAACAACAAGAGAGAACCTGCGAGATGATGTTAACCCGTTGAACACCCTAGAGATATTCAATATTGAAAAAGACCTTAACAACCAGCAAGCATGTATTTCAACAAACTAAGACAGTTAGAAAATATGTTAGAGTGGACTAACTAAAGGACCGGTTCGGACCGGCATTCCATCGGAACAGTCTTCGACACTAACAATTCACCTACTGCACCGCTTTATGGACGGACTGACGAAATCAAGAACGATTCATCTACCAATCCGGACGGACAAACACAGAGCCAGGAGGAACATAGATACACACCGGACAGTGTGAAATTTAGAAGTGAAGGAAATTAGTACAAAAACTACCCAGTGACACTGACTCTAACTGTTCAAAAATGTATTATCCTTCACCAACAGCACCGACAGGGTTCGGAGGGCGAGCATGGACCTTGCTGATAGTATAGATATGCTACCCATCAGTTACCGCGGCCAAGAGTTCAAATCTCCTGGGAATTAAATATGTAATAAACTTTGCTAATAAAAGACATTTACTTTTCGATAGGTAACTAGCACCACACCGTCAAGTTTGATTTGCCCCATGACGTAACATTTCAAAAAAAGACATTGTGTAATCCAGAATATTATTCAGCAAAGGGTTGTCCGTTAACAATGGAGGTAAAGGCACATCTAGTGCAGATAAAGCACAGCATAGAAACACTATATAGAACCGTTAATGGTATACTTCCAACGTTCATTTTGTATAATAAATTGTCTTAGGATTCTTTATTCAACTAAAGGATCATTGCATATCCTTTTAGTGTATTTGAATTAATGTTTGAATATTGATTCTTTTATGCGAATATTTGGAATTAGGTTAACGGGTTTAAATTATTTGTTGTTATGGTAGTGAGTATTGGATATATTAAGAAGAAATATTATTTGTATTTTTTATCTATTTAGACTCATATGTATTTATTTAAGAGATATGTTTTTATACCTGTCTAAAATATTATATTATTGTTAGTAGTAGTAATGATAATATTATTAAAGACGATGCATTGTCAGTTAACATATCTATATGCAATCAGTATATTTGTATTAACATAATACAATCTCGATATATTTATTCATATTATATTGTATAGTAACAATAACAATAAAGTAAAGAAAGACCTAACTGCACTACTCTGCTTGCAGTTGTTCCATGGCTTCCCTAGAAAGAGGTTCTAGGCAGTTTTATCTTATTCCCCGAAAACCTGACCGTAGAACAATAAGAAAAGAACCTGTGTGTTCAAAGTTCCACTACGAGGAATCAATACTGGAAAATAGTATTCAAACAGAGTTTAACTTTAAACCTCTTCAGAATAGATTTAACTTAACTTTACTATCGAAGGATTTTCATATGTCCAGAGTCACTTCTGAGAAACTAAGTGTTAAATTAAGACACAAAGACGGTGTCAGCGTGATTTATATCGGATGAAGACTGTTGCGATTTTCATGAATAAAGAACATTAGAACTACAGTAAATATTTCTTTCTACAAAAGAAAATTGTAGAAAAGAAATAGAAAGGATTTCTGGCGCAATGAGATGCATATAGGCAAAAAAGATAGAAGATACTTTTTGTTTTCTTTTCTACCAACAAGGTTGTATTTCAACACACTAAGACTGTAAGAAAATATACCCGAGTAGACTATACGCACATTTACAAAACAACAGGACAGCTACTGTTATATTGTTATTTCGTTTGCGTGAATAAATTTAATGTTTTGTATAATATTTATTCATTATTCAAAATATAGCATACTAAACATTACCTGCTTACGAAATGTTCAGTGAATTATTTGACACTTCGACGTCGGTTTATCAAAATTTCAGCTGCCAGACTCTGTGCATTTCCTAATACTCTACATTCATGCATGAGATAGGAGCCTCAGTGTTCAAAGTTCCATTATGAAGAAAAACTGTTAGAAAAAAAAATAACAAACAGAAATTAAATTTGAACAACTTCAAGATGATTACAAAAAGCAACTTGACAGATTTCTAGACGACAGTTTAAACTGTTGGGGAAGTAAATTGAGTTAAAAAGAAAAAAAGAACGAGTGATGAATATCCACTGCTGAACAATACTGCGATCTCCAGGATTAAATAGCACATGAAAACTAGCAAAGGTGTCTTTCAGCAAAAGGAGAAACAGATGGAAAGGATGTCCAATAATATGAGAGACATGTATGTAGACTTACAGATAAAACAAAGGAGGAAGTAATATACATATATATTCGATATGGATGAATCGTTTAATATGCACATACATGTCATAGCCTTATATTCTTTTTTAAGCGTCGTGTATACAGCTGTCATTGTAAGCCAATTGCATTTTGCACATTAAATATGGAATCACAAAAAAGAATTTAAACACCTGCTTATGTCAGGCTTTAAAATGCTAAACATGAAAAATATCATATCAATGCCTTTTCTCGCTATAAGAATAAAACAACAGTGTTCGAAGTTCATAAAATATTATTAAGAAAAGATATTGAAGAAAATGAACAGTGTAAAAGTCGATAACGAACAAAGCAGGGAGGAATTCGTTTTTATAACTCTTTGGATAACGATAGACTGACGTTGAAATTTGCAAGAAAATTACGATGAAAGACGGAACCAGAACCAATCTACTACAAATTTGCTTATGAAGAAGCGATACTAGAAAAGGTGGCCTGTACAGAAATTAAGTCTGACTTACATCAGAATCCAAATCATCAGGATCCCTGTTAAGTAAATACTAGAGGGGATCAAAACAACAAGAGGGAACCTGCGGGATGATGTTAACCTGCTGAATACCCTAGAGATATTCAATATTGAAGACGACCTTACTATCAACAAGGATATATTTCAACAAACTAAGACGGTAAGAAAGTATGTTAGGGTGGAATAACTACGCATATTTACAAAACAACAGGTATTGTTACATTATTAAATTTCGTTTGCGTGAATATATTTCGAGCATTTATAATATGTTTTCGGTACTCAGAATATAGCATACTAAAAAAACACCTGCTTGTGAAATGTCAACCATCTGACACCTCGACGGAGGCTTACTAAAGAATTCAGCTGCGCAAAATCTGTGCATTTCTCGATACCCTACTCTCATGTATGAGAAAGAAACCACACTGTTCAAAGTTCAAAACTATGAAGAAAAAATGTAGAATAAAATACAGAAATGTAACTTGAACGACTTTTAAGAGGATTACAAAAAGCAATTGACAGATTTTTATTTCAGATAGCAATTATAACTGTTCGGAGGGTGATTATAGAGTTTAAAAGAAAACAAATGGAACCAACGCGATAAGTTCCCTATGATGGACGATACTGCAATCTTCGGGATTAAAGAGCACCTGAAAACTAGCAAATATGTATTCAGTAAAAGAGAGACAGATAGAGAGGACTAGACATATAACAAGATTGTCATTCAGCTGCCAAAAATATGTCTTTCGATTGCCCTAGTCACCGTAATTTCATGTATGTGAATGGAAGCACAATGTTCAAAGTTCAGTTATGACGAAAAGCCTTTACAAAAGACTATACGGAAATAAAATTTGAACGTTGTATTAAACTATTGCTATTCTGTTAGATTGTCTAACATTAAGTGGAAGTTGTGAATTCATCAAACTCCATGAAAACTGAAAAGTGAATATAAATTTTTACTTACTAATAACAATACAAATGTCAAAAACCATTGGTGTAAGAGAACCAGGTTGTACTTGAAAGAGTCTAAGCGATACATTTTTGGAACAAAATAATAAACTCAAAGTTATCACCATTTCCGTGTTTTGTGAATGCCCCATCTTGACTATTAGGAACTTTTCATATGGGCGAACCTTTATTATATGTTCGTCACATACTGATTCTGACAACTTCGACCATTTATCCGGTTAAGACAATTTTCAGTTCTAAAATAGAAAAAGAACTGATTTAGACTCAAGGAGCTTGTAGAGCATGGATACAGTGATTGTTGTAAGTTTGGTTCTCCTTCCGGTCATATGGTATGCTATAGAGTACTTATGTCATGTTTTCAAAAGCAGCGAAGAATCCGTCACATGGAAGATGATTACACAAAGATTATTACATCAGAGCTATCTCCAGAATGTAAGGAAATTATTCTTGAGTGTAGCTACCATCAGTTCTATTTTCCTCCTTTTTATTTTAATAAAATCTTAATTTTCATTCTAAGTTTTGGACAATTATCAGGCCAATCATTAACATACAACCACTACATCTAGAATACATGGGAGCCCAGATGTAAGGATTATCGAGGTGGGAGATGGACAAAAATACATAATGCCCAGATCGAAGATTGTCTTCCATCATTTCTGCGTAACCCATCATTAGAATCATTTGTGCGAACCAAACATCAATGGCTCTCATTTCGGGACGACCAGTGTATTTACCACATTCAGAACTCACAAAACAATTTTCAGATTAAGTGCCCGATAAGGTTATTGCACATGTAAATAGGGTTATCCTGCAAGATAGCTCTGTATTTACAAGCTATGCGGTTATTTTATGTTAGATTTTCCAACTCTAAGTAGAAGCTACGAATCCATCAAACACCGTCAAACGTGTGTATACATTTTTACTTATGAACTATTCTGACTAAATAATAAACTCAAAGTTATGACATCTTGTTGACTATTGTGGACCTTTTACACATGTAAACTACTGTATATGTTCAACACATATTAACGCTGACAGCTTGCTATCCCGGTTAAAGTAGAACTTGAATTCTCAAAGGGAACAACAACAAACAACAAACATAACATCTTATTAAACATACGTCGGGGCTGACACATCTTCTAACAACAGAAGAGGCAGATAGAAAGAATGCCCGACAACCTGGGGATGTGTATGCAGATTTACAGAAAAAAGAAATAGGTTGTGCAATAATATAAACGGTTGAATGATTTAATATAGTGTCCGTTTTTAATTAGGATTTAATATATTTTCCGTTTTTTATTAAGATTTAATATATTTTACGTTTTTAATCAAATACTTGCAATGCTTTATTAAATGTAATCCGGTGTTTAACTATGTTTTAAATATAAATCTTTATATTGAGTTCATATATTGTAAGTATATATTTGTTTAAATGGCTTATATATTTTTTTTAATCCGTTGCTTTAGAAATGGGAACCTAATAATGCTATTGGTACATGTATTGCCTCCTGCCAAAGTGTCGGATAAGATCTGTGATGTGCTCTTTCCCCTGAATTATTATCAATACAATATAAAAAGCCGTCCCCTTTCATACCACAAAGAAAAAAGAATAAAAGAAATTACGTTTTTGATTAACTGTCCGATTACAATGTGATGTTTTCTAATATGCTAAAATGTGATCAAAGTTAAAACATGTCTACTGATCGCTAGTGATCAATGTGTAATCAAGAACTAAAATATGGAACATAAATCGTACTATAAAAACAAAGAAAAAATAACATGTTTTATATCAAAATTCTTAAATGAAAGATGTGTTATATGTATCACATATACAAAACATCACATTCGTTTTGAAACCAGCTATAACCTCTGTTACAGTCTTGATACCCTATTGCTTATACATGTAATCATTTTTCTGGTATACCGTTAACGTAAGGACTTGTCACAATCTTAAAAAAACAGACTATAAATGTTGCTGTTTTTGTATACAGCGCGAATCTTGCAAAATGCAAAAAGCACCCTTAAATGTCGTGGAAGGAAGGTAGAATGTAAATGTACAAAGATGACAAAATAAATCGCAAATTTCTGTAAAAGTTTGGAATGTACCTCTGAAGTAAGTATAGCAATACACGTAAATTGTTCACAAATCAATGTTGTGGGGCTGTTTTAAAGTATGGAAAAATGCGCATACCCATAATAAACTGAAACTTTCTGTAGAACATCTTACTCATAGCGACGGACAGCGCCGACGATCTCCGAATGGATAGATGAAGTCTCTCGGAACACCTTGGCCAAAGAGACGGGTAGTGCCAATGTGATCCGTCTGGATGTTACATAGAATGGTTCTCCTCTGTCACTACTATAGACATGTCTTTATTCATCCCGTCGTGGATTCGTGCCCTCATACAGTGCGCTAGTAAAGCGAACATCCCTCCCAATAGTAAGACGATGCCTACAAACATGGAAGCCATACACGATAGAAAAATATTATAAACAATAATTGTATTTTAAATGTTCTCTAGTGTTGTACTAACCATGGCCGTATTTAACTAATATATCACAACACTAATTTAAACATGCCACTGTGAATGGACACTGTTACATTTTTGTTTATCAATGTCCTAATTTTCAAAAATCTCAAATTGTATAACATACATAAAAAATATTCTTCAAGGTCAGAAACTTGGTCTATTTTAAGTTTTCCTTATAAAGTTACCATATTGTCGGATGGCCAAGTTCACGGGAAAGCGACGCCCTCCTACACCCCCACCCCCCACCCCTCAGTCCATTGGCCAGCTGGTCATTCCAACTTCCAATGTGGTTACTTGTACTTTTCTCATTGAACAGTCTTGTCTCAGTGTTTTATAACATTTACAGTAAACCTACTTGATTATACCTTTATCTAATGATCGTTTAAACTTTGAATAGTGTTGTTATTGTCATAGTTTTGTTCAACTTTAATCGGAGCGAAAACAACATAAGGGTTGGTCTTCTACTATCCTACAGTGCGTCGTTGGTTCTACCTCAAACACTTACTGGGCGTCACCATAAAGACCTTTATTATGTCGGCGAGACGTAACAAAAAGTACTTTCCTCTACCATACATAGTTGTATGGTGCTATCTTTACCTTTAAATTGTTATTGTAATGTAAAAATGACCAAGAAATTCTTACCAGCGGACACAAAACTGTATACATAGGACCCACTGCTACTGTACAGAAATCCTGCAATGTTATAAAATATTAAGCGTTAATTAACTGAACCTAGTAAAAGAACAAGTATCAAAAGTGAAAAATGTCAAGACGGTTAAGTACATGCAGTGTGTATCTGCTAGTTTAACATGAGTGCTAACCTGTCGGAAATGGGATAATACTGCCTAAAAGTGTTTGTCATTTGACAACGCAGTGAAGTAGCTTCTCTTTGTCAATGTCGTTGAGGGACTAATGATGATTTACGAAGACTACAAATGCAGCGTTTAAATGGTATGGTATCCGAATTATTGTACCCATCAGGTTAAATGTCTGTCGATAATGACTTCGATAAGGCGATCTCGTATTCGGAATGATTTAAAGTAAAGTCAGTTCTCAACAGTCATCCAGTGGATACAAATCGGCAGCTTAGTATTGTTTTATTTAATAACGTGAGGACCATTATGACATTAAATCGCTCGCCTTTGGAACCTGGCTGTTAGAATGCTTCAAATTTAATAACAGGACTTAATGTTCACATCTATGTATTTAACATTTAGTAATCGCAAGCAAAGCTTTGCATGGATCAAGATGTCATTGCAGAAAAGTTCCTGATAAAGTGACGTGAAGGTAAGGTCTAAAAACCTCTTTTATGATGTACACAGGATCATATAATGGCCAGACCTAGTTAACTGATTTTTGATACACTATGTGACCTTGTTACGAACTCATCAAACACGTTATGCAGACAAACCTTCTATCAAGGTTTAAAGAAGATAAGCTATAAATGTGGCCTCTACGGTTTTCACAATTAATTTCTAGGACATGGAATAGTGATCTTCTTTTTTTACACCATGTGATCTAGTAACGAACCCATCCAAGTAAGATTTCATGCAGACAAACATTCTATCTATGTTTTAGTGAAATTTAGGCCATAAAGCTGGCCCATAGTGTGTTCACATTGTTTTTTTTTTCCTGAAACAATCTAGTTTCTAACTTTTTGACCACCCCCAATCACCCTGTTAGGAACTTATCCAAGATTTCGTGCAGACATTTTGACAAAGTTTGATAAAGATTGAATAAAAGAAAATGTTGTTTGTAGCTGTGTTCGACGGTCGGAGAAGGAATATCAGAAAAGCTCACCGTGAGCAAATTGTGAACAGTAAAGCTTAACTTAATTACGAAAATCGAAAGAACGAATAAGTCACAGGTTCGTGAATTTTTGTCGACGATATGCATTTGGGTAAGTGATTAAATATGAAAAATGACATGTTAAGTGCTACATTAAAGCAAAATAAACCATTTTAATTGTTTGGTCACTCTTATTTCTACTTACAATATGACTTTCTGTAAATGTACAGTGCTACTTTACAATGAGGGAAGACCGAAGCGCGGTTTCAGATGTATTCATTCTATTAACTTCGCGATTCTTTTCCGAAATATACAGAAAGAGTAGAGTCGAAGGAAAATGAAAAATGCGAATGAAATCAAGGTGAATCACTGCAAAGGATAGTGAGTTCTTACCTACTGCTACCGGTCCGGCCGTGACACCAAATCCACAGAAAAGGTAAGCAAGACCGTATGCCTCTGACAGCTTATTAAGACCCACAAAACTGAGTGAAAGGGGTGTCATCATTGAGTTTGGCCAGCCACAGAACACGCCTAACTGAGTGGAAAATACGTACTCGCTGAATGGAACCTGGGAGTAAAATGGAAATAATGATGTTGCCGCTCCTGAGAGCAGAAGAATCACGACCTGCACCAGTAAACATCGCTCTCCAAGCCGATTCACTGCTACAGAGCCGCAGAACCGACCAAATATGTTTCCTACTGAAAATGTTGTCATAATATAGCCTACGTCACGATCGCTGCCGCCTAAGGTTGTGACGTAATTAGGCAAGTGCATAATACCAACATTTAAGCCAAAGTTCCATGAGCATGTGCTTAAAAGAAAACACAGGAACGGAATATTCTTGAGCAGTGTCAGGTCGAGGTAAGTTTTTGATCTTTCTCGTAAACTGTCTTTACGCGATAAAGTTCGGATACTGTTTCTTCTGTGGAAAGTCTTATCAATTTGGACTCCTTTCTCTAGCACTGAAGGCTTAGACAGCATACCTATAACACACGTGTGAGCATTAATGCCAGCGAGTATAAGAAACGCACCATTGAGAGCATAAGCCTCGATTAAAATAAGTCCTAAAGGCGCCGATAAGAACATGGCGAATCCAACAATGAAGAATGCCAGCGACACTATCGTGTCTCTCCGCTTCTCAAAGTAGAACCCAATTACACATATGACGCCAGCGGAGACAAAAGAGTACCCAATTCCTGAAATGAGAAGACATACAATGTCATCGTGTTTAATTAAAGAAGTCTAATAAAAGCTTTCATAAAGCGATCGTGGCGGTTCTTAATTTTCTAACAACTCTGATGTTCTACAGTTTGATTTATCTCCCTTAACGGCTGCTGTGTGTATTTCATGCATACATGTACGCCATGTTGTATATCATGAATGTTTCGATATTGTTGACTGACGTGTCGAAATGGATTGTCATATCCCTTGAGAATTTTATTTCCAAAAATGGTACTTCTATTTTCGTGTAGGATCGTGTTTTGTCTCACTGTTATACCGTTAAAACACGATATTTCACTTATATATTTTAAATGAGAGAAGAAACTTGAGCCTTAAAATACAGATTTAAAGATTATCTAAATGTTATGGCTTGTTATATCTTAGTGACCTACCAACGGCTATTCCCGCAGTGACGATCATCAAATCTAGGCTTGGTACGAACGCGCTGAGGGCGAGTCCTAGGGTACTGATGATGCCTCCAATAACTATGGCAACGCGGTTACTGTATGTATTGATGACGATGCTTGCCAGGGGAGCTTAAAATGTAGAGTTAACAACACAACGTGTATAACAACATGCTCAGAATTGTTATAACTTAACGTAGTTTTAACACTACAAAACATATAACATACGTTCAAAAAGATTAGTCAAAAAAACCTATAAAATACAAAGAAATACTAAACAAACATTTTACAACATAATCTGCAGTCTCAACTCATAGATATACATAAAACTCGTACAAATAGAATAGAAATGTCAAACCTTTATTTGATAAAGGCATATGCTTCCGTCGCAAGTGACAAAATCTGTGTAATGTACTAAACCCTTTACTGTAAGACAAAGAAAGGCCTAGGATTTAAAGTATAGCATATTTTGCAGTCTCAAGAAACAAGTTTATGTACTGTCATAAAACCTGTATAGTATGAGCAAATCCCATTTGAGATTCAAACCCATGCAAGATTTCATGTCAACAAACATTCTAACTAAAGTTGGTACGGCCACAAATAATATAAATATGACCTCTATGGTGTCTACAGGGTTTTCTATGTGCTTCATAAAGCATGAACGATATGCAAAATATTGCTACACCTTAACATAGAAATTGCTTAGGTGTGTACTAAAGTCCTTCATTCACCATTCATTCGTTAGGGAGGCTTTCAGGACACAAGTTTCAGGAAACAATATCTTATTGTATTCTACAATTTTTTTATTTACGATTCTAGTCAAAATTTTACACGGCGCTTCGAGGTATTTTTTTATATATATATATTTTTGCTTTATCTTAAATCTTATTTGCTCATTCTCACTACACAATTTATTTGAATCAACTCCATGAGAGTTTAATATTTCACAGTTATTTCTATACATTACTTGTTGGGTACGTATGCATTTTTAGAGAAATAATGTACATCTTGTCTTCATTTTATATGTTATATATATATATATATATATATATATATATATATATATATATATATATAGGTTATAATAGCTACAACACAAGGTGGCAATGCGTTAAGATGTCGGGCAAAAATGATATTTTTAAAAGACGCATAAAGAAATAATGTGCCACTGTTTATTTTATTGTTTACAACAGCATTTAGATTTCTTAAAATTTGCGTTCTGCCGTGTTGTCACAGACAGGACATTTAGTTTTTGTTTGCTTTAAGAAATATATCGCAGCTACACGACGACGGTCAGTTTTGCGACGCCCATTTATCTTGGACGTGGAAAACCCCGGACGAATGCCTGGACAGGACCACGGATTCACCACAGGTAAGCTAGAAATCTTTCGCAAAAACATCCTACGCGGTAAATTATTTAAAACTGTTAGTCTTGAATATAAAGAAAAGTCAGAAACGAACCTCCAAAACATAGAAAGCCGACGTTGAGAGCACCAACCAGTGACGTCTTGGCTTCCCCTTCGTTGAATTTGTTAAGTAACTCCTTGTAAATCACACCTCCCATGTACATGGCGTTACAATAGATGAACATCCCAGTATATGCCGATATCATTACCACCCACGCCCATCCGCCGTCAATATCCTTGTTCCGGCGACGTTGTGACGTCGGCCGCGACAGTAGAGCGACGTCATTCTCGGCGTGATCAACTTTGACGTCATCAACGTCTTTCATCTTTTGTGTGTGGTGTTATTCGCGAATACCTGAAGTAGAGGAACAACCGTGCATATTACAGGACGGTAAATAGATCTGGGCAGTTTTATTTTGTTTTAAGATACCTCACAGGGACACAATCATAATTATTAAATCTACGTCTAGCTTGTATGGGTGGTTGGACTACAAAATAATAACATTTTAAATCATTCACTATTTTACTTTTATTAAACTTACGCTCGCGTCAACATGCTCCATGTGGTAACAATCGTTCACGTTTTGGATTTGATCATTTAAAAAACAAATGCTGCGGGGAAAATGTATTCAACCTTGTGCCCGTATTTAGAAACTCCGGGGGCGCCCTTGAGCATTATACCTTAGCAAACTTCTCATATGAAACTTAGTTCGTCGATGTAAAATGAATTCCTTTGTCATCATCATCCAGGTATGTGAATTTCGCCGCCGACTGGTCAACGATCGGATTACTCAGCTCTTCCGTACTTTACTTAGATCTCAAAGCTTTGTAGGTAGACTTGCACGCAACCTGCAGACGGTAGCTGCAGACATATTGTCTATATCAATAGCATACATTAGCATACATATGTAACGACCGCAGGAGTAGAAATATAAGCGCTTCAAACCAGCCTCGCTGCTGGGTAAACTCTTTAGCGACGCGGTTTAAGCGGCTTCCCGATTTGCGCGGTTAAGCAACGGTTACCGTGGTCGGTGTACGGATGGGTGACCGTTGGGGAGCGCCGGCCTGCGTTACATTGGTGGCAGCGGTGGGATTGTCAACTGCCGGACTGGAGTTGCGTGCCCACGGAACTTCCCAGGCCAAGTCTCGGGACGAGACTTCTCGGAGGGGGAGTAATGTAACGACCGCAGGAGTAGAAATAAAAGCGCTTAAAACCAGCCTCGCTGCTGGGTTAACTCTTTAGCGACGCGGTTTAAGCGGCTTCCCGATTTGCGCGGTTAAGCAACGGTTACCGTGGTCGGTGTACGGATGGGTGACTGTTGGGGAGCGCCGGCCTGCGTTACACATATATATGCACTTACATTGACCCGATTCTGACCTTTATGTAGGAATGCATTACCTGTGATGTGTATTGAAACTGGTTATACATGTATACACTTCTAATAAAATCGTCAAAGTTCGCATAAAGAAAGAAGTGTAAAGTAATATACCTAAAATTAATTTTACTTGTATCTTACCCAATACAATGACGATATATTTAAGATCAGGGCCACATTGGTGTCAGTTCACAATAACCATGATCACTCCAGGGTTTAGAAATGATGACTGACCATATAGATTTACTAAAGGTGCACACATGTCTGAAGGCAATGTTTATGTTTGTATATAATTGTAAACAAAGAAAGCTGATATTAACTACATTTTGCGCATATAATAGTCATTTGTGGCTATCTAATGGTTACTGGTCTATACTAATCCGAGTCTGAGAATTAAGAACGACGTTCTCACTTCGAGACATGACTATCAAATGACGAATACGTAAGAAACTTGCAATCAAATTGTTTTAGGTACATTTATATGGTCCTTTTCGTGACACTGACGGGCGACATGAGTTAGAAATACCAACAGCATTGACACGGTCGAGATTCGAACCCACGCGGAGAAAAAGAAAAGTGCACGTGCACCACGGTATAGACCACTAACCACTGGCCCACGCAGCCACTGACAAGAATATGCGAAAATTGAAGTCCATATATTCAGCAGTCTTTGTTGACAATTGGATACAAACATCGGCATTGCCTTCAGACATGTGTATACATGCAGTTTTAATGTGGTATCCGATAGTTTGGACCCATTTTTTTCTCTCATGCAACTAAATAATTTTTTGTTGCATGTTAAGATCCTGCGAACTTTATTGGTACCCTACATACATGTGAAAGGTATGGCATAACATCTCACTTGTCATCACAAAAATGTATTTTCTATCCGAGCGACGCTGCACAGTTAGCTATTTTTAAACTAAGAAAAAACAACACGTGACCACTTACTTTTGATCAGTTACATGATCATCCGGATTGTCAGCAGTGACATTGATATGCATTTTGGTAAAATCCCCATCGTGATTATTTAAAAGTTGGAAATAATGGACATGCAATGCGATGTATTTCAAGATTTGTAGTGTCTGTCAATTGAGGGAATGCTACCAACAGCCATTACTTACACTAAAGCATACAAGCAGCACTTTTTGCACAGATTCTCCACGAGAAAGATGTTGTTACATGTATTAGAACTATCGGATACCACCTTTTTGATCAGGAACAAACTGATGTTTGTAAATAAAACCCATATCGCTCCTGTTATTTGGAATGAAGGCTGACCTTATGAATACACTATTGTAAAGATATATATGGTTTGGAAGTTCATCATCAAATCTGGTGCAAAAAAAATGTTTTAGATACATTATATGACGTTTATATTGACAGTTTGTCCATAGTTGTATTCTAATTACAATACTAATAAAGAATATGTTATCCCCTGTTTGCGTTCTCATTCCATCAACTGTTGACTGATCCTAAAATCTCTGTGATCCGATTGGTTAGATAGAATTTATTCTATTGTGAACGTGCATTTATGTTACATGGGCAGTCTCAAATAAATTTAAGACACTTAAAGCATCTTTTAGCAGGCCATGCCTAATACATAATTCATAATCGTTTGCCTTTAAGCTGCTTTTTTTCTGTCATAAAGTGATGGACACCACCTTTAACGACAAGGTTATATCCGCACATGACCATATTCATATTATCAGTTAAAATGCTTATAGTGACAAATAGCTTAGATGAGTCCATGGTCCCGATGAGTTCGTGGTCCAAAGGACGCACTTTGTCATAATTAACCTCTGAAACAAACCTCAGCCATGTCATAGGTCACATGATACATTTGAACCAATATCTGGCCAACAAAATCAAATTTATGAACAAAGTGTAGAGCAAAATCCGAATCCAGAAACAATCTCTTCAAGTCATTTTGACATATATGGACAGAACCCCCACCACTTGAATTTTTGAAGATGGACAGAATCCCACCACCTCACAAGTGAACTTTCCAAGGCAGACAGAATACACCCCACTCCACCCCACCCTTTGTCTGCCTTATAAAATTCATGGGAGATGGGGGGGGGGGGGGGGGGGGGGGGAAGAGATTATGTCCGCTTTGCAAATGTCGTGCATGAAGGGGATTCTGATCACCCTATGCTAAAATGACTGGAAGGAGTTTCACACATGAGGATTTTATTAGACTCAAGCTCAAGGTTTTATTACCTTAATCTCTGAACCATGATAGAAAGTCTCTCTTCAATGCTTCATTGGTCAAATCAATGATGATGATGATTATGATGATGATGACAGCTGTAGTGATAAATATGCATCCCTCATTAAATTAAATCTTTAGTTAATGTATTTTATAGCAATTAATCCCTTTTGTTTATTTCGTCGATGAGTGTACAGATGTGTTTCGATTCCTTGAGGTCGGACGGGGATAACTTGAAACCTCGAAGAATCGGCACATTCGAGTTACCGTCCACAATCTCCAAACTTAACCAGACAACACGTTGGAAGAGTTATATATTGAATGTTAATTATTTTCTCCTAATTAATTTTATTCAATCATTCAAATTTTGATTTCAATAACTGGTTAAGATTGTTAATTGGCATAAAGCATACAAGCCATTGCCATAGCTACTAAAAGAGGCATATGGCGAACAAAGACAATTGTTATACACATGCACAAAATATGCGGAAA